>CM067362.1:3414636-3499868 GCA_034401795.1 Chaetoderma sp. LZ-2023a
GATAGCTGCCTGTCACAAGAAAAACAAGGTATATCTGAATTTTATTAAATATCCGACAAAGTATAATGACTCACAGTTCAAGAAATATAGAAACAGGCTAAATCAGATATTAGGACAGCAAAAATAAATTATTTTCATAATAAATTTGATGAACAAAAAGATAATATAAAGGAAACATGGAAACTGATTAAATCATTACTAAATAAGAAAAAACCCAATACTGAAGCATCACGGTTTATTTATAATAATAGAGTCATTAACGACAAAAAAGAAATAGCAGACACATTTAATGAGTATTTTACTAACATTGGTCCTAATTTATCACAAAAAATTCAACCCAGCTCGAACATACATATAAAGGACTTTCGAACAGGTAGTTATCAACACTCTATTTTCCTAAATCCAACAGATACTCACGAAATCTACAAAATACTAATGCAAATTAACACAGCTAAAAGTGCTGGAATCGATAATTTCAAATGGAAAATTTTTAAACACTGTAACAGAAATACTAACACCATTGGACCACATCTGTAATCTCTCACTTACACAGGGAGTATTTCCATCAAGATTAAAGGTTGCACGTGTGACACCCATATACAAAGCTAAAGATGTATCTGACTTTACTAATTATCGGCCAGTCTTGGTACTTCCACTTTTCTCAAAACTCTTAGAAAAGCTGTATTTTAGTAGAATTAGTAAATATCTAAACAAAAACTCAATCAGAGAAAAACACTCTACTATGCGTGCCATTGTGGATATGATAGAAAAATTATCAACCTCCCTTGAGAATAATGAACATACGCTAGGTGTATTCTTGGATCTTTCCAAAGCCTTCGATACAATTGATCATACAATTTTACTGCAAAAGCTTGCATACTATGGAATAAGAGGTACTGCATTGAACTGGATACAGAGTTACCTGTCAAACAGGGAACAGTGTGTACAATTCAATGGGGCTATCTCTGAATACAAAAATATAGTTTGTGGTGTTCCCCAAGTTCAGTTCTTGGGCCCCTGCTGTTTCTCCTATATATGAATGACATATCCAAAGTCTGCAAACATCTCTCACTAATACTTTTTGCAGACGACACAAATGCTTTCTGCAGCCACAAGGATATAGAAATTCTATACAAAAATGTCAATAATGAAATGCCAAAATTAATAGACTGGTTTAAAGTAAACAAATTGTCCTTAAATGTATCAAAAACTAATTATAATACTATTCACAAAATCTAAGAAACTAAAAGAAATAGCCCTCCCAAACCTCTATATCAACAACCAGATAATTCAAGAAGCACAATATGCTAAGTTTTTAGGAGTATATCTGGACAAAAATTTAACATGGGAGAAGCATATTGAAATTATTACTACCAGGGTAGCAAAACGCATTGGCATCATTCGCAGACTGAAACCCTATCTAACACCTAATAGTATTAAAAACCTGTACTGCACAATGATACTTCCTCACATCACCTACTGCAATGCTATCTGGACTAATACATCTCAAGCTAGACTAAAAAACCTAAAATCTCTGCAAAAGCAATCTATTAAACTATTTTCACAAACAGCAGGTGGCCAGGATATCTTTAAATCAGAAAAGGTCTTAAAACATGAGGACATTGGAGGACTCCAACTATACACAATCTTAAGGGACTTCCACAATGGCAACTTACCCTCATCCTTATCTAACATTTTTATGCTCAATACACAATTGCATCCTCACAACACAAGAACAAGAAATAACCTCCATTCAACACACCACCAAACAAAAGCAGCACAACAAAAACCCTCATACAAAGCAATTCAATTATGGAATAATACAGACACAAGCACACGCACAGACATCATAAAGCTACAGTACTTTAAGCAGAATATCAAAAAGAAGAATAGAAACCTACTAGACTCTGGAAAACACTCACCATCATGGCATGCTATTCTCATACTTGCACCCAGTCACCAGAACAAATAATAATAATAATAATAATAATAATAATAATAATAATATCTGTCATAATGGTAACTACCAAACAACTACCATCACAGCCTAAAAAAAAAATTAATACTTTACCATTGATAATAAGAATATGTAATATAGAATTATTAACTTAAGCAAGATAAGCACACATCCCTCTGTCATGTCTTTCCCTGTAAAAATGTAAATTGTCATACGTCTATTAACTGTTGGACTGCTGGAAGCCAGCGGACAATAATTCCAATTGGCAATGACTGGATTGGCTGAGTATTTTAGAAAAATTTGACTGAAAGTTGCTTGTGGCTTAGCCACCGATAACGTTTGGGTCAAATTGTTTTAGAGGTACTCAGCATACCCTGAGTTAGGCTCCATGGAAAATGTAGACTGCAGAGGCTTGGCAGCGAGACAGTTAACTATATGTATATATAGGACTATAACATGTTAACCTTATGTATTCAGTATTCTCATGTCCTATATTGTTGTTATATGTTATATGTAGGGGTCCACCACCACATTGGCTCTGCCTTTGGTGGACTAACTGTTGTGAAACTGTAAATGTATATTCTATATCAAAATAAATAATCTTGAACTTGAACTTGATATTGATATTAATATATTGAGAACAATCTTCGTGAAAGAAAGTTATTTTATGATAATACATGGTCCGGGGTAATTTTCGAAAGGTTAAATCAAAGTAAATTCAAAACGCATTTCTTATCAAATTCAATATTGAGTTCAATTTTATACATTTGTTTGTTCCTGAAACGTTTCTTTTGTAACATCTATGATATTAAGTGTTACACTTAAAGATGGATGTTGAAGATAAAGATTCCTTTTTTCGTATTAATAAAGCATATGCAGAAAGCTATGACCAATGGAGAAGGAGGAAGAACTAGCTAAGTTGACCTCTAAATATGGGGCTGATCGTGGCTTAGACGGTGGCAGTGATAGCAGCTCGGAGTCCGAAGATGCAGATGCTTTGGCAATCTCTGAAGAGACAGAGAAGGACTGGCTTCGAACACTAGCAGCTTTAAAAACTAAAGATCCTAAGATATATCAGGAAAATGTTAAATTCTTTCATGTTTCCAGTGATAGTGTCGAGTCCGATGATGAATCTTCAAAAGAATCGGATGGTGACCCATCAGATGATGAAGATGCGGAGAAAAGAATAAGCTCAATAGACAAACCATTGTATCCTAAAGATTATCAGCGTAACCTCATACTTCAGAAAGGTGGTGTACTGAGCAGTGCTAGTGAAGACGACAAGGTTATTGCTGAGGGTAACATAGATAATGCGGCACAGACTAGATACAAACCGCAGCCTGGCTACTACGAAGAACAGGACCAGATCAGGAAAGATTTAATAGAAACTGCGGCTGTAGTTACCGATGACAGTAGTGATACAGACCTGTTCACAAAGAAGACAAAGACACGGGAGGATGAAGATGTGGAGGAAAAGGATTATCAAGCGTGGCTAGCTGGCGAACTCTCGAAGAGTAAACAGAAAGAGTTTGGAAAAGATTTGAGGCGTTGAGAAGTTTTTGGAGAAATCCAGACTTGGATGAGGGACAGAAGTTCCTGCGGGATTATATCTTGAATAGGCAGTATAAAAGCAAGACACAGGTGTACCATGCTATGAAGATATTATTGCTGATGAAGAAAAGGGTTTTCAGAAGATGAGAACAGTCTGGATAAGCAGGAGGAGTTTGAGCATAAATACAACTTCCGTTTTCAGGAGCCAGATAAAGAATTTATCAAACACTATCCACGGAAAGTCGAGGAATCATTACGACGGAGAGACACAAAGCGGTGAATAAGCGGCTGGAGATTAGAGACAGAAAAGCCAAAGAAAAGATGAAACGTATGGAGAGCTTAAGCAGTTGAAGAATCTAAAGAAGCAGGAGATTTCCAAGAAAATTGATCACTTGAAAACGATAACTGGAAATCTGGAGCTTGGTTTTAGTGAGAAGGATTTAGACGATGACTTTGATCCAGTAAAACATGACCGGTTGATGCAGGAGATTTTTAAACGTTGATTATTATAGTCAGGTGATCGATGACAAGAAAACCTGTGTATGATGAGGAAGCCGATGTGACAGAGTTCCATGATGAGGATTGGGATAATTGGCAGTATGATCAACCTGCTAACTATAATGAGACAGAAGATGATTCTCAGCAAGAACAGGATGGAGGGCCAAATGTAGATGATCCAGGCTTTAATATGGATGCCGACTATAACCCTAACGCTGTCATCGCACATGGAAAAGGCAAGCAAAAAAAGATGAAAGGCAAGAAGCACAACTTAACGGCAGCATTACTGAAACAGAAACCTCTATTTAACTCGGAGAACAGCAGCTTTGATGAATATTTCAGTGAATACTATAATATGGACTATGAGGATATCATTGATGACATGCTTGCAGATTTCGCTACAGAACGGTTGCACCATGTGACTTTGGTCTAACAACTTCAGAGATACTTCAGTGTCCTGATAGAGAGTTGAATCAATGGTATTCGCTCAAGAAGACATTGCAGTACAGATCCAAGGAGGAAGAAAATGCTGATCAGATAAAGTGTTCCACAAAAGCACGAAATCGACACAAGAAAATGAACATCCTTACAACTTTAAAAGAGAATGAAGAAGCAAAGCAGAATAGGACCGAGAAAGATGCAAGCGTTATGCAAAAGGTCATCATAGTCGATAAGTCATACACAGAACCAAGTACATCAGGAATTATACGAAAGACAATGAACATAAGAGATCGTTCTACAGCAGCAAAAACAATTCACCCAGTTGATCAGACTAAGCGCAAACTGAGCAAAAGACATGGTCCAGATAAAATTATTAAAAAGGGAAAGGACCAAAGAAGAAAACGTAAATGTGATGATAAAAGGTTAACTATTTCAGATGAGAGACTGAAAGCATATGGCATTAATCCAAAGAAAGTCAAATACATGAAACGCGATCAGCTAAAGAAGTAATCTAGTTTAGCAGAATTGGATCCAATTTAGTATACGTGGGATGCATCAGATAAAAACTGATGTAGCGGAGGTTGTCAAGAGTTGTGTCATCAGATTAAAACTGATGTAGCGTAGGTTGTCGGAGGTGAGAAGCAGGAGCAGAAGTCTGGAAACTAATTTAGTTCCATCCAATATCCAGCCAGAATTTAATATAAATTTTTGCAAGTAGCCCAGTTTTATAAATTACTAGCATATTCAGATATTTTTTCATAAGCTGAAGATACAGTACACCTCGGATTCCTCATACCTTCCAGTCATTCAAAGAAAGGAAAGGAATAAGAATCACCATTAAAACGTTATTCTTCCTTATGAAGCGTAAAATGTGTGATGTGTTTTTTTGCGCCCAGGAAGCCCAACATCTCTGACTTCAGCAAATCCCCTTACCTTGTAATAGAGGATAGAATCTTAAAGGTGCATATTCACACTAGAATGCTTGAAAATAAAATTGTACACTTTTAGAGGCTTAGGTTGTATAGCTAGATGAAATGAAAGAAATCTAAACATTGATGATTTCATTATGTGTAAATTAATATAATTAAGTTGTAAAATTGAATTAGAGACACATGACCCTATTTCAACTTCACAATTAGAAAATTATATTAATTTACCATCATTTCTCTACTAAAGGCCGCCCTTGAATATAAGACGCTGTCCCAAATTTGACCAAAATCCGCCCAAAAAACTTGTATTCAAGTATAAGACTCCGATTGGAGGCGAATCACATGATTTATACGTATATCGTTTCTCGATGCCATTTTATGTCAAATTCTGGATTAATTTTTATGTAATACATGATATTTATTAAAGAATAAGCAATATTTAAGCGCCCCAATTTAATAATTTCACTCCCGCTTGATGTTTTTTTTAGTATACCTTAAACATAGTCATCAGGTGCCACAAATTTTCTAACGTAAGATTTAGTTCAATTTCCGTGGTATAATCTTTAACATTTTGAGAAAAAATTTTGAGCCAAAAATGTGCTCAAGGAATGTTCTCGATTATAGGATCCGCCCCCCCCCCCCACCCACACTTCCAGGAACATGTAATTTGACCAAAAAAACTGCGTCCTTTAGTCAAATTTTAACGGTATACGGAATGAAATAATGTTATTAAAATTCATTACATTGAGGTATGTAATTTAAGCTTATATTAGAGCACTGGTGTGAATGTGCACCTTTAACCCTTTAAGGGTAAGATTTTGTCAAAAAAATCCAAATAAAATTTGCTTATTAAATGTCCATTTGCAGGCCAAGAGAGTTTTTTTTAAAAAATTTACCACATGAGCAAGTGTCTCTCTCAGCAGGCAGTATAGTGGTAAATTTTCAAAAATAGTCTTAATCTGCAAATGACCATTCGTCAACACTACTGCAGATGCCGTTTTTGGCCAGCTTGGCCATTAAAGGGTTAAATGAAATTCTTGGTGAGTAACAGGAGGCCGATACACTAGAGTAGTTTGTCACTCATGTAGAAGCTCGTAGTCATTATGAATGAAGTACCAATGGAGGGATCTGATCGTGTCACTCGAGTACCTGTCATAATTAAATACGTCCTATGTACAAATTGTTTGTCTTTGAGGTGGAAACAGCCCCCAGTCAAATTAGTTTCAGAAGATTCAACAGCTTACACGTGTATTTACCATAAAATTTAAATTAAGGAAATTCTTAGTTTCAAATTGATTCCAGAAAGCTACATGGAGAATAAGTGAGTGGACCTTAACAGAGCTAGAAAGGATCCCTCTTGCCATCTCAATAATAAAGGACAATTTCGACCTCCATATTTAAGAAAGAAAAGTATTTTATGAACTTTTTCAGATGCCAGTCTGTTGAGAATCACACATAAACACTAAAACTTAGATTTATTCAAGATTTTTGGCTGTTTATCCAGAATTAATTATTAATCGTACTGGATGCCTCACATAATCCAATTATGAAAATTAAAGGTTAGCTGATGCTACTAGAAGATATAAATATTAACCCTTAGCAATCTGCTGTCAATAATCTATCTTTTACTGTGTCAATAACAAAGAAACTGATGTACATTTTTCAACAATTTTGTTGGAAGATGTTGGTGTCTATGACAGCAGCATCTCCCACCAAATTTGTTGAAAAATGAACAGCAGTCCATCTTAGAATTTAATTTTAAAATTAAAAAATTTGACACCAGAGTGGTAAGGGTAGTGCCACCACAATCAACAAGTCTAATACCAGCATGTGTGCCTATTTGCTTGCCTATTTGAGTTAGCAATCTCCAATGATATGATTCCATCAGGTTTGAAAATTATTAATCTTGAGAGTATCTTGAAAACTGTTTTGCATGTCTCCATTACCTACATCCAAGTTAGCTAGGTATGTGGCGTGAGAAAGTGAAATTATTTTTAGACTGAATCACCGGGAGTTATTCCATTTTACCTAAAATTTTAAAATCATTTATTACTTTGACATACACATATTTTTCAAGGAAGACAGGAGCTATAAAGGTCAATTTCAAACATGTTTGAAATTAACATGTTTATATTAAATTTTAAAAGTTATTGTTAGGACCCGAATGCTGGACAAGGTTGCCTGAGGTCAACGGAGGAAGCTAGTACTCTGGCCGGTGAAGGAACCCCTTGTCTGTTAAAGTAATCCGGTTTCCTTTATGCATGTTGTAAATATGTATATATATATATAAATTAAGCAATTAAAGAAATTAATGTAAGATACCATGTTTAATTTCTATTAAGAAAGAAAAAGCTATCTTGAGACCTCGTTAAATTTCTTTCTAAAAGGCGGCCATCCAAGATGGCTTAGTTTTCAAGAAAACAACTCCCGAAACACTGAACAGATTTTATTTGACTGATTTTGATGCCAAAATTAGTTTTATGTATTTTTATTGGGTATGCTGATTTCAAATTTCCACGTTGGAAACTGGCGGATAAACATGTTGGATCATTTGCTGTTTTTAAAAGCACATTTAGCTCATCTCTGAAACTGAGGAACCGTAATCTAATGCAAATATTTATCTGATGGCCATTTTAAATTACCTAGTCTTCACAAGATCTCCAGAACCGCTAAATGAATCACGCCAAATTTGAGGACTAATTAAGGCCTAAGGAGCGCACAAATTTATCAAGGGAAGTCGTCAAAAAAACCAACATGAGCCTTACACCAATCACAATTTTGTGTCAGTCATATTTGCTACTTTCTTAATGTTAGACATGTTTGATGACAAATTGATTATCCCATAGGTAGTGCTATGTGCACATTAATTCAACAACTTATATTGAAACAACAAATTTTAATAAACTGGTAGAATCTAATTTTGGTGTGTTCTAAATATGGTGCTATGAAGCGTCACTGACTTAGCCCAAAGCACCTTACACTAGCATTGTTTCTAAAATACATTACATGCACAAAGCCAAAGTACAAATGCATTTATTTCACTTGAGCATGTTGGTCATTCAGCAGTGCAAGTGTTAAATCAAATAGCCGTTATTTAATATATATATATATATATATATATTTTTTTTTTTATTCCTGACATGTCCCAGAATTGTCTTCAATGACCGGTAAATGTGATATCCAGTCGGATAGTAATGTATGTATTTTGTTAAATCATTGTGAATAAAAAAACCCCAGAAAATGTATCTAATAGAAGTCGCATCCAAATTTCAGCAGTTTGTGTAAATTAAAATTTTGTGAGTTAAATAACGTATAGATGTTCAATAAAACGAGATTAAAATTTTTTTTTGCAATAACTTCGTAGAAATACCATCCAAATTAGGTCACTTCCTTATGTGATACAACTGTCAATGGGAAAGTTATTTTAACCGGTACCAAATATGCGGATCGGATTGAATGTATAATATTCGGTTACCATCACGATATATATATATATATAGTACAGGCCGAGTCCGGTATATTAGGTCTGTAAAATGCAGACGATTCTACTGCAGCCCTCAAAATTTCAAATATTTGCGAGACCCATTTTTGTGTCCCGTGTTTTCAGGTCTGCGTAACCAATTTTTCGGTTGCGCAAAATCAGTGTAAACAATTGTTTGCGCAAATTGGTTATGCCATTTTTTATCTGGACATATTTCATCTGTATATTAAGTTAATAATGAATTTAAAGTGCATGTTGCTGAATTATGATTAGCATATTGATTACAGCATGGATGTTTAGTTACTCAACTATTGACCTCAATCAATTACATCACATATAGGCTGATGTCACCAGTCACTATTATAATTGACAGACAATACTAACTCATAGTAGTCTATCAGGGGCCCTACCAAGAATTTACAAAAAAGTGCTAGAAACCCTACAGCTAGAAACTTGCTTAGAAACCTAGCCTGTTAGCGGTGGTGTAGTGCTACCATGGCAAAGTAACAGATCACTATATAATACCTTTAAGTACATGTCAAATTTGTATGAATAAAATATATTTTAGTTAGTCAACGTGCCTCTCAAAATGGCCACACCTTATAGGATGAATACATTGGTCTATTTTTTCAAAGTTTATTAGTTTTTTTAAATTTTACAAATGCCATTGATAAATTTAATCACAATGGTATTAAAACTAACAGATACCAAAGTTTTGTGAAGGTTTTCATCCGATAAGATGTGAAAATGACAATTATATTATGTCATGGTACCGTAAAATTTCAAGAAATTCCGGTCATGATTTGAATAATTCCTTTATACATAATCGAACACATACCAGGGTTGTTATTACACCACAAAAACATCCATTACCGTTCAATCACTACTTGCTAAATCAATTATTTGCATTTTGCTATCAGAATAAGATTTTTATGCCTGCATACACACCTCCCCATGCCTAATCCTATTCCTATGGACCCTCAACCTGGTTGAGTCCCACCTCCAGCCTACCTTCAGGTATAGACTGGCACCAGTCTATACTCGTATAGACTGGCACCAGTCTATACTCAGGTATAGACTGGCACCAGTCTATACTCAGGTATAGACTGGCACCAGTCTATACTCACCTCATAGTGACGCTTGTCGCTAAGCGCGCTCGCGCATGCGCATTAGAGCCCGAATAGGAAACAGATTCACTTTTCAATTATTCTGCAGCAGAATAGTTGTCTAAAAATATTTATATAAGTTTTTGTGTTTTGCGCTGTATCAGTGATACCTTTTGACTCGTGAAGATCGTTTTGCTTCGTGGTATCTTGATTGTTATGCTTATCCTAAATCATCATCATCATTGATAATGTCCAATCCATATATATATAGAGCCTGTAATGAAGTTATTTCTATTCCATTATAAGGATTATCTTAAAATCCCTTGAAAGTTTCTGGTAAGGAAATTTGAATTTTCCCGCCGTTAGAACTGAGTTGAGGGTGTCTCTTGTTTGAGAGTTTGGGCGGTATGCTTCTTTGTTACGTTTTTTCGTTTGTAGGAGTCAGCGAAAGGGTCAGATAAGACTAAATGTTGGTCGGCAAAATGTGATCGTCATCACTCGATCGAGTTCGCCGGGCACGTTTGTGCGAAGTATCCTGTACTACTAATGCTATGTGTGGGATTTGTAAAGGGTGGCCGGTTTTCGGTAGCGAAAGCGTTCTTTAAAGATTTGTCGGTCATAACAATCGTTGCCTTCTGGTCGTCCTTCCCCTTCCTCCGTTGCTAGTAAGGCAAAGGCGGTGTCCTTTGCTCAATCCTCTGTTCCGTTATCGATAGCAATGGAGGGGGGAAACTCATCGGGAAATTCGGACGCCGTGATGGCGCTTTTTGCGAGATTTGAATCGTTTGCCACAATGTTGACAAAATCGCTCGATGAACGAATTTCTTCTGCGATAAAAGAGGCCAAAAAGCAGGAAGGCTCGTCAAGTTCGGAGGATAGCCTGAAGGCTAGCGGGCGTTCCTGCAACCTTTGACCTCTAGGCAGGTGTTGGTATCACCAAAGCAGAAGACAAGAGCATCCAGGCTCTTGAAGGTGTGCTCGGAGAGTGCATCAGATAAAATCCACTTAAGACTTGAGGGTGACGGGCATAATCCTCAAGCAGTGGAGGCGTCCATGAGGCCAGTCCTTATGATAATGCCAATTTTACGGTGGTTCCGGTAGTTACAGTTGTCTCTAGAGCGCCCGTTTCTAAGAGGTCGATACCTAGTCTTGCTAGTTCCGGTTCCGTTGTGGTGGACTCAGGTTTACTTCAGTTTTCCGCATCTCAATCTTTTCCGTCCAAATTCCGGTCTAGCAAGACATCCAGGTCTTCAAGATCCGGTTCCGTCTTCGGTGGTTTCCGTTTCCGGTAGGACTTCCGGTTTAGTGGGTAATCCAGGTCGGCAAGATCCGGTTACCACTTCCGTTCCGGTCTGTCTTCCGTTTATGTAGGACATCCCGGTCCTAGAGATCTGGTACCTACTTCCGTTTCCGGTTCTATTAGCGCTTCCGGATTTCCGGAGTCTGAGGACTCCTTTTATTTTCGAATTCCGGTAGAGGCGTTTTCCGTTTCCGGTTTGGACGCTAGTCAGTACACTTCCGCTTCCGGTCTTAGGGGTGTACTTCCGGGTCGTCCAGACCTGGATAGACTTCCGTTTTCCATTCCCGGTTTCATGGGAGCTTCCGGAAGAATGCATATCCGGGTCTGTTGGACCCGGCATTGCATTGTTCATCAATTTCCGGTTCCGTTTTTTCAGTTTCCTCTTCCGGTTAGTCTGTACATCTGGATTGTAGGATCTGGATCAGTTCCGGTACCGTTTTTATCCATTTCTTTTTCCTCCACATCCAGATTTCGTACAGCCGGGGGGGAATAGGGTCATTTCTGGTTTTCAGCGGCATTACATTGTTCATCCATTTCTGGGTTTTCAGCTTCCTCTTCCGGTAATTCTGTACATCCGGGTTGTAGGATTTTGATCAGTTTCCAGTAGTATACTTCCGCTTTATGCATTTCCGTTTTCCCTTTTTCCACATCCGCTTTCCTAGAATCTAGTCATATTCTTGCCTAAGATTAGCCTTATTTCCATATTTGTTTAATATTGGGAATGTTTAATGGCTGAAAATAGTCATTCCAAGTCATTGCCAGTCTTGTAGTCTCTCTTGGAATTGTAGTCTATGCAGACATTTATTCGTTTATCAGTGACAAATTTCAGCGTAATTAAAGACTCCTGACTGGTTACCGTATGAGATTTTGTTGCAGATTATTTTATATGCGCATTTCATAAGCCGATAAGTCAGGTGGTATTCTACGCATTATTTCGAGATACGATTTTTGCTTTCATCCAACTTTAGATGGCCAGTTGTCTTCGGGCCATTCAGCCTTTTTTCTCACTCCTTTTACCTCTTATGTCGGCAGGTTGACATATTTATTTAACCAAAGGGAGTTTATTTGTGGAGGGGATAACCCTGATTCTTAAGTAAATCGTAGTATAATTTCGTCAGTCGCTGAAAAGATTTAGATTCAGTAAAGGTTTCATAGGATCATTATGCTACAAGTACATTATTCGCTCGGGATTTGCTGGGTATTTTGGGGCCAGTTTGGCTGAGGGTTGTTGGTGATGCCACCGGCAATTTTCGGTCGGATTATTCCCGGACTATTCGGTGAGTCTTGGGTTTTTGCTCGTTGAGGTTATTGTCTGGGGGCGGGCCGGTTGGGGTTGTGCTGGGGGGGGGGGGGGGGGGGGGGAGGGAGAAGAGTGGACGAGAATCTGGATTTAAGCATCCACCAACTATTTTCGGTCAAAATGTTTTCAAAATCTTTGCAAGTCCAGAGATATTACAGTTGTAATATGTCGTCTGCAAAATTCAGTATTCAATCACTTAATATCTAGTATCAGTGTTCAATCTTTCCTTTCTTTGGGATTTCTAACACAATGTAATTTGTTAGTACAAAGATGAAATTATTGATGATAAGACTATAATTATAAGAATCAATAAATTTATTAAAATCTTTTAAGTTTCTGTCTCTTGGCATAAATACCGAATTGTTTAGGATATCTTATTTATCAGCAAGCCCGAGCGGCTGGGCAACCGTTGATGTATTCAATACAATTTTTTATTAAATCTCCATTGGTATACGATGTTTAAATTAGATAGTCTAATGTGGGCCATAGCTCTCTTATCAGGACCTGGTCATGTATTCTATTCATAGAATTGTGATGACGGTCATCACTAGTAACTTTCCCGTAGTTCATGTAGATCTCGGGCACATGATTTGGCTATATCTTGACTCTAAGCACTCCCATAGACTTACTATGGGGTTTTGGTTTTCCACAATCTCTGGTTAAATCTCTGTAAATAATATAAAATTTTTGCAGAGTCTTTAGGCTATACTGATATGACCCTTTTTGGTCTCCATTCAGAGTAAGCGGTATTATTAAAATATCCATAATAAACGTGAGTTACCTATTTAGTGAGAACTAAGCATTATGATATAGCCCAGGATTTTTGGCATATGTCATCTATGTGTTTTCTATGAGCAGTCCTCTTTAGCATATATTAAGGGTGGCCCTTGTTAAAAGGGGCTAGATATTCTTGGATCTAGAATCCTTCTATGTAGTCTCTTCTTCCAAAATGGTCTTCTGTTCCTTATTATTAGAATTTATCAGCTTTAGAGGGGTTGTTATTTGTCTATGATTGTCAAGGAGTCTATAGAAGAGGCTATTCATTGGAAAGTAGATCCAGGCTTCTGTGCATTGGTTGGATTGTCTGTTAGGGTTCTAAATCTCGATTCGTTCAGTCATTGCCATGGGGTTTTCTTTCATTTTTAGAAGGAGGAATGAGGTTTAGTCTTATGGATTGTCCTCTAGTAGAGATGTTCGCGGCCTCTCTGAATGCTCAGATCTCTTACATGTCTCCTTTTCAGCACAGTCAAGCCCTGGGGGTGGATGCTCTGTCTCAGTAGTGGACAGGAATGTTCGCCTATGCCTTCTCTCGAACGATTTTGATTCAGTTAGTTTTGAAGAGGGTCAAGGATCAGGTTTGCGAAATTCTTCTGATAGCTCCCTTTTGGCCAAAGAGGATTTGGTTTTTAGACCTAGATTTTCTGGTAGATTTCCCTCTTCTTCCAGTATACCAGGATCTTTTATCTCAAGTAAGAGGTCTTGGTGTGCATCCAAATCCAATAAATTTAGTCTGTGTGTCTGGAGAATGAAGTCCTCGAGAATAAGGTTTCTTCTGGTCTCAGGAAATGATTGACTCTGCCAGAAGGGATTCGACCCGTGGAGTTTACAAGGGTCGACTTAAACATTTAGGTGAATGATGTTCAGACCAAGGTTTCGTGCCCGATTCTGTTTCTATACCCAAATTATTAGAGTTTAATCTTATCTGTTTGGTTATTTTCATTTGTCAGTTATTACGGTCAGGGAGTATAGATTTTCTCTGGTGTCATCCCTTCCTTGTCTTCTGTATGCCGATGTCAAGGATACTAAGACGTTTAATAGCTTTATTAGAGGTCTAAGTAATATTCGTCCTCCGATTGCTAAGCCTTTACCTTCCTGGAGTTTGGCTTTGGTTCTTCAAGTTTTGGCAGGTCGCCATTTTGAACCTATTTCTTCTACCAGTAGTAAGCTTGGTTTTGTTTTTAATTGTCAAAGCTGTTTTTTCTTGTTGCTACAGCCTCTGCTAGAAGGCGTTCAGGAGATTCATGCTCTTTCTGCTGAAAAGGAGAGATTTATAGTTTCAGGAGACGGCTTGTTTTGATATCCCAGAAGGAATTTTTTTATCTAAAACTCAACCTAACCACTATCCTGATAGTCCGATCATTTTAAAATCTTTTTCGTCTGTCGCCATCCGAAAACTTTTGGTGTCCTATTAGGGCATTAGGAACCTTCAATCAGCGATCAGATGTTATAAGAGTCGATCCATCTCATTTGTTTTTCCTACAAGGAAGAGTTATCTAAGCCGGTCTCAAATTCTTCGATTGTCAGATGGATTTGTGAGAGTATAATTAAGCCTTGTTATGAGATAAGCCTCACTGGATCAAATTAATCTCTCCCTTATTAAAGCCGATGACGTTAGAGGTATGGCTACTTATTTCGCTCTTTTTGAGGGATCGTCTTTAGATGAGATCAGGCAGGTGGCAGGAGGGAAATGTGAATACACCTTTACATCCTTTTATCTCAAAGACCAGAGTGCGGCAGCTTCCTTCTTTCGTAACATTTCCTCTTTTAACTAAAAAAGCCGAAGACTATTTATCAAGCACTTCCCACCATTTTCGTTAGGACTATGCGTCTGTGAGAAATGGTGAGAGTCTTCTGTTGGTTTTTGTTTATTTCTTTAAGTTCAAGTTGTTCTTATTTGCTAATCACGGTGTGATTGAGCTAAATGCTCTATTAGGTTATGTTGTTAACATTTGGATAAGATTGATTTAATTTATCCTTGTTTGTTAACCAAAAAAGAGCCGAAGACTATTTACCAAGCTCTTCTCACCATTTTCGTTAAGACTCTGCGTCGGTGAGAAAGGGTGAGTCTTCTTTTGGTTTTTATTTATTTCTTTAAGTTCAAGTTGTTCTTATTTGCTAATCACGGTGTGATTGAGCTAAATGCTCTATTAGGTTATGTTGTTAACATTTGGATAAGATTGATTTAATTTATCCTTGTTTGTTAACCAAAAAAGAGCCGAAGACTATTTACCAAGCTCTTCTCACCATTTTCGTTAAGACTCTGCGTCGGTGAGAAAGGGTGAGTCTTCTTTTGGTTTTTATTTATTTTTTTAAGTTCAAGTTGTTCTTATTTGCTAATCACGGTGTGATTGAGCTAAATGCACTAATATGTTATGTTATTAACATTGGGATAAGATTGGTTTGATTTTTATCCTGGTTTATTGATTCTCTAATCTCCTCCCACCTTATGTGGACAGGGGGCACTGACCAAATCTACGGGTTTAGCAAGTAGTGATTGAACGGTAATGGATGTTTTTGTGGTGTAAAAACAACCCCCACAGACCCCCCCTTGCGGGTTGGTCTGTTGTTTTATTAACCACTATAAAAACATACTTACCATTCAATCACTACGACCCGGCCTCAACCACCCCGCGTGGTAAGATTTGAGAATCAGACTAAATATTTTGCACTTAAATTTAGAAAAGTGAATCTGTTTCCTTTGGGCTCTAATACGCATGCGCGAGCGCGCTTAGCGACAAGCGTCACTATGAGGTGAGTATAGACTGGTGCCAGTCTATACCTGAAGGTAGGCTGGAGGTGGGACTCAACCAGTAGCCTGGTTGAGGGTCCATAGGAATAGGATTAGGCATGGGGAGGTGTGTATGCAGGCATGCATAAAAATCTTATTCTGATAGCAAAATGCAAATAATTGATTTAGCAAGTAGTGATTGAACGGTAAGTATGTTTTTATGGTGGTTAATAAAACAACAGACCAACCCGCAAGGGGGGTCTGTGGGGGGTGGGGGGGGGTGGGTTTCTCAGCGTTGACAGCGAATAAACGGCAAATTTTATGCTATGTAGCATTGGTGGGTGCACTCAGCTGTTTAAAAAGCGAACGCGAATGTTTTACACTAAGATTCTATAGTATCGGACATTTTTTCGTAGCGGCGTCCCAAATAGGAATCGTTTATCGTGAAAGATCGCGAGAGAACGACAGGAATTTGTGGAATTGTACCCGTATCTAATATACGAGTACCAAGCTCATTACCCGTTATTGGCAACACCGTATCACGTGCTATAAGATTGATGCGTCTGATTGGTCGGGAATACATGAATATTAATTTTTCCGGCAAGATGGCGACATGATCAGCTGTTTTGCAAAATAGTATGTGTGTTCAAATGTCAATCTATACATATTTCTTGTACGCCACAAACTAAAAAGTAGACAGATGACTAGATTAACGATATTACCAATCGGGAAGTGGGGTGCCGATATATTTGAATTCCCCATTGCTTTACTATGGGGCCCATTGCGTTACTATGGGAGCCGATGGCGGGAAAACAAAACAAGATGGCAGCCAAACCATTTATCCGACAGTCTCGAAAGTGGCATATTTGAACTCGCCACACTAAGCATATAAGCAATTTTCGCCATCAAAATTTTGATTGGTTGATGGCGGCCATGTTTTTTAACGTACATACTTCGCTTGAACAAACTTGAATGGACCAAGCATATTTACCAAATTTCAGCTCTATCCCTTCAGCGGTTCGAAAACTAGGTCATCCAAGATGGCCGCCAGGCAAATCGGCCAGCCAGGCAAATCGGCCGCCAGGCAAATCGGCCAGCCAGGCAAATCGGCCAATCAGGTTGCCTTGAACAAACTTGGGTCTACCCTTGCACTAGATGATATGTTATGAGTTTTGAATCAATTCCTCCAGCGGTTTCGGAGAAGATTTTTTAGTGTTTCTAAAAATCGTCTATTTTGGTCGGTGGCCATCTTGGATTTTGGCCGATCGACTTTGTTTGAAAAAACTTTAATCTCTGCCTCCTGCCAAATATAATTTAAATCGGCCCAGTGGTTCTTGAGAAGTCATTTAAAGAAAAAGTTGACAGATGGACGATCGCCACGGCATAAGCTCACTTGGCCTTTCAGGCCAGGTGAGCTAATAATAATAATGATGATTACCATAAAAGAAATCCTAATTAGAAATCTAATTTAACAAAGTGTAAAATTACAATTAAAATTATTGTATTGATATTAAATAACGTTTACGCTTACAGCCAACAGGGCATTCATGTCTACATCATGTATCTTTCTACAGGAAACAGCACAAAAACATCCATTACCGTTCAATCACTACTTGCTAAATCAATTATTTGCATTTTGCTATCAGAATAAGATTTTTATGCCTGCATACACACCTCCGCATGCCTAATCCTATTAATTTGGACCCTCAACTCCCATCACCAGCCTATCATCAGGTATAGACTGGCAGCAGTCTACTCACCTCATAGTGATGCTTGTCGCTAAGCGCACTTGCGCATGCGCTTGCGCATGCGCATTAGAGCCCGAATAGGAAACAGATTCACTTTTCAATTATTCTGCATGCAGAATGGTTGCTAAAAAATATTTGTCTAATTTTTTGTGTTTTGCGCTGTGTCAGTAATACCTTGCAGTTATATTGTCGGAAATATGCTCAATATGAAGTCAATCCTCCCTAAGTTACGTCTAGGAAGTATATTTGTGTTTATATGGTATCTTATAGACAAATTCTATATATTACCGGTTTTCGTGAAAGATCGTTTTGCTTCGTGGTATCTTGATTATTATGCCTATCCTTATTCATCATCATCATTTAATAATGGACAGTCCACGTCTGGAGCCTGTAATGAAGTTATTTCTACAGGGTTCGCACGGGTCATGGAAACCTGGAAAGTCATGGAATTTGAAAATCTAAATTCCAGGCCTGGAAAAGTCATGGAAATTTGTCATTTTGATCAAAGTCATGGAAAAGTCATGGAAAATGATAATCTCCCTAAAGAAAAATAAAATCTGATGGCATACAAATGTAAAATAAGGAAATAAAGCTCGGAAATACACATTTCATTTCTTTATCGCTGCGACCAACATAAAATGACCCAAACAACGTAAGAATTAAAATGAGGTTAGATCGCTTCTTATGTTGGAAGGCCAAATTAAACTCTTTTGTGATTGGAGGCATTCCACTGAACTATGTCTGGACTGGAAGGAGGCCTCCCAAATAAAAAAAGGTTTGTAACGCCAATATCCCAAAATAATAAATATGTACAGATGTTTGTAAAACAATTTGAGCAATAAATTCACTATTTCCTACTCAGCATATGCATTCAGCAGTATATTTATTGGCAGGATTTTTGTCCATGTGGACGATTTCGTCTCGGCCGACTTGGTTACATTATGATAATTAGATGGCGATGATATTTCGCTCTCGCTAATGTATGCGGATTCCCCTGTATATTGAATGTATTTCTTGCTCAAAGATGGTTTTGTGCATTCTATTACGGTTAAAGTATGAAATAAACTTGTTAATATTAATAAAAATAACCAGATATTTAGCCGCTAAGGGATTATTATTATTATTATTATTATTATTGTTTTGAATCTAGCGGTAAAGTTACCAATTTTCGTCAGTCAGAAAAATATGTTTTGCAATATTTCTGAGCTATGACTTCGTGTTATATACCTGTATAATTCTTTTTTGTCTCATATTTTGTCAATTTTTCCCCTGCGTGCTATCTATTAGTGCACAATATATTCGTGAAAGTAACCAATTTAAGGAATGGATTTCAATTTTTTTCTTGAACACCTTGGCCAAGTATAAGCCTAGTCTTTAAGCCTTAAATTTGTTCAAAAAAATGTAAAAAAATTTCAAAGAAAATGTCAATTTGCAGACCAAGTGAAGACTATTTTAGAAAAATGTTCAACAATAGTCTTCTCTTGGTCTGCAAATGGACATTTCTCAAGACCACTACAGAAGCTGTCTTTGACTGATATGAGTGTTAAAAGGTTAATAGGCAATTTTTTGGGTCATTTTGTTCAAAATTTTCTAGAAATGGCCATATTGCTTGTTACCATTTTGAATGATTTCAACCAAGTTGGGCTGAAATGGTGCTACATATATGATCATAGGCTCTAGAACTTCCATTCAGAACTTTTATTCGTCAATTTCTTATGTGAAAACCTCAGATTTTATTTTAAATGTACCGGAAATTCTCACATGTTGACCCATTTCCCTAGATAAAAAGTGAGTTCCATATGATTCACTATATGCTATTGAACATTTTGAAACAAATTTGACTGTCTGACCTAGCTATTGATTCTTGGAGGTCATGGAATTTTTACATTTTAGTCATGGAGAGTCATGGAAAAGTCATGGAATTTCAAATACTGAAAGGTGTACAAACCCTGTTTCTAGTGCATTATAAGGATTATCATAAAATGTCTCTTGTAAGTTTCTTGTAGGAGGGGTTTTTGTTTTTTGATTTGAACTTTCCCGCCATTAGGAACTGAATTTATGATGTCTCCTGTTTACGATTTTGAGCGGTATGCTTCATTGTTACGTTTTTTCGTTTTTAGGAGTCCGTGAAATTGTCGGATAAGACAAAATGCTCATCATCCAAATGTGATCGTCATGCCGGCACGTCTGTGCGAAGTGTACATGCTGTACTCTTAATTCAATGTGTGGAATATGCAAAGGGTAATTGGTTTCGGTATAAAAATCATTTTTTTAAGGATTTGCCGGTTAAACAATCGCTGCCCTCTGGTCGTCCTTGCCCTTCCTCCTTTGTTAGCAAGGCAAAATCTGTGTCCTTTGCTCAATCTTCTGTTCCTTTATCGGTAGCAACGGAGGGGAGAAACTCGTCGGGAAATTCAGATGCCGTGATGGCGCTTTTTGCGAGGTTTGAATCCTTTGCCTCAGTTCTGACCAAGTCTCTCGATGAACGTATATCTTCTGCGATTAAGGAGGCCAAGAATCAAGATGTTTCGTTGAGTTTGGATGATAGCCCGAAGGCTAGCGGGCATTCCCGCAAATGGGGGAAGCCGGTTCCTCTAACCTCTAGGCAGGTTTTAGTTTCTCCAAAGCAGAAGTCAAGAGCATCTAAGTTCTTGAAGGTGGGCTCGAGCAGTGCACCTGATAAAATCCACATAAGACTTGAGGGTGACGGGCATAACCCTCAAGCAGTGGTGGTGTCGGCTTCAGCCGACGTCCATAAGGCCAGACCGGACATCCATAAGGCCAGACCTTATGCTAATGCCAGCGTTACGGTTGTTCCGGTTGCTAAGGTTGTGTCTAGATCGCCAGTATCTAATAGTTCGATCCCTAGTCTTGCTAGTTCCGGTTCCGTTGTGGTGGACTCGGGTCCTTTAGACTCGGGTTTACTTCCTTTTTCCCGCTTCTCAGTCATTTTCCGTCCGAACTTCCGGTCTAGCAAGACATCCGGGTCTTCAGGATCCGGTTCTTTCTTCTTTGGCTTCCGTTTCCGGTAGGACTTCCGGTTTAGTTGGCAATTCAGATCGGCAAGATCCGGTTACCACTTCCGTTCCGTCCACTTCCGGTCTGTCTTCCGTTTATGTAGGACATCCGGGTCCTAGAGATCTGGTACCTACTTCCGTTTCCGGTTCTTTTAGCGCTTCCGGCCATTCCGGATATCCGGAGTCTGAGGACTCCTTTTATTTTTTGAATTCCGGTAGAGGCGTTTCCGGTTTGGACTCAAGTCAATACACTTCCGCTTCCGGTCTTAGAGGTGTACTTCCGAGTCGCCCAGACCTGGATAGAGGTCTGGGCTTCCGTTTCCGGTAGGGAGGCAGCTTCCGGTTTAGCGAGAGACCAAAATTCTCTAGGTCCATCTAGGTTTTTGGATAATAGAAGCTTTGTTAATTCGGTATCAGAAATTTCTCATAGGACTTCTCAGGATGCTGTAGCGTCTAACTATGAATCTTTCATTCCTTCCAAGGTCATTGATGTTGACTTATCTTCTCAGTCTTCTCCTTCCTTTCGTGATGCTGTGGTTAATACAGTTTTTTCTAGACCTTCGTCTTTTTCCTCTTCTCTCGTCGAAGGACTTCTCCTTTTCTCATGTTTCTAACGCTTCTCTTTTTAAATCTTCCCTTCCTCCTCCGGGTTTTTCTCGTCTTCCTTCTGCTCTTCATTCTTCTTCTTCCTCTCATGATCAGTTGGATCATTCTGTTTCTTCTCTGCCTTCCTCAGTAGCTTCTCCATCTTTTGATCATCTTGATCCGATTGTTTCTGTGGTTCTATCTCCTGAGCTGGAATAACAGATCGTCGATTCAGGGTTAGATTTTTCTGTGTTTTCCGTGGTTAGAGATTCTTCATTAGCCTCTCATGATCCGGTCAGTAGACCTTCCTCTCCTGTTTTTTCTAGGGCAGGGGATTCTTTAGTATCAGGAGACTCCTCTATTCTTATTTCCTCTTCCTTCTGCTCCAAGTCAGTCAGGGTCAGGGATCTGAAGAGGTTTTGCCCAGTGAGAGCCTCTTCGGAAGACTGGTCCATGGCTCACCGATGGATTGCTTCTTCTCTTCCTCTTAAGGAGGAATTCGCTATGGATCCTCCTTCTTTTGGATCCGCTCTTTCTACTGCTGATCCTTCATCTTCTCAAGTTCTTCCTATTGACAATTTAGTGGTCGACATGCTAGATTTCTTCGTTAAGGACTCTTTTAACTCTGAATTCTCTCTTATTTCTAAGTATGACTCGCCTGTCCCAATTCCTAAGGAGGACTTTTTGAAGGTTGCTTCTACTCAGTCTCTTTCTGGTCCTGCTTGGGAGGTTCTTTCGTCTCAGTTGAAGGATGCTTCTAAGTCTGACTTTACTACTGATCTGTTCAAATGAGAGTCTTTGTAGGTCTCAGATTAAGTCTTCTAATTATCTTGCTCCGCTGTCTGAGGCCGTTCTTAAGGCTGAAGAACGCAGTGAACAGATTCCTTTGGCTGTCTTTCGTTCTTTGGCTTATTTGTCCCGGGGTTCTCTTAACTCGGTTTGTAAGTCTTTGGGGTATATTACTTCCAAACGTAGGTCTAGGAAACTCTCTGAGGTTAGAATTTCTGGTGTCTTGAGGCAGAATCTTGTGGTTGCGTCCCCTGTTGATACTGATCTTTTTGGAGAGTCAGCTCCTAATTTAATTAGTGCGGAATCTGAGCGCTTGAAGGTCTCTAGGGAGCTTCAAGGTCAGATATCGTTTTCCAAGCCTTCCGTGAAGAGAGATGTCTCTTCTGTTAGAAGCCCTAATTCTTCTCCTAGAAGAAAGAGTCTCAAACCTGATCAGTTTGGAGCTTATCCCTCTAGGGTCTTCCATATCTCTAATTTGTCTTCGTCTGATCGTCGGGATCGATCTTTGGAGGAGGATCGATCTTTGGAGGAGGATCGTTTCGATTCCATTTCCTCCCATCGTTCGAGGTCTTTAGGGAGGCAGTCTCCTTCGTCTTGGGCGAGGGGGGTGGGGGGGGGGGGTCGGGCTTCCAGATCCAGAGGACGGACTTTTAGAGGTTTTCAAGGGAAGAGAGTTTGAAGGTTGGGCCAATTCCGGGTAGGTCCAACTTTCTCTCTTCCTTTCCCCAGTCCTCCCTTTCTTCTTCTTCCATTGGAGCAAGCAGTCCGTGCTGTTTTCCCAACGTGCCAGTAGGAGGGCGCCTTTCTCTGTTTTGGGAGAAATGGCAAGCCCTCGTTCAGGACTCCTGGCTAGTATCTCAGATACATTGGGGTTATGCTCCATCATGGATCCGTCATCCTCCTCTTCTCTCTCTCTTCCCAGTTTGGACGCTGGTTCCCTCCAATCCGGAGAAACTGGTGGCCTTGGAAGAGGAGTTGGAATCCATGATTGTCAAGAGGTCAATAGAAGAAGTTCCCCATTGGCGAGTAGACCCGGGCTACTACTCGATCATCTTTTTAGTTCCAAAGAAATCAGGAGGTTGGCATCCAATCATAAACCTGAAAAAGTTAAATCTTATGATTCTCACCCCAAAATTCAGGATGGAGACGGTTTCCCAGATCATTTCCAGTCTGGATCAGGGAATGTGGACGTCTTCCATAGATCTAAAGGACGCTTACTTCCATGTTCTTATTCACCCTGCCTTCAGAAAGTTCAAGTTCCTGAGGTTCGCCTACAAGGATCGTGTGTGCCTGACCACGGCTCTCTTCCTTTTTACCCGTCTAGTTTCAGCCATGGCAGGAATTTTACACCGTCGTTCTATCCATCTTCATGTTTATATAGACGACTGGTTGGTAAAAGCAAGGTCTTCCTCAATTCTCGCGGGTATTGTTCCAGAGGTTTGCAGCCTGGCTTGCAATCTAGGGTGGATTTTAAATCTAGAGAAATCAAGCCTAGTTCCTTCTGAAGTCTTTACTCATCTAGTCGTTACTCATCTAGTCGTTTCTTTCAACCTGGCCCGGGATCTAGTTTTTCCCTCAGATCCAAGGATAGAGGCTTTATCAGTGGCAATGGAAATCCTCGCTTCGTCTCCAGTGGTAAGAGCAAGATTCTTTTTGAGAGTGATAGGTCTGATGGTCAGCGTAGAGAAGGTGGTTCCTTGGGCGGCGCTGATTAGAAGACCCTTCCAGATGTATTTAATGTCCCTTTGGAAGCAGTCAGTCCACTCTATCTACCATCAGATTCCCATCAGAGAACATTTGATCCCTCATCTAGATTTTTGGAAAGACCGTTCTCTGCTTCTGATGGGTGTTCCACTGGTAAAGTCCCCTCAGGCAATAATCTTCACAGATGCTTCTCAGGAGGGTTGGGGAGCAGTCTGGGACTCCCTGTCGGTTTCCGGCCTTTGGTCCCTGGAGGAGTCGTCAGCCCACATCAACATTCTGGAGTTGTGGGCTGTCAAGAAGGCTCTCCTTTCATGGTCAGATCTGGTGATAGGTCTCAAAGTCTCAATTCGGTCGGACAATTCAACAGTGGTATCTTATATCAACAGGCAGGGAGGTACAAGGTCGTCTCTCCTTTGTCTAGAAGTGTGGAATCTTCTCTTGTGGTGCCGCAAGAGGCAGATTTTTCTAGTGGCCCTCACATGTCCCAGGCAGTCTGAATTTTCTGGCGGATCAACTGTCACGTCCCGGCAAGTTTGCCCACACAGAGTGGCAGTTGGTTGTTAGAGCGATTTTCAATCTTATGGATCGTCCTCTAGTAGATCTGTTCGCGACCTCTGAATGCCCAGATCTCCTCTTACGTGTCTCCTTTTCCGGACGGTCAAGCCCTGGCGGTAGATGCCCTGTCTCAGTCCTGGACAGGGATGTTCGCTTATGCCTTTCCTCCTACTATTCTGATTCCGTTAGTATTGAAGGTCAAGGATCAAGTTTGCAAGATTCTCCTGATAGCTCCCTTTTGGCCCAAGAGGATTTGGTTTGTAGACCTAGATCTTCTGGTAGACTTTCCTCGTCTTCTTCCAGTATCCCAGGACCTTCTATCTCAAGTAAGAGGTCGTTGTGTACATCCAAATCCAGAAATCTTCAATCTGTGCGTTTGGAGAATCTTGAGTCTGAAAGCCTCCAGGATAAGGTTTCTTCAAGATCTCAGGAAATTATTGACTCTGCCAGAAGGGAGTCGACCCATCGAGTTTACAAGGGTCGTCTTAAAATTTCTGATAAATGGTGTTCAGACCAAGGTTTCGTGCCCGATTCTGTTTCTATACCACAAGTTTTAGACTTTTTATCTTATCTGTTTGACTTGTTACATTTGTCAGCTAATACGGTCAGAGGGTATAGATTTTCTCTTGCATCTTCTCTTCCTTGTCTTCTGAATGCCGATGTCAATGATACTAAGACTCTTAATAGCTTTATTAGAGGTCTAGGTAATATTCGTCCTCCGACTGCTAAGCCTTTGCCTTCCTGGAATTTGGCTTTGGTTCTTCAAGTTTTGGCATGTCACCATTTTCAACCAATTTCTTCTATCAGTCTTAAGCTTTTAACTCTTAAAGCGGTTTTTCTTGTTGCCGCTGCCTCTGCTAGAAGACGTTCAGAGATTCATGCTCTTTCTGCTGAAAGGGATAGATTTATAGTTTCAGGTGACGGTTTGGTTTTATATCCCAGAAGGGACTTTTTATCTAAAACTCAGTCTAACCGTTTTCCTGCTAGTCCGATTATTTTAAAATCTTTGTCGTCTTTTTCGCCTTCCGACAAATTTTGGTATCCGGTTAGGGCTTTAAGAATTTATAAACAGCGAACCGATTTTAAAAGAGCTGATCCATCCCATTTATGGGTTTCCTACGCGGAAGAGTTATCCAAGCCGGTCTCGAAAGCTACGATTGCTAGATGGCTTTGTGACACAATTAAGCTTTGCTACGAGATAGCCTCTCCGGATCAAATTAATCTCGCCCATGATGATAGGGGCATGTCTACCTCTTTCGCTCTTTTTGCCGGTTCATCTTTAGTCATATTGAGGTCATGCAGGTGGCAGGCTGGAAATCTGAATCTACTTTTACCTCATTTTATCTTAAAGACCAGAGTGCAGCAGCTTCCTTTCGTAACATTACGATTTTAACTAAAAAAGCCGAAGACCATATACCCAGCACTTCCCACCATTTTTGTTAGGACTGAGCATCTGTAGAGAATGGTGAGAGTCTTATTTGGTTTTTATTTATTTCTTTAAGTTCTAGTTATCCTTATTTGTTAAATCACGGTGTGATTGAGTTATATGCACTATTATGTTATGATATTAACATGCAGATAAGATTGGTTTTGATTTTTATCCTTGTTTATTGATTCTCTAATCTCCTCCCACCTTATGTGTCATGGGGCACTGACCAAATCTATGGGTTTAGCAAGTAGTGATTGAACGGTAATGGATGTTTTTGTGGTGTAATAACAACCCCCCCCCCCTTGCAGGTTGGTCTGTTGTTTTATTAACCACTATAAAAACATACTTACCGTTCAACAACTACGACCCGCCCTCAGCCACCCCCGCGTGGTAAGATTTGAGAATCAGACTAAATATTTTACACTTAAATTTAGAAAAGTGAATCTGTTTGCTATTTGGGCTCTAATGCGCAAGCGTCACTATGAGGTGAGTATAGACTGGTGCCAGTCTATACCTGATGATAGGCTGGTGATGGCACTCAACCAGTAGCCTGGTTTGATGGTCCATATTAATAGGATTAGGCATGGGGAGGTGTGTATGCAGGCATGAAAATCTTATTCTGATAGCAAAATGCAAATAATTGATTTAGCAAGTAGTGATTGAACGGTAAGTATGTTTTTATAGTGGTTAATAAAACAACATACCAACCCGCAAGGGGGGGGTCTGTTGGTTTTTTTTAATACAAACATGTCTTGTTAACAATACAAATAGTTCTAATCGTAATAATCACCACTTATGTCAAAATTATGCATTTTACTGAACCAGTAGAAAACACACTGGCACAATGTTGGAAAAATGTCCGAGATGCATAAGCTATTACACACATTTTGCCTTTTTCATCTTTCTGACACAGGACGGCTCCCAGTCCACTGCTTGAAGCATCTGTATACACCATGAATGGTCTTTCAAAATCTGGATAGCCCATAATATCTGACCCAGTTAAATCATCCAACAGCTGTTCCAAGATTTGCTGGTGATGCTCTGTCCACTTTATCACCTGACTAGAGGGTAGTTGTCCGTGCTTCTGTTTCACGTGATTGCACCGGGGTTTGCGAGTGGTACTTTCCTGATTACTTCCAGAATTCTGTAATAACGAGTACAAATCCTTTGCTTTCCGAGAAAAATCACGAATGTATCTTCTGTAGTAACCAATTAAACCAAGCAGTTTTCGCACATCACCAACTGTCTCTGGTCGTTTATTCTTCAAATGGAGAACAGCTTCCTTGTCAGCCGGATCTATTTTATAGCCTTCAGCTGAAACAATGTGGCCCAAATAACGTACGTCTTTGCAAAACATATCACATTTAGTTGGCTTTAGTTTAAGTCCACTAGTTTTCATCCTCTGAAACACTTTTCTTAGATCTATAAGGTGCTGTTCAAATGTATGACTAAACACAATCACATTGTCTAGGTATGGAAGACAAACTTCATCTCGTAAATCTGCTAGACATTCGTTCATATATCTCTGGAAGACAGCAGGCGCGTTAGTTAAGCCACACAGGATTCTTACCCATTCGTATAAGCCCCATGGAGTCACAAATGCTGTTAATGGACGATCAGATTCTTTGACAGTACCCTGGTGATATGCCTTACCTTGATCAAGCAAGTTGAACCAAGAATTTCCCCCTAAATAATCAAGTGCATCTTGGATACGGGGAAGTGGTTGGCGGTCCGGGATTGTCTTCAGGTTTATCTGGCGATAATCGATGCACAGCCTTAACGACCCATCCCGCTTTCGTACGCAAACCATCGGTGAGGAATATGATGATGTTGAACGTTTAATCCATCCTTTACTAATTAAATCAACCAAGTATTCCTTAACTTCTCGAAACAATGGTCGTGGAATGGAAATATAGTTCTTTTGGACAGGAATTTTATCAACAAGGTTTATTTCCAACTGTAGCTCTGGTGCGTAGCCGACATCATCTTCATCTTTTGAGAATACACTGGCTTCTTCCTGTAATAACTTAATAGCTTGTTCTCTCTGTGGAGTTGTTAAAACATCTTTATCAAGATTTACTGGGGTACAGTCCCCCTGTTTCGGATACTCTAGCAAACCAACACTTGATACATTTGCTTTTACTCTAGTTGTCTGCTGCATGGTATGGTTCTCAACAGTACTCCTCCTATTATATAATGGATATACTGACCTAATTGATTGCAGTGATCCAAGAACAGTATGCTTCGCTAACATGACCTCACGCTCTGACGAATTGCTAATTGGTATTCTCATTCGGTACCCATTCTTCGGACTTCGGATGAACGACTGCAACGGTCAATTGTTCTAAGTGAGGTGAATCTACTGCAGGCTCAAAGAATGTAACCTTTCCACATGCGGCATATCCCAATCTGGCTTGACACTCTACAGAGACAGTTTTTCCTTCTTGAATAATCACTTTATGCCTGGTTGTCATCTGACACAAATATTCACCCGCGTTATCACGTATGAAATTAACTAATGCATTTGTCTGAGGCTTCTGAATGTCTTTAAACGCTCTGTGTAACAGGTCACTGGCACCCACCATACTGTTTGCATCACTATCTGTTAATTTAACAAACTCTTGTATCACATTATATCCAAGGAGAGGGACACACATGCTATCATCTGAGGTGATCAAGAATGGCACTATTAACTTTCGAATTACCCCGTCATCCACAGGCAGTTCTACACTGATATCAGCCCATCCACTAAAATCTAATGATGCCCCATTAGCCGCGCGAACGTCAAGTGGGTAACCGATTAATTCACTAAGTGGTTGCAAATCCTTTTCCAAAATTCTCTTCAGCCACCCACCAGACATGAGACTGACTTGAGATCCTGTGTCCCACAGCGCACTAGTATCCCCACCATCCAAGAAACATTGTACTCGACAATGCTCGCCTACTAATTTGGTGAGGGATTCTCTTCTTTGTGGGCTTAAATGACAGCTATATATAGAATCATCCAACACTGCTTGAACACAACAACGATGTTGTTCTTTACTACCTTGCAACTGACCTATTCGCCTACAGATGTCTTTATGACCATTCCATTGATTCCTTTGGCAGTCTGAAGAACAATATTGTGCCGCCTTACAGTCACCACATGTCTTGAGAAGCGATGAATTATCGCTGATCCTACAATGAGAACATTTGGGGCCAGCATCATTCCGAACTTTGCGGCCAGCAATAAAGTGTTCTGAACTCCCAAAACGGATGCAATGTTCACATCGTTCAACATTCTTCTCCCGACATGCCGCACATTTTGGCCTCTGTTTCGATACCTGACGACGTTTAGCATGCCTTGGAAAAACCTGTTCATTCTTCTTCTTCAACTGCTCCTTCAATGATTCTATCTCTGCCTGTAAACTCTTCAATGTTACATTGTCATTATCACTGTTCACCTTGGCTTGACCCTCCTGTTTCTGGTAACCCTTGAATTGTTCGCGAAGAGCGGATACTTATGATTTCAAGGCCCGGGCCTCAGAAGCCATATTCACACTTTCCTTACCAGAGGTTTTATCCGACACATCCACGGCCAATGTGCTTGGTTTTCCTGAGCGCAATTTTGTCTGTCTATCTTTGTTCATCGAAGTTGCTTGGTTAAATGTACTAATTAGCAGTTCATCACTAACCTTAGGATCATCTAACACCTGTTTTACATCTACTCTAACCGTATCATCGGATAGTCCAGTTTTCAATGAATGAAGAAACATTTGTTGCACTAATTCTTCTCTGTAGCGAATACCTGACTGGACTTCTCCTGAAGCAAAGAGGATTCTTTGGCGCAAATCGAGAGCCCTCATCAGAAAATCCTGACAACCCTCCTTGGGTCCCTGTGACAAAGTACAAAGTTGCTCTGTAGCAGAGGGTTCCATATAATGTGCTCGCAGAATACGTTTTAAGGATGCCAGATCCAGATCCTCTGTACATTCTAAATAACTCCTCAGCTTAAGACCTGGACTCAATGCTTTAATTACCGCTTCCACGATTTCTTCATCTGGATAACCCTTTCTCACTGCTGTATTTATTTGACGACTTAAACTACCCAAGCTCAGCTTATCCTTTTGCCCTGGTTCACCAATCTGGCCGGCCACCTTAAAATCTTTGTTCCAGATCTGTTGTCTTGAACCAACATCCTCCTTTTTAGGTCTCTCTTCCGTCTTAGTCTTAACACGCACAATTTCTCGTTTCACCCTCTCATGACAGACAAGCCCATTATCATCATCAGTGTCCGACTCTTCTAGTAACATTTCACCAGAGACAACCTGCCTAGGGTTGCTGTATCATCAACATCCAGTGCATTAGCTACATCACGCACTTCACTGGTAGGCAGCTGTGACAATAATGTCTGGATTTCACGCTGCAACTGCTCCATCAGAGTGTTAAAAAATGTGAAAAATCAGCACAAACTACTAACAATCAGCAAACACCATGAAGTGAAACGACTCGCCAAAGCAACACGACCACTAGAACAATGTGTCAGATCACACGCATTAAAACAATGGCAATTCACACCACAGGAGGGAGTAAAATTATTCTAGGCACTAGACACAATTAATTGCAGCACATTCTTAACCCGCTTTCCTGCACAGTCATAACAATACACTTATTTAGCATAATTACTATCAGTATCAGTTACAGAGATTTACACAGCAACCACCATACAATGACAAGAACAGAAAATAATACTTATCAACATACTGTGCTAGTCACTTAACACTACAGACATCTAAAATACCATGACACTGTCCTTTATTTGGGCAATAACTTCAACGAAGATTAGTCAATTAAAGTTAAATTTCCGAAATATGTGCATATTCCATTTCTCTCACAAACGACAAATGCAAGTAAAACAATAAAATTCAGCCACACTGCTATTTACATGCAACTGACAACAACATCAATCAAGCACTGACGTTAGACAACATATACTTACAACCTTGAGCCTCCACTCTACCCGAAATATCACTTTCATGCAACCATTAGCATCAGAACATACAGTGTCACGACAGTCACTAACCATTACAGATATATGCAACATACACTAGAACACTATGCGCATACTGGACCATTCATTCAGACAACTGTGTTGAATTTGTAAATAGGTGGAATCACCAAATTTACAAAACTAAACCAGAGTTGGAGATGCGAAACGATAGGCTACAATATTTATAAGTAATTCACGGACGGTACCCATTGCAATACAACATCTATAAATGGTAGCAATATCATAAATATAAAACCACTATAGCCTGTCAACAGAAAAAAACACCCCATTACAATTGATCAATTTTACGATAAAATCGGGGTCGTACACATTTCACCTAGAATTAATCTTTGCAGTTGACAGGGCATTTGGCAAGTTTGAGCACAAAATCAGTTTCGCTCACATATGACAGATTGACAATCTTACCGCAAAATCAGTTTCGCTCACACTTGACATAGTATTAATCTTTCCAAATGACAGGGCGATCAAAATAGGCAATTTTTATATTATTCGTGTGGCATTGTTCGGCTAAACTCTTTGACGTATTCCCATTAATAACACACTTGTCAGCTGAAACATTGTCACCAAAATAGCTCTCCAATGTGAAACAAGTCAATACATTACTGGATTGTTCTTGAACAAGGGCGCCTTTCGAAGAACCAAGTGTACTAGTACAGTAACGAAGAATGGTGGCAATCCAACATTCAAGACAGGAAAACTCATCAGATTCGCTAACTGTCCGAATATTCATCAGTATATTACACGCGTATTTTCCGGTATCGAAGCAAGTCAGTTTTTAGCACATGCACACGCCCAAACAAACCTTTTACACACTTGTCATCGATCGATTAGTAGCCGGCATACATGCATTGACGAAATCCCTCAGTACGCGGAACCAATCATCACAAATTGTATGCAACGCACTTCGTCTGGACCCATCAGCTGGTAGCATATGATCAATCATCCCAGGCTGGCATGTACTGACTGCCAAATTGTGTTACACCACCCACCTGGTATTGGGGGTGACAGGGTGGCAGAACGACAGAAATCATCATCTGGAACACATAAATTTAATCAACCTCAATCATCGCCAAACGGCGCTCAACACGTGAAGTAAGGAAATTCTGCCGAAAGCCCTAATGTGCTTTCGTAACATGCAAATAATAAATCAATAATAAAACTACAACATGCGTAGTATAAACAAAGAAAAAAACATGGGTTTCATACCCCCAAATTCAAGCTATTGAATGGATAAAGGGCATAAAGGATATGATCCTTTACTATTTTTCAACGACATATCGATTTGACTAACCATTACAGCATTATTTCAACATCATCCTAGCATGACTTTGGCCAGTACAGTCTCACTTTTCAACATCATCCATGACATACATATTATGACTTTGGCTAATACAGTATCATGAGTATGACTTCAACATCATCCATGACATACATATTATGACTTTGGCTAATACAGTATCATGAGTATGACTTTTCAACATCATCCATGACATACATATTATGACTGGCTAATACAGTATCATGAGTATGACTTTTCAACATCATCCATGACACATATTATGACTTTGGCTAATACAGTATCATGAGTATGACTTTTCAACATCATCCATGACATACATATTATGACTTTGGCTAATACAGTATCATGAGTATGACTTTTCAACATCATCCATGACATACATATTATGACTTTGGCTAATACAGTATCATGAGTATGACTTTTCAACATCATCCAATAACATTCTCCAGTTCCGAGATTCCAACCCGAGCAAAGAATGTTGGTAAATAAACAATTTCTCCACGGCCACGTGACCTAAACAAATCAAGATGGACGTGGTCATATTTTGCCTTTGCATTTTCATACTTCCTAGCGATATTCAGCTTTATGGTAATTTACCACTTGGCGTATATACTCTTGACAATTCCTAGAATCGTGTACAATAATTATTTAGGGGGAAAACATACCTGGAACACATAAATTTAATCAACCTCAATCATCGCCAAATGACTGATTTTTTTTAGAATTGTCTTTAAAAATCTTCTCTGAAATCGTTTGAGGGATTGATTTAGAACTCATGCAATATCATCTAGGTCAAGAGCTGAACCAAATTTGTTCACGGGAACTTGATTGACCAAATGGTTTGCGGGCAATTTTGGATGACCTACTTTTTCCGAAAACTTATTTTCCAGAACGGCTGAAAGGATCTGGCCGAAATTTTGGAGATATGATTAGGGACTAAGGTCCATTAATGTTTGTTCAAGGGAAGTTGATCCTTGAAAAAACATGGTCGCCGTGGGCCAATCAAAATATAGCATGTTTGGCAGCCTATAGGATTTTTTTATTTGATGGACTTTGAGGCCGAAATTGGTTTTATATATGCTTTTTGGGTATTCTGATCTCAAATTTGCAATTTTCAAAACGGTCAGATAAAACGGTTTGGCGGCCATCTTGGATCACTTTCCTGCCACAATCTCCCATACTAAAGCAATGGGAAATTTAAAATGTCCTCTCGAGAACTGCTAGCCCGATTTCAATTATATTTGGCAGGATGCATCGCTAGAATATAGAGATTTAGGTTTGTTCAAAAAAGCTGATCGGCCAATTTGTTACAAGTTTGCTCAACTCATTATGGTTCTACTTATTGTTGATGGCCATTTTACATGCAGTTGAAATGCCTATAGCAATGCTCCAGGTGAGTGATACAGGCATCTTGGGCCTCTTGTTTTTAAAATGTATAGACAGTGATCTAGCATGCAGTAATATCGAGTAAGATATAAGATACCCCAGCCATGCATAACCGTAGAACAATAGCCTGCACTCCATCTTTTCTATGATGTTGCCATAGTGCCGATGCCCACAAACATAAAGCCTCTTCACGTCCCCAAGACCAACCTCCCAAAAAGTTTGTTGAGGGTTCAATCGGAATTGAAGGTGTAATTTACAACACTACCGCCATGAACAAGTTGTAATTTACAACACCACCACGAGACATCATGGCACAATGAATAGCACATGCACTTACTCAAAAATATGAACTGAGAGACCACACATAGATCCTGTTAATGTGAAGGTGCTTGACATCAGTTCATTTTGGCTATAGTGATGAGCAATTCCTGGTATGGGCAGCATCAAAGTTGCAGAGAGGACTCGTCTGCTACAAGGCTTGGCCTCCTGCAAAATAAGGAGATAGATTGCAACCGTAGTATTTGTAATGGTATTTACCAATTTAGTTATTTGTCTGTCACATCAACCCTTTCATGGCGAAGCCGAACAAAACCAACCTCTGTAGTGGTCTTGAGGAATGTCCATTTGCATGCCAGGAGAAGACAATTTACCACTGTGCAGAATGACTGGCTTGATAACCGAGCCAGTTATTTGATTACAGTGCTAAATTTGTCAAAAATAGCCTCTTGGCATACAAATAGACATTCCATAAGCAAATATTTTTATATTCTTGACCAAATTTAACCATTAAAGGGTTAACTTATCAATGCTAAGGCCTAAAAAGTGATATGTATGTTTCCTATCCCTACAGTATGTATCTGTAACAATAGCTGTGATCTACCTACCCCCAAAATATTGCTACCTTAATATTTCTACCCAGGGAAGTGGGACTGATGGATTTTTTAAAATTTTCAGTGGTTTTATCACTGTTTCTACCTTAAAATTTGACAATATTTGAACAGCGAAAACATGGTAATAGATACCGCAACATCACCCACAAAAAAGAATAATTCCATACATGTACCTATTGCCTACTTGAATTTTGGGGGTATGATTAATAAACATATTATATATTATTTTGTTTGGCCTAATATACATGTAGGTAATAATTATTTAAAAATAAGTACGGTAACAGTGGCCAAAAATTACTTGCACTCATCATGTGAAAATTTTCATTAGCAAACAAAAACATTGTTTTAAAGATTTTTGACAGGAATGGCGCTGTCTAGCTTTAACCATCTAACAATCATATCAGCCAAAAACTGCGTCTGCAGTGGTCTTGAGAACTGTCCATTTGCAGACCAAGAAGACGACTATTTTTGTAAACTTGATAACCGAGCCGTTCATTCCAGTGGTCAATTTTCAAAAATAGTCTTCTCTTGGTCTGCAAATGGACATCTTCTATGAGAAGATTGAAATTTTCTTAAACAGATTCGATGGTTAACGGGTTAAATAAGTAACCAAAACACATTTCAGCTCCCCAGCTATCCAAGTTATTATGTTCTAACCCTCAGCTGTCAGATTCTGTGATTATCTTTAGATGTACAGGGATAAATACACATGTAGTGCACACTACACCCTCATGCAGGAAATTCCATTTTGAAATTTATTTCTTCATTTATGGAGGTAACATTACTTGAATGTGTAGATGATGAGAGTACATGTACATGTAGAAAGGTCACAGGAGACTGAACAAAAAACTTTTGCAACAAAAATGAGAGTAATAGTGGTAATGGGGTGGCAGTTGCATAGCAATCACACCCGCAGCTGCGAGAGGGTAGGGTCAAGGCCTTGAAGGGGGCCAGTGATTCTTGGATTCCAGTCATAGCAATCTCAAAATATTTTTTTTTAAAACATGACAGGGTATGCTTTATTTTCTAAAGTATAAATTTATTTTATCAGGGATTTGACCTCTAAAGGGTTAAGCTAACTCTGCTAAATAGTCTCTGTTGAAGTGAGAAATGGACATTTGCAGACCAAGAGATTTTTTGAAAATTTACCACTGGAGTTGTTATATTTTCAAAAATTTGTCCTCAAGGAAGGCAGGACTCGCTAAACTCAAGTCAAGAATGGACCTGAGGAAGCTAAGGATTTCGGCTGAGGGCAAGACACAGTCCAGGCAAAAGCGAAGGACTTACAATGACTATGATTTTCCAAGTGTACAATATACATATTTATATCGTGTGGGTGGAAGGCCTAACCCTCCTTGCAAGCTTGCTTGAATGGTATGACAGACCAAGCCTGGAAATAAGGTGTCAGTCAAGGACATTGTCAGGCACCAAATTATCAAATATCAGGCACAGTCCTGCCAGTTCCTGACATTTTGTCAGGTACAGATTTAAACAGGCACAGTAGTTGCAGCATGCAACAAAAGTGTTGGCAAAGCCATAAAATGTTCATCTAACTAAGGTGTATCGCGATCATTATGACACATGATTAATTGCTTTAAATGTTTATAATAAGTTCAAGCAAAGAACACTGTGAAGTAGAACAGTGTTGATAGGCAGCAAATTCTGAATGTCCGGTATTAAGTAGCTGGTGCCTGACAAAATGTTGGACACTCTTGAAAAAGTTATTCCCAGGCCTGCAGACCCACCTTGTCAGTGTGCATGTAGCCTCTTATGGTTGGTTGGACACGCCAACCTGGCATGGATGAATATGTGTAGAGATATATACAATATGGTACCTATTAATAAACTAAAGCATTAGTAGAGCAAGACTCACCTAGCGACCTTTCGCATTGGTAAAGCTGCCACAAAATTGGGATGCATCTTACTAGAATGGGATTATGAGGTGGTTATTTATTATGGCTGTAACGAACATTTATTGGTTCTGAAAATCACAAACCAAGGGATGACGAACCATGGTTCGGTTCGCTTCCATGGAATTTGTGTGGTTCGTGAACCATACATTAGCTAACCCTTTCACTGATGAATTCCCAAAACTAATTTTAGGAAAACCATGCAGTAAAGCTGTTGTTATATTTTGAAATTAAGGCAGCATGTTCAGCTTCTGGTCAAATTAATTTCAAAATATTCAACAGAGTAAATTTTATATCATAAATAATTTACTTTTTCAGGGGTTTGTCGGTGAAAGGGCTAATAGACACACAAACTCTGAATGTCCTCTAAGTGTGATTTACAAATATGACCAATGAATGGAACTTAGCTGGCTGTGAATCTTAAATTATTTTCTAACATTTGTCAGAACTTGTCATTTGTGTTTTTCGACCATTTAGCCAGTAAAGTCACTTGTCTTTAAATGTTATTTTCTGTTAGGAGTAATTTCTCGCATACAATAGCATATTAAAAAGGTTCGTGAACCAGTTCGTGGGTCGGACAGCTGTATCGTGAACACATTCAGTTCATGAAAATCCTCACGAACCTCAGCCCTATTATTTATAGTTGGTAGTACGCACCCACCTGGCCTAATTATTTGTGAACGGGGTAGTAGAGTACTCAAATCTTGTCGGTCTCGAATTCTGTCGATCAGATTTTATTGCATTCCTCAAGTAAATAGTAAGCATAACCTTTTTGGAAAAACCTCTTTCAGCTTCACATTGAAGACATTGAGGATGCTCTGAATATAGAAATAGCAAACATATTTAACACAAATACTAAAACATTACGTTCAGAGCTTAGGGCTTCATAGTAAATACAATTTTTTAATTTGGGTGATTCTTCAGTAATTACTCATATTGATGCATAGCAATTTTGCAAAACCGATTGCATTAATTTTACATTTAATGTTATGGAAATATGTTAGGGTTATCCAGAAAGAGCATCCAGCAGTGACTTTCCACGAAATATAGAGATGTGGCATACTCCTTAATGAGATCACTGCAATGGAAATGTCAGTACCGCGACCATTGTTACATTCTAACAAAATCAAGGTTAATGCAAATTCTCCATCTTTTTATGACTCCGGTCACTTTAAACAGAGCTAAGACAAAGATATACAACACAAAATTTTATCATATAGTCGTCTAGATTTTTTCTCGTAACTTGCATAAAAATATTCAAATTCTACAACATTATGTCACAAACTTTGTTTTCCTGTCTTGATTCAAGAACATTTATGTACATTTTATTCAACTAATACTGCTTTGATTAATAAACTATGAAAAAGGATTTCATTGTTGGTACTTGATGTTAAAATTGTACATTTATGCCATGGTCGTGGTCATGATACATGGTCGCAATTTTGACATGGTGTCACGTTAAGGACAAATTCTAGTCAACTCTTCCCAATTACCAACCCGTCCCAAAGTGGGGGATGGTTTGGTAGTTGGAACGAGTGGACGATAAGAGCTAATTGATGGTTTTATTACCCTCGCCCCCCCCCCCACTCCCCGTAAAAGACGATATTACAATCGGATCTGTGTGTGCGTGCGTATTTACATATGTGCATACATACATGCACGCGTCCAGGCATGTGCGCGTCACCTGGCGCCAGTTCCCTGTGATTCAAGACCCCTGTTGGTGAGTAACCTATTATAATTATTAGTATTACTACAAGTGGTGTCAGGAGTACTTTGGGCCCTAAATTAATTCTAAATTCTACTCACGATTTTGCTGTTAAAAAAAGATAGAATTCTCGGAAATATAAGGGCTACTCTAGTCCTGCCCGAACGTCAATTTGACAGACTCTGGCCACCATTTTGATTTTGTTTTAGTTTTTTATTATTTAACAATCATGGATGATAGGTGAGTTATAGTAAAATATATATTATTTATTTATACTATAGCATGCAAATGTAGGGTATATAGATTAATATACCGTACATACATACGTCATATACGTCATAGATTCAAGAGTCAATGTTATTTATTTGAACTAATGAATCGAGGTATATTTTCGTGCAAAGTTTCTATCATCTATGTCAGTATTCCGTGGAATGACAACCCTATAGTTTCTGGATTGTTATTGTTAGTTGTCTTCAGTGTCATATTGAAGATTTTCGATCTTACACTTTGATAAAACTTCCTATAAGAATACTGTCCTAAACGGTCACGCCTTCAGAAGACTATGATGTTGTGATTGCTGCGACAATCTATCTTCTGATGACGCAACTGTTCTGGTTACGGCTCGCCTCTTCACCACGAGAGATGAAGATATTTGTATTGGTAACCGGGCCTATCTGACGGATCAAAAGCTCTCAGGAAAGGTACAGGGTTGCCCTGTACTTCTGGAATAATTAACCAAACTCGTGCCTTGAATATATACAAGGTGATGATTTTATTCTGACACTAACTGTATACTACACCTATTAAATGATGGTGACTTATACTGTCACAAACTACAAGTTATATCTACTACTTATATCATGATTATATTTTAATATTATTTAATTACTTTGCAACTTGATTACTCCCAACTTATAGCTGATATGTTACCAAGACTACGACTAACTTAGTACGGCTTACTAATCAATACGGATAATGACAAAGCCTCGACTTGACTACCCTCAAACTGAGAATATTACATACGTGAATCAACGATGGTAAAAGATTCCCTTTTTAAGAGACGAAGTGCCTCTTATATACAATTTACATTTTTACTAATATTACAATATATATATCGTAATACATATTTCCTGTTTCTTTCATCCTTCTAGGTAGATATAACCACAGCCCGATTGGTCCACACATTCTTGTCCCCAATCAACATCTGCTTATCTCTTCCTAGAAGTTCGTACCTATTCCTGTTGGTCGTTCTGACCAATCCCTGTTCGCCTATCTCTCGATTTCACTCTGAAACTTAGTTTCTTTTGTTTCTCTGCCACAGAGTCTGACCCGATGCTCATCGATTATGACGTCATCTCGACTAATCAAACTCTGGGCTTCTCTTCTATGGAGATAACTTAAAACGGGGTCAAAGCGGTGTTGGCTGGTTCTGATTTGATGCGATCTGTCAGCTAACTAACAATATTACGGAATGTGTTGTTGTTGCATGCCTCTCTTTGATAGACATATAGTTGATATAATTAATTCCTACAGGACGCTACAACGCCTCTGTCCTGTCCCTTGCCTATCGTGGATAAGCCTGTAGGAAACGAACGTTAATAAGCACATGAGCTGTATGATCTCATTGCCAGCTGGTGTTGTTGTACTTGCTTAAGGGGGTCGGAATGCCGACCGTCAACAACTAACGTCCGTCTGTTTCCTATAATTTCTCTCGATTCCCATCGATTCGTATCTATTCTTATCACTCTATTATTTACTAAACTAAGGGCCGAAACGACTGCTGAATACTATAAAAGTGTATGCCGATCCCACAGCAACAACTTTTATCATCAACTATTGACAGATTTCACCAACTCCGAACCGTCATTCCTATTTCATTCTATTCAATTCTTAACTTACTGGATGAAACTATATGTTACAGTTTCGATCTGGTTTCGACTCCATTTCCGCGAAACCGTTCCTCATCAGCACTGGTTGATGTCAACCAGTGCAGCTTCCTACTATATATCTAACTGCTATTCATATTCACTCAGTTCATTAGCTCACCTGGTATTTTCAAATAATAATTTCACTGAGATCTTACTCATAAATATAAGACGTCCAGTGGGGTCATGACTCCCACAAGACATCCGATATCTACAATATGTAGAAAACCGCGATTCGGAGCTGTAGTTTAACCCTCAAATTTCTTTATACTTTAATTTCGTTGTTTATTTCAGAATTATTTGTGATATAAATCACTGTTGTTATTATTATTTTCATTATTATTAACTTTTTTAACATTAGAGGGTAATCTCCCTTCTAATCAACAAATATGTTTCAATTGTAGTGTTAGGTGTACTAATTACGCTGAACATTATTTGGTGGTTTTTTTCTTGTTATTATTAATTCAAAAAGTTCATTATCACATTGCTAGCTACTCCGTTAAAACACAACTCAGCTTATGCCTTCTTTTCAAGTTAAATCTGAGGAGTTTTTGGCTCGCACCCAGTTTTCTGTGGATCAATTCTTTACCCACAAGGCAATTTTGTTGGGTGGAAGTAAAGGTTTCATTTTGAAAACGGCTGATCAAACTTGGTTTGTTGAGTATTGGCGTAAGGATGGCCAATGATGACCTCGCAGTAGACCGCATTTGCCAACACTATCACCGTGCAAAAGCCATAGTAAGGCCAAACAGTGAAGTTTATCGATATCCCGGCATATTATCTGGTCCTGTATAATGAGCCCCTGTTCCTTCAAAGACCAAGAGCTGCAACTGCATGACCAACTCTCTCTCTTCTCAGTGATAAGATTGAGAAAATCAAGGCAGATATTGGTGTACACACCGTCAAATGCAGTGTGGAGTTAATCCTCCGTAAAAAATCTAGTGCACTTAAACGCATCCATTATCAATATACTTTTGAGTTTCTGAAAGATAGCTTGTATGCAGGTACGCTACTGAATCTGGTCTGGCTTCGGAAAATTCATTTAGACGTTCTCCGGAGTTGCACCACCATCACTACTCAGTGAGTTATATTTTTCAGTAAGCATATGCTCACAACTTATTTCAGTAAGCGATATTACTTTTTAGTGAATATTAATTTCGCTTCCCCGGTATAAACCAACAAGTGACCCATAATGCTGAAACCTTTGTGTATTAACACTGCAACCCTGGAGGAACTTACTGCACTCCATAATATTGGTAAAATTTGAGCTGCTGGCATAGTGAGCTTTCGTGAGTCCAGAGGAGGTTCCATATCTCTGGCCGACATTAAGGCAGATCCTGATCTGCCTGCCACAGCTACTGTCCTTGAACGATTGCTCCATGTTGGGGACGTCGTATTTGACATCGATGGTGAAGGTGCTGTTGGTGGGATCGACTCGCACCCAAGGGAAGAATCCCTGGAAGAGCAAGTAGCTAGACTGAACATGGAACTGCTAGCTCAAGGTATCAAATATAAGGCACTTCTTAACTCAACTAGTCGACAAAGGGGTGATCAGACCCTAGTTGATAACCTGGCAGGGAGGGGGGGGGGGTGTTATATACCCCTAGAGAGCCTAAGAGGGAGTCGAGATCAGTTTCTTACCATGACACTAGGACGTCATCATCAGTTCGTAGAGCCTACTTGGATGGCTCTTCGTATAATGACTCTAGAATGTCGTCACCAGGTCGTAGAAGCTACTCTGATGGTCCTCCTCCACCTAAAATGTCAACGTTTGATGGAAAATGTGAGTGGAAACCATTTTTCATACAGTTTGAGCATACTGCGTCAAGGTACCGTAGGTCGGATACATATAAATTAGACATGCTCATCTCAGCTTTAAGGGACAAGGCCTTAAAGTTTTACTGCGTTTGTTATGTGCAAGTCCAGACTGAGCATGTCAGTTTATGCGACAAATTAAGGTTGCGATTCGGGAAGAAAGATCTGCCCCACATCATCAGAAAAAAAAATGAAAGACATTCGACAAGAGGGTAATCCTTTAGAAGAATTTGCAGATATCATTCAGGAGCTCACTTTAGATGGCTACCTTGATGCCTCAGATAGTTTGGGCGAGACAATTGCCATTGATGCATTCCTACAGGGCGTTGAGCATAAACGAGCCGCTCTCATAGCTATGGATAAAGATCCAAGCACCCTGGAGGAGGCTGTGCAAATGGTCAATGCAGCCATCCATAATCAAAGATTGATCATGGGTTCCGGAAGGCCTGAGGTTCAAAAGGTCCGTTTTCCGGACGATGCATCTGATTTGATGGAGGCAGATAATCCTGAGCAGTTGAGAGGCATAACGGCTCCTAGCAGGATAGATAAATTAGAGAAAGATGTCGAAGGACTTAGGAAGGATATGGCAGAGAGGAAGGTGGATGTTGCTAAGATTTTGAATCTTATATCTGGTCAATTCGGCCGAGGTCGTTCTCCTCCAAGAGGGAAGGTCGTTCCATTGCGTTCCCTTTCTCCTCCTCTCAGATCGGGAAAGTGTTTTAATTGCAATTTAGAGGGCCATTTTCCCCGTGAGTGTCCGGAGCCGAGGCGTACATGCTCGCCGTCACCTTCTGCTTCACCAAGATCTTCGCCTGTGCAATCATATGATGTTCGCATGTATAAGTTTAATCGTGACCCAATGACACTAGTCATTCCCATTAAAGTAAATGGTGTTTCCGTTGATGCAGTGGTGGATACTGCAGCACAAGTGACAGTAATTGGCAATTTCTTTGCAAAGAAATTACCTTACCCTTTAAAGAAGTTGGACTCCATTTCATTGAAAGGTGCAGGTAGAGACAATATTATCCCTGCAGAAACTGTTGAGCCAGTCACAATTGCATTAGGCTCTATGATGTTCAACTGGCCAGTCCTTCTTGCCAATATTAATGATCCAATTATATTAGGCCTGGATTTCTTGAAGGTACACAAGGCCACCATTGATCTGACTAGACTGCGGCTGACAATTAATGGAGAACCGATTCAAGCGTCAATGTTGAGAGCTAATGGGATGGAAGCCCAAGTAGCTCAGGTAACATTGAAGCAGAAAGTGGTCATTGGCCCTTTTGAGGCCATGAAGACCACAGGCGTTCTGGATCGTGAGATACAGAATGATGTTGTGCTCCGGCCCTCGTCTAAACTGGAGGGTCTGGTAATGCCTCATACAGTGGCCACTGCCGAAGATTCCCAGATTCCTGTTTTGTTAAGGAATCTGTCGGCCCAATATATCACTCTGGAACAAGACCACAACCGTGGTATTGTCACAGAAATTGAGGAGGTCTTAGGCCCTGAAACAGAATTTCAACTTGCTGGTAACCCCAGAAACCAGAATGGTTTACAGACTTCTACAGCCACTGAGGTGGATATCCCTGTGTTCTTACAGGATCTGTATGAGAGGTCGATATCAGGTTTATCGGAGATGTAGTCTTTGCAAGTTAAACCCATGTTAATTGAGTATCGGGATGCATTTGCAAAAGATGATCTTGATTTAGGTTTGTTCAAGGGGATAAGGCATAAGGTTGACACAGGTAATGCACAACCTGTTCGTTCTAAACTTAGACAAACTCCTCTTGGTTTTTAGAATGAGGAAGAGAAACGCCTTGCGGAAATGTTAGAGAAAGGTATTGACACAGGGTCAATGTGACAACTATTGCATTGCCATGCATTACTGTTTAGCCATTGCTGTATAGTTTTCTCTATTTAGCGATGGCAATGTAGCTTTAATAGATTGGGTGACTAGTTTGTTGTCAGCGTCAGTCGGAGCAGTGGTCAGTCATTTTAACCGTTTTATAACGCCCTACTTATTGTAAATATATCCGTCCTGTGTGTGTGTGTGTGTGTGTGTGTGTGTGTGTGTGAGAGAGAGGGGTTAATCCATTTTGTGTTTAGAGCTGTGAGAGTGAGTGCGCTTGGACTCGACCTGGTGTCAACCTGCACCATGTTGTAGAACTTTAATTGGTGTACACCTATTTCAAGTACTAATATCATTGAGAAAGTTTTACTTACGTATCATCTTATATCATCAAGTTTTTGTCGTCCTGAGAAGTTTTTGGTAAACATAATTATGCTTATCGATTTATTATAGCTATATATGTTTTGTATACTGTTTTCGAGTGTGGTCATTTCGCAATCAGTCATTTCACCCATCCGTCCAGCCACCTGTTTGTCCATAATTTTCTGTCAGACAATTGTCTATCTTAAATAGACGAATGTCTAGTTCATTGGTTTACCGTCTGTCCGTCTGTCCATCATTATTCTTATACACCATTTTAACTGAAATTTTGTGTATGTTATTAGCTACCGCTGCCACATTTTAAAAGTGTCTGTTTATGTATATTTGCAGGCCACCATCAAATATGGTTGACACATCTTCACACAACACCATTACTGCTACATGATGTTTCGTCTACAACACTTAAATTAAAATCCTTGCAGTATCAACTCGTTGTTCGTGATTTTTGGCACATCCACACATCCACTGGCCGGACCCGGTGACATTTTGGCACCTCCGACGGGACCCGCAACCTCGACATAAAGGTAGAAAGGACAAGGACAGCAACCAGATATTCAGTCCACAATATCAGCTTTATGGTGGTCATCAAGACAATATCTCGTAAATACACGTTTAGGAGAGCATTTGCATGGAACGGCGTGATCTTCAGGAACTTAGAGCTTTAGGCTATGCGGCACCTGTGTAATAGGGTCAAAATCTTCATATGTCTTCGTATCTATTCGGTTTCCGGAATGTATACCACGACAGTCATCACAATCGTTATCACGAGCGTCATTACAATAGTCGGTACACACCTATTCCGTGGGCGTATACGCGTTCGTACATGTGAAGTAGTGACGTCATCATTCGATACATGAGAAGGAACACGTAACATTATGTAACACATTTTATTACATCTCGGTGACACAAACACCGCAGTAATCTGCATGTAGGCTATACTGGCATTCGTATGTCTGTTTACAACGAACATCACGTCGCATGAATCGTAATTCAGTCTTATTATACACATCAATTCATATTTGTGGCACTCACAATTTCGTTTCCAATTGACATTATATTTACACACACACATATATATAATTATTTGTAATACTTGTCATTGAACCATTTCATCCTGGATATCAAGAATTTTGTTTTCCATTTCAAAACAGTCATGTATACTGAAGTGGTAGAATTTTTTAATTTAAAAAAAAAAAAATTTATCTGAATTTGATGTCATCGTTACAGCCGAGTACAGCTTAAGGGCTATATAATCTTATATGCCATTGCAACTTTCTCTAAATAGGTCACATGGTCATTAGATCTATGGGTTTTTTCCCAACACGTCTTGTTTCCTTAATATTGTGTTGTATTTTCTAGAACATGTCAATATTGTACTTTTGGTAAACCGGTCATAGGTGTATTAATTTTTTTTGAGGGTTTATTCTTAGTGGACAGTCCATGCCATTGAGCCTACTAGTTTCAGTTTGTAATCATTCCACCCCACGACCACACCCCTCACTGCACTGCATGGCCCCTGCACTACGCTGCACGTGTGAGAGTGATAGGTGAATGATTGCTTTATGTCATTTGTGTTTAGTTTGTCGTCAACTCTAGGGAACTCTGTGTTTTGATGTCAAATATGCTTACGTTATACTAATAGGCATTGACGCCTACATGACAAAACTGATTTGATGAAATAGTTTTACTTCCAAGTTTCGCTACAGTCTAACTAACTTTTCTTTGTGTTTTGTAATTTATTTATCTATGATTTGAACTCTACATTGTTTGTTCCAGCGTTGTTTCACATTGTTTATTTCAGCACGCCTCTGGAGTACAGTACAACAATTCACTGTGGCCAAGGCGAAACAACTCGCAACAGCCCATTTGCTGCGTGCTGATTATCACCAATCTATTATTGTTATGACAAATGTTTTATTGCAGGAAATGTATATGCGAACTTGTGAGTAACCATTTGTCTAATTATTTCATGAGATATCTTGTCTTATACTTATGCTTTGTGTGTAGTCATTTGACCATGGCTGAAGGTGGAGATGTGTTGAAATCATCAGATTTTCAATTGATGATTAACACATTAAAGGATCAAGGCAACTATGTTGTGATGACTCGAGAGATGATCCACCTCAAAAGAACGACACCACATATGATGTCTGGAGATTTGAGGTGCGTTGTATGATGTCCGAAATTACTAATGATTATATTATTTTACAGGCCATTAGGAAGTCATTGCGAGGGACCGCTAGACAAATCTTAATTCCACTTGGAGAAACAGCAAGCAGCGCTAATGTTTTGTCAAAATTAGACAACCTGTTTGGCAATGTTAGCTCAAATGAGTCTGTTATGCAACAATTTTCTTCAGCCTCTAGGGAGATGGAGAAACTGTAACCGCATTTGGCCGTGGACTGGAGCGGTTATTACAAATTGCTATTGATAATAATCACACTAGTCCCATAGCAAAGAATGACATGTTAAGATCAAAGTTTTGCACAGGTCTCAAGAATGAGAAAATCAAGTCAGACCCGCCATAAATATGACATCATTAGGGACTTTGATACCGTGCTTAAGGAAATACGTATTTTTGATCAAGAAATGAAACCCGCAAAAGCGTCATGAGTACACATCCAACCTGTGCAGCCATCTCCAGAAATGTAAAAGACCACTAAACTGACTAAACAAATGAGTTTGATGTTAGAAAAGATCAAAGGGTTAGAAAAGAAAGTTGATGAGAGAAATGTTTCTTTTTCAGGAAATGGTAAACCCTTTAACAGGAACAATTATTATGATACCCAGGGAAGTGGAGGTTATCATGATACTCCAGGACCTGAAGATTACCATGATACTCCAGGACCTGAAGATTACCAAGATAATTCTGGCCATGACAACTGTAGAGATACTGGACGCAGTATGTCTTACACGTGTCATGACAGCAAATCAAGCTCAAACAAGACCATATCAGAATAAGAACCAACCAAAAGAGTAACCCCTTCGAATGGAAGGAGGTGACAACAAATATACTAGTCCTAACTGTAACACTAAATATAATGATGTCAATCAAAATAACCAAGCTATAGGAATGTGTCAAAACACTTTACATCAGCGCCTCGTTGGTTCCTCCAATCAAGAGATAACTGTATGCGGTGTTGAAGCAACTGCTTTAATAGACAGCGGATCTATGGTCACGTGTATGTCTGAAGAATTTTACAACTCCTTATGCCCAAGACCTAAACTGTGTGACATTAACGATTTTGATTTAGAAGTTTACACAGCAGGTGGACAGCCATTACCCTATAGTGGCTATGTTGAAGCAGATTTTGATATACCTTTTATTAGTGATACTATCTTCATTCCTGTATTAGTTGTACCTGGAACAAACTATAACCAGTCTGTCCCAATTATTGTTGGATCGAATGTAATTAGATTATGTGCGGAAATTGCGCATAAGGAGCAGATTATGCCCAAATCATGGTTAACAGCTGTAAATACTGTGTGAGTTGAATGTTATTTCTGTAAAAACCACAAATAAGATTCCTATCACCCTTCATCCTAACGAAATTTGGTTCCTTCACGGCGTTGCTAGGAAACCCGCTTGGAAGACAATGGCAGTAGCAGTCACGGAATCAGCTAACAGACCGCAAGGGGGGAGTGTAGCTGTATGTCCAAGAGTGGTGAGCTTAGACATTAACGGTACGACCATACATGTGCCTATTCGAGTGTGCAACTAAAAATGCAGTGATCTTACCTAAGGCTAATTTATGCCAGCTGAGTGAAGTTAGTGTTGTAAAGTCCTGGAATCCTGAAACTCACACAGATTTGAGCTCACAAGAATCGAATGCAAATTCTTCTCTAGAGGATTTGGGAGTTAGCATTAATCAAGATGCCCTTAGCACTAATCAGCTTCAGAGAACGAGAACACTTCTTACGAAATGGGAGCATATCTTCTCGAAGTCATTTACAGATCTAGGTAGGACTGATATTGTAGAGCACATGATTAGATTGTCCGATGAAACACCATTCAAACAACCATATCGGAGAATACCGCCTGCAATGTTCGAGGAAATTCGGCAACATCTTCAAGAAATGATTGATGCTGGGGCTATTCGAAGTCCACACAGTCCATATTGTTCCATGTAGTGTTGGTGCGAAAGAAGGATGGTTCTCTCAGATTTTGCTTGGATCTGAGACAGCTCAACAATCGCACCATTAAAGATGCATACAGTCTACCGAGATTTGATGATACTATAGATACCTTAATTGGTTCGAAATACTTCAGCAAGTTGGATCTAAGATCCGGTTACTGGCAAGTCGAGATTAAGGAGGAGGATAAAGCTAAGACAGCATTTTCCGTAGGCCCCCCTCGGTTTCTGGGAATGTAACTGGATAGCATTTGGCCTTACGAGCGCACCTGCTACTTTCCAGAGACTTATGGAAACATGTATGGGGGAGATGAATTTGAAAGAATGTTTGAACTTTATTTTCTCTAAGACCATTGGTGAACATCTGCAACGCTTGGAAAATGTATTCAAGAGACTAGCACAGCACAGGCTTAAGCTGAAACCATCAAAATGTGAATTTGTCAAGACAGAAATCAGGTACTTAGGCCATGTAGTCTCGGAGAAAGGAATTCAAACAGATCCAGACAAGATTGCTGCCCTAACGACTTGGCCGACACCAACTAATGTAAAATCTTTTAAGGCAGCTATTAGGGTACGCTGGGTACTATAGACGGTTTGTGAACGACTATGCTAAGATAGTTGAACCATTAAACGATCTCCTGGTGGGATATCCTATGAACAAGGCAGCCAAGAAAAAGTTTTTGTGCTTAGAGTGAGCATTATCAGACAAATTTCATGATTATTTGTATGGCAATATGTTTGATGTTAGAACTGACAACAATTCTCTGACCTATGTGACGAGTATGGCTAAATTGGATGCGACTGGCCAGAGATGGTTAGCGTCACTGGCCCATTATAACTTCAAGTTGACATACAGGACCGGCAAATCAAATTGTGATGCTGATGGTCTATCAAGACGGCCGCATCACAAAGAGGTGATGTTTCCTGACGTGATTAAAGCTATTTGTCAGGCAGCTGTAGTGTCTAGCGAGGAGTTACCATTAGCATAATGTGTAGCACTGGCAGACAAGTCAGAGAAAGATATAGAAGATGAAGTCAAGACTAGAGGATTGTGCAACGTTGATTGGAGTCGGGAGCAGACAGCTGGTGAGACCATTTCTTACTGAAGTGCGATAAGAAGCTTAAACGTAAAGATTTGAAGAAGGAGCCACCAGATGTGCAGAAGCATACTCGTAGTTTGAAGAGATTGAAACTTGTCGAGCATGTTCTGTATCGTGAGAGTCTATTAGATGGGCAACCTGTTCAACAGTTATTATTACCAGCTGCCTTCAAGGAAACTGTAATCAGAGGTATACATGATGATGTGGGTCATCAGGGTAGAGATCGAACCATCTGGTTGGCCCGTCAGCGATTTTATTGGCCTGGAATGGAGAGAGAATTGAAAGAGTACATTGAGAAGTGTGGAAGATGTATCCAGTGGAAGACTCGTGTTACTCCAAAAGCAGAATTAGTCTTAATCCAGAGTTCGCGACCGATGGAGTTAGTCTGCATAGATTATCTATCATTAGAGAGGTCGAAGGGAGGATATGAAGATGTTCTCATAATAACCGATCATTTCACACGTTACGCTCAAGCTATACCTGTCCGAAATCAATCTGTGCACACTACTGCCAAAGCTTTGTTTGAGAACTTTGTAGTTCACTACGATTTTCCTACAATACATCATAGTAACCAAGGTCGAAACTTCGAGAGCTGGCTTATACGAGAACTCTGCAGGATTGCATGTATTAAGAAATCGCGAACCACTCCATATCACCCCATGGGTAATGGAATGGTAGAACATTTTAACCAAACCCTTATCAAGATGCTTGGTACATTAGAGGAGAATCAGAAGATTGATTGGAAGACATACGTAGCACCGCTCGTGCACGCTTACAACGTAACTGTCCATAAGACGACTGGCTTTACCCTACATTATCTAATGTTTGGATGGCACCCACGTCTAGCCATAGATGCTTTTCTAGGTCTTCCTATAACTTCTGAGTGTATCACCAGGGAGAGTTATGCCCGGAAGCTCAGGAAAAGACTGGATCTTGCTTACAGAACTGCAACAGCCAAAGCCCAGAAAAAAGATAGTCAACACAAAAGACAATATGATGCAAAAAATTAGAGAATCAACATTAGAAGTGGGTGACAGAGTACTTGTCAGAAAACTTGCTTTCAAAGGAAAACACAAGTTAGAAGACAAGTGGGAGAAGGATACTTACCTTGTCATAGAGATTCCGAATAAGGATATCCCAGTTTATAAAGTGCAAAACGAGTCTGGAAGAAGTACTGTTCGTACATTGCACCGTAACCTACTTTTACCATTCATGTCGATCCCATGTATGGAATCCGAAGCATCAAGAGAACCAAAAGTAATTGGGACAAGAAATCGCATCTATCAAAGCAATGGCTTGAGTGATCATACGACAGACTCAGATGTAAGTACTTCTGATGACAGTGATGACACCATACCTAAATATATTATACCCGCTAGAAGGAGACCGACATGCAGACCAAGGATGGTATGTGAATCTCATAGACATCTCATAGACACACCAATACTAGCATCAGCACTGTGAACCAATCTTCAATCCATCCAGATCCAGTGGAAATCAGTGATATGATCCCATCCTCAAGCCAGCATACAGTAGAAATAGGGCAGGATGATATAATCAACCCCACTGCCGTTTGCACTGGTAATGAGTTGAACAATTCCGCGGACAGAACTGTTCCAAGACGTTCAACAAGAATTCATAAACAACCTGATAGGTATGGTCATAACATCATGCAAATGGGGATATGCTCAGTTAGAGATGAAGTTTTTGTTTAGATATATAGCATTGCTATCAAAACTGTCTTTATGTCATGCAGATTTGAATTATGTTTTGTACACTTGAATGCATTATTATTTGTATATTGTGACTGTGTAACATTTATTCTCAGGCTCTAATTCTATGATGGAATAAATAAATATTATTCTTTCATTTCAGAGCTAGCGATTGAATTGACAGGGGCTATGAAAATATATATATATTTATAGTATAGTTCAGAAGCTAACTAGGGTTTTTTTGTGTCGGGAGCCATTTGCAATCGACAGCCATTTGCACTCGACAGGGAAGTGTGACACAGGGTCAATGTGACAACTATTGCATTGCCATGCATTATTGTTTAGCCTTTGCTGTGTAGTTTTCTCTATTTAGTGATGATAATGCCGCTTTAATAGATTGGTGGGTTTACCGTCTGTCCGTCTGTCCATCATTATTCTTATACACCATTTTAACTGAAATTGTTTGTATGTTATTAGCTACCGCTGCCACATTTTAAGTGTCTGTTTATGTATATTTGCAGGCCACCATCAAATATGGTTGACACATCTTCACACAACACCATTACTGCTACATCATGTTTCGTCTACAACACTTAAATTAAAATCCTTGCAACATCAACTTCAACTCATTGTTCGTGATTTTTGGCACCTGGACAAAATCTGAGTGGTTGTCAGCCCCGGTATTAGTTCGGAAGGACGGTACCGTGCGATATTGCGTCGATTTTCGAGCTCTGAACAGTCTAACTCATAAAGACCTTTACCCCCTAGCAACCATTGATACCAAGAAAACCGCCACAAGCTCTCATTTATCACAAGATATGGTCTCTTTGAATTTGTCCGGATGCCATTTTGTACGTGCAACAGCCCGGCTACCTTTCAGAGGCTCGTACAGCTGGTGTTGCAAGGTCTTGCATATTTAGATGACGTGGTAGTGACAGGGAGTGACTTTGACTATCATATGACCAACTTGAAAGCTGTCCTTTCCCGATGCCTGTCGCACAACCTTAAATTAAAACCTAAGAAGTGTAATTTGTTCCGTACAGAACTCTGTTTCTTAGGTAAGTTGGTGAGTGATAAGGGAATCGTTGTTAAGCCAAACGGTATGGAAAGCGTCGCTAATTGGCCTGTTCCTAAGACCAGGAAAGAGCCGGACTCTTTCCTAGGGTTCATGAATTACCACCGAGAGCACATACAGGGTTTTGCTGGTATTTCTGCTCCTCTCTCTGCACTTGCCAGTTCCAAAGTAGAGTATGACTGGACTCTAGAGTATCAGGTATACACTATACTTTTTGCTTTGAAACATCGCGATTGATTTTATAATAAAAAATCATGATTTTTGATTTAAGCGTAGGTCCAAATTCCCAAAGGTATAAACCGGGTTAACATGACAAGTCACCAAAACGGGGACTTGGAATTTCTAGAAAGTTGAAATAAATGATACAAAAATAGAACACAATTTCATGCAACAAATTCTTACATCCTACGTCTATGCTTAATGTATGCCTTATATACATAATCGAGGGAGTGAAATTATTAATTGGGACCGCCTAAGTATTGCGTATAGTTGAAAACATCGTTTATTTCATCCAAATTTAACAAAATGTCGCTGAGTAAAAATATACATTCTGCTTCCGCTTATAGCCTCCCTTATTGGGACGAGTTTAAGTCAATACCCGAGTAGCGCGAAGACGCTAATATTAGTACTCGGGGAGATACTGCACAATCCATATACATAGGACAGTAGCTTTGAGTAGCTACGATAGTAACGGCGTAAACTCGTCCTATATTGCAGTTTATAGTTGCTTTCAGAATGTACGATTTACATTTAAAAGTAATCAACAGAGCGCACAGTTCGAAATACAATATTCTGAAATGCTGTTGTGTTGTTTTCTTTAATTAGGCATGACAACCGTATCAAAAGGGAAAAATTAGTACACAGCCTGAAATTGCTGAAAGAATTAAAATGAATTCTGTTCAGTAATTATTGCCTAACACTGCAACTAAGTATATACTTGGTATTTCACAACAGACTCAGGGTCAGTAGTAGGGTCAGAATTAAATAATACCACTTCCCTCAACTGGCAGCCGATCAGCGATCCGTGACCCCACCGCCCTCTTAATCCCTGGGGACTTAGGGTTGTTGAGACATGTGGTTGGTGCTTGCCTCTAGATGATGCCCCAGGGATTAAGAGGGTGGTGGGGGCCACCACAGATCGCCTATCGGCTGCCAGTTGAGGGAGGTAATATCATTTTAATTCCGACCCTACTACTACCTCTACAAGCATCCACAGTGATCACCGACCACGATCACATGTCTCATGCCAGGTCCAGGGGTATGGCTAATTCACGGCCTAATATTAACCGAGCAGGGGTGTAGCCCGTGCTGGAATGTACTGAAGTGCGGTAAGCCATGAGTACATACGGGAGTCGTAGGTCCCAATCTCTACAATCAAGGCGTGTTTCCTTAGTAAGCATCTCCGCGAGAGTTCTGTTGAATCTCTCTACCATTCCGTCACTCCGGGGGTGGTATGGAGTCGTCCGTGGAACAATTTGCAGAGCTCTGATATGAGCATTGCTGGCCAAGACCTCTGCTACGGGGGATGCCTCTTGGTCAGGCCAAATGCTTCTACCCACTTCGTAAAATAATCTTGTAATACGAGGATGTATTTATTTCCATTATCCGTCGTATTCAAGGGTCCGAGCATGTCGATAGCCACTCGCTCCCACGGTGCACCAACAATCTTAATTTGAGATGGTGCGATATGGTGTTTGGCCAACAGCGCGTCTTTGGCATGGGATACATTTGGCGACCCATGCCTTGACACTATCGCAAATCCCGATCCAGTGGAATCTCAATTTGATATGGGCAACAGTCCTTTCCACAGCCAGATGTCCAGCGTTATCATGTAGTTGTTTAAGTATGAGTTCACGATAACTTTCTGGGACTACCAAACGGTCATTAATATATAGAACATTATTTATTAATTGACATTCTTCGAACCATTGGTAATAATATTTTGCCGTGGTAGATAGAGGTGTTACCGATTCCTTAGGAGGATGTACCCCCTCCTGGATCCACGCGTATATATTTCGTGTCTGCACATCTATTATTTGGTGGTGTGCGATTTTCTCCGGATTCGACTCTGCGCACCTCAATTCGGGGAACTCCGGAGAAGGCGGGGTTGACTGTGTCACTGTGGTGGCCTCTTCGTGTTCAGCTTGCGTGCCGATTCTACTGAGGGCATCGGCATTCCCATGCAATTTGCCGGGACGATGAACAACGTTAAAGTTATAGGCCCTGCAGGGATTCCTGCCATCTCACTACCTGGCCCGCCGGATTTTTCACGTTCCTGAGCCACCGTAGTGAGTGTAAAAGGGCACCCATACAGAAAGTGTTTATAATACTTGACGAAATGCACCACTGCTAACAGTTCTCGCTTGGTGGGTGCATATCTTCTCTCCGTTTTATTCAGAGTACGCGAACCATAACACAATACCTGCTCCATTCCATCTTCCGTGACCCGAGATAGAACCGCGCCGATAGCGTAAGCTAACGCGTCAGTGTCCAAGATGAAATCGAGGTTTGGATTAGGGTGAGCAAGAATCGCGGTGGTCGTCAAGAGTTCCGAAGCACCCTGAAGGAGCCTTCACACTCACTCGTCCACTCAAATGGTCGATCTTTCTCGGTGATCTTGTAGAGGGGTGAAGCAATCTCGCTGAAATGTCGGATGTAACAGCGATAGTACTGGCATAGGCCAAGAAAACTGTGTTTCCGTAACTGAAGAGGGCTGTGGCCACTCTGATATTGCCTTAGTTTTTGACGGCTGAGTAGCCACTCCATCACCGGATATGACATGTCCCAGGAACTCAACGCTCTGTCTAAAGAGATGACATTTCTTAGATTTGAGTTTTAAATTGGCCGTGCGGAAACGGGAAAGCACGGTGTCCAAATTTATTAAGGTTTGCTCAAACGTGGTTCCGAAGACTATTACGTCATCGATGTAACAAAGACAGATTTTCCATTGCAGGGTGGTTAATACCTGCTCAACGAGTCGTTCAAATGTTCCGGGAGCGTTGCACAACCCGTAGGGCATCTTGCGGATTTGGAAAAGGCCATCCCTACAAACGAATGCGGTCTTTTCCATATCAGCTTCATGCATGGCAAGTAACAAGTCAAGGGTACAAAACTACTTGGCTCCGGACAAGGAATCCAAGGCCTGATCTATCCGAGGTAACGGATAAGCGTCCTTGACGCTAAGATCATTAAGGTGGCGGTAGTCGATACAAAACCGCAAGTTTCCGTCCTTTTTGCCTGCTAGTGCTATTGGGCTAGCCCATGGAGATGCTGAGGGTTCAATAATACCAGTCCGCAACATGTCGTTCACTTGTTGGTGTGCTTCCGCTTCCTTATGAACGGGAAGACGTCGTACGGGGCGATTATTACCCGTGTCGTACGAGATGAATCTCTCCGAGATCCATGTCTCCGGAGGAGAAACTATCGCGATATTTATGTGGGAGTTTCCGAAATTTCACGTTTCTGTGATTGCAGTAATCCCACTGTGGCACGTAGATACAAATCATGTAAATGTTCGGGTGAATCATCAGTCATATGTGGTGGTGTGTCAGCAGGTGTAGGTGATTCCAATGAGATTATGTCCACTAAATGGAACCAGGGTGATGGGATCTGTGGTACCATTAAACACTCTAAAAGGTATATTTTCCTTATTAGTAGTGTGTACTAGTATGCGGGGACTTGCGCATTGGACGACTCCCGAGCCGAGCGAACACAGTACTGGGCGCCAATAGGGTCATCTTGGCAAGGGGCCGTACCCCTGCATAGACCGTACCACAGAGGTGATGTCCCGCTAGACGCATCGCAGCTAAGGCCCTCGCGTAGATCATACTTTGACATCATTTTATCTGAGGCCCTGCGCAGATCGTACTAGACAGATCATCCACCCCACGGGTACCTGGGTGCCAGACTGCCCCACCCGTCACACACATACCCTCCTGCTTCCCAAAGAATCACAGGGGACATGACTCGCAATACGAACGCTTGCCATGGCCTGACTGTACATTGAGCCATCTTGACCACTCATAACCAGTAACGGGTTGACGAACTGACATGATCAAGATGACCAGCCGGTGACCCAGTTGATAGCTCACGCTCAGGGGCAACCGACGGTCTGATCCGTATTTATCTGCCAACAGAATACAAACTTTGACCATTTTCCCCGGCCTTGCCTGCAGGGCGTTTCTGATTATCCGGCTCTTTTAATACAGAGACTTTTCCCTGGGTGAGGTTTGTTGCCTCCTACCACGCATGTCCACTTATTGAAATTGGATGAACAAAAAATCTCAGCAGCCCGAACAATGCGCCGACTAGACGGTACCACAGTAGGATGTTAATTCATCCTTCATTAGACACGGAGGCCTTCAGTATCTCCTCAGCCCTATATCATAGATTTTACGTGCCCCCGGACCCTCGCAGGCCCACTGTTGAGAGCCCCGGTTAGGACACCGCTCCCTCAAATGGCCTGGCTGACCGCATCCGAAACAAGTGTTTGGTGGCGGTGCGGTGCTGGTGGTGTTTGTTGTCCTAAACTGTGTGGTGGCGAGATTGGTGCTAAGTGTCGTAACTAAATTTGTTAGCGCGGAGATCTGTTTGTTGATTTCATCTATCCGTTCTTTCATGTTGCCATTGTTATTGTTGTGCTGGTTCCTGCGCCGGGGGCCCCCGTTGTAGCTTCCTCTATGGGCACGCTCCCTTCCTCCAGGCACTTGATTCTGATTGGAATTCTGTATGGCTGGTGGTGGTGATGTCTGTGTGGTTGGTGTCGATGAACTGGGGGGGGGGGGGGTGGTCATTAGTGGGCGGGGCGATAGGATGAAGTTGACGTCGGCTACTCTTTTCCCGCTCCAGAAAGTTTTCTATACGGACCGTGGGCGCCGTTAATTGGGCCAAACTACTGTGGTCGCTTAGAAATAATTTTTCTTTCAGGGCAGGTTCACCGCTCAATGCATCGATAAGTGTCGAGATGCAGATGGATCACGCCTTCTGTATTGGTGCTCGGATACGCGTGGGTGACTAGCCTCCTGATTCGGCTAGCTAACTTCGGAAGAGTCTCCCGCGCGTCGTCGAAGATTCTTCAGTTGAAGGCGACTGGTTTCTCCGAGAGCTGTGTCGCCAAATCGCTCCGTCAATGCTCGTTCCAATTGAGTGTAAGTGGGTGTGTAGTCAGTCCCAAGATCCGCACGAACTTGAAGGGCTTTTCCGGAAAGCTTTGCGGCGAGATATTCACCCATTTGCTGATCGTTTGAGTGGTTAGTCCGACTTATCTCAAACTGTATTTTTTATAATTGGACCAGTCATTCTCCCCGCTAAATTCGGGAGGGAGGATGACTCGGCCAAGACCGCGGGAAGAATGAAGCGGCTGGAATCCGGGTGGTGTGGGTATCTGTGAATCTGACAAGTATTGTGAAGCTGGTCGTTGGACAGGTGGTGGTGGTGATGGTGTTTCCCGTCGATGCCAAAGAGCGAGGACACGCGTGCTCCAATTCAATGAGTCCGTCCCGGTTGTAGAGCCATAGACCGGCATGGGTCTATGGATGGGAGGCGGAATGTTGTGAAGATTACGAGGACGTTCTCCCCGAGGTGAGGACGGATATTCCTCATACGGCGGTGGTGCAGTCGGCTGACGGTCGTAATGTGTATCGTGACTGATGTACCGGCGAAACGGTGGTGCTGATTCCTCCCGATAATACTGCTGGGTTCCCCTTGAGTATAGCGTTGCGCTAGAAGGGGGCGGTGCGGGAGGTTGTCTGTAATATGGATTATCACCCGGCCATATGGTCTCCGTAGATGACACGGGTGAACGATAGTAGTCTGAAGGATTATTGAGATGCCCGTTATCGGGTCTTTGTCGGGGTTGTACACGATTCGGCCCGGATGGTGGTGGCCTGTCGCGGACATCCGATATTGTTCTGAACTCTGTTCCCGCCTGTGAGGCATCCCGAAAGGTGCCGTTGCTGACAGGCGAAAACAGGTTATATTGCGGTGTTGTTGATTCCACAGAATTTCTGGCGTAGTCAGTGAGCATGTGAGCTGAAAATCCATCGTATGACGCTACCTCTTGATCGAGTGAGTCGTCGCTAAAGGGAGAAGGTATTGATCTGAGCTCACTATATGGTGTGGGCGTGAGTTCGCTGCGTGTGGTTAATGATATTCTTGGAGCACCACATCGGGCGCCACTTGTAGCTCGCGGGATAGTGTCGGGCCGTTCCGGTGTATCATGTTGACTCGCCGCGCCGCAAGTGACGACGAATGATGACGCTGGTTAGCATCCGGTCTCGGGGTGTTATGACAACAGAAGGAAGCGAGGATCAACTATTCACTGGTTCTGAAGTTAATGTGTATTATCAATGTTTATATTAGACAATTTGCACATCAGGTACTACAAAGTGTGTCGTCCCTAATCTAATTAAAATGTTATGACAACAGAATGAACCGAGGATCAACTATTCACAGGTTCTGAAGTTAATGTGTATTATCAATGTTTATATTAGGCAATCTGCACATCAGGTACTACAAAGTGTGTCGTCGCTAATCTAATTAAAATGTTATGACAACAGAAGGAAGTGAGGATAAACTATTCACAGGTTCTGAAGTCGATGTGTTAATAATCGTTGGCCATGGTGTTTATATTAGCCAATGATGCCAATCCGCACATTATATATGGCAATGTAAAGATTCTTTAATGCAGTTAACTTTATCTTATTCAAATTAATGTGTCAAATGCTCTCTTCAAGTAAACATGTACTAGTTACACAGCTGATAACACAGAACGAGTGTAATATGCAGCAATGTCAGTCAATCTTTAGGTTTTCTTGGTCTGTTTGGCAACAAGCTTTTAGAGTCTGGCCATCATCTTCTGTTTATGCTCTAATCTTGCTGCCTTTTCTGACTTGCACATGTCTTCATCCTTACTAGGCAAACTCCTCAGCAGGTCGTCAACATACATGGATTTGGTTATAGCATCATGGACAAGACTCGAAGTACGCCTAAGCGCATATGCACTAGAACTTGCACACCAAATCCCACCAAACAATGAAGTCATATGGTAGTGAACAATCTTGCCATTCACCAACCACAAAAATCTGAGCCTTAACACCTGGCTCCAAGTGGCATAATGGCAGATCTCTCAAGTGCTCATAGTCCGTCAATGCAATGTCTGATGCCGGAATGTCAGTCGGTATATCTGAAATAATGCAAGCATGTCGGACAAAGTACTGTTCATTATCATTAATAGACTGAAGCCTAAAGGAAACTAACCTAGACATATTGAAGATTTTCTATCTTCGGGGTAAGACTTCTTATTAATGGGTCGGTGGTCCCGCTTCGTCACCGGTAGCCAGAGATAGAGTGTTGCTGCGACAACGGCTAGTCGGTGGCGGAGAAGGAACGTGGCAGTCTAGCTCGCCTCGTCGAGAAGATGGTGAGTGACGATATTTGTAAAGAGACTGCTGGGCCTGATCTGACGATGAAGATTACTTGGTAAGGATTGAAGGTTGCCTTCAACTCTAGACTAGATTCCCTAATGATAGGATCCCACATTTGTATAAGATAAACAGAAACACAATCAACATGATGACAGAGGCCGTCGAATACGAAAACAAGGATCGTACATTGACGCCGTCGACCAGCGCTTGGCCGACTTCAGATAGCGGTGCTAATGGCACGTACTTTGTCTTACGCAAATGGTCCCATTTCTGAACTTTAAGATGGTTTACGATCAAAGATTGGTTTGGCCACATCCAACCTTGGGACATCCACAGCGAGGCTAAGTCCGACTGTAAGACTGTATAGGCTCGAACCGCCATCCTTTCCCACTATAATCACATTCGCTCGACATCAATGCATACAAACTATTCAACACGTCACATCGGTCGGTTAACTGTCCTCCACAGTGTACCTCTATTTGTTCACCGAATGTTTGCAACACAACTCCAATTTCGTTATGGGCAAACAATTTACTTGGATTTTCATCAGGTTCTGACACAGTTTAACTATGCATGAACTGTCAGTACTCAAAGGTCACGAAAGACCCAACATAATGTCATTACTGTACCTATACATCGTCTTTAGGGTACGTACTTCCATTCACCTCCAGCAAAGTTATGGTAGTCATCGGAAAATCGTCCATTGATGGGTACCCACCTTGCTGTGGATAACATTATCCAAGGGTAAAACACCCATAATAGCATCTTCTCAACCGGAAAAAACAGAGGCTGTAACGTGCAACACTCTAGTAACAGTTGCGTACTCCTTAATACTAAGGAATTTACTCAATATGGTCCTATCTCTTACATGGACTACACTAAGAAATGTTAGTACTACACCTAACTGTAAAACATACATGATTCATTCAACAAGTGCGACGTTACTACTAATAGCAATTGAGCAGAAATTAAAATTTCCTCATATTACGCCGCCTTATAACGGCTTCAATACGACTTACAAAGTCAGCATAAGCAGACCAGCCAGATGCACCAATCCTAGCACGCTTGCTGTCTGAGCTCAACTCATGAGCATGACTGCGCTTGCGCAGATTATAGGAGTGCGAATATATCCATTGCTGACTCATACTTCGGATCGGTACTCATCCCTGGTTGATCAACGTCCATGTCGACCACCCTACCCATCCTGCACACCTTTGGCGCTTCTGTAGGTGCTGGTCGCTTCCTACAAGCTACCATCCGCGGCTAGCATCTCATTAACTTGATTTTTAACCAAGTATAGCTTAGCAAATGGCAACCGATAGGCTTTCTGCCTAATAGGAGGGTGATCTCCTGTCGGAATTGTACATTTCACCTGGGGTACACGTCCTAAAGTGTGTGGACGAGCCATATCGAAATTATTGGCAAAGTCCCTTAGTACTTTGTCAATAACTGCATATCCAGTCGTTTCTTTGCAACTGGCATATACTGAGTCGTTCTGACTTCTAAACGGAATTCTAAATGGATATACTTGACCAAACCATACTACATCTTTGGTCCTGTAATCAATCTTTGCATTTCCCATATACAAGGCGTCGGCACCGATCAAACATTCATGCCGCATGCTACTCACAATCATACTTGGAATAGGCCAGGCATTCTTGAATTTAATTCGTGTCTCCCCCAAAATATCTATCGGTGAACCATTAACGGCCAACAAAGTCTTAGCCTTTTTCAATGGCCGAGCATTTAAAATGCTCCGCCATATATCCTTCCATCCACTAAGGCATCAACATACTCACCCTTGTTTCCTCGACTGTGCGGATCCATTTCGAGCCGGATAAGGAATCTCTCAGTCATCACAGATTCCCTCCGTACCCGTTTAACGGACTCTGTCATCCACTGACGGCTTCGGCGTAAGACCTTCGCCGACTATCACTAGACAGCGCTCCTCCGTCACCGTATGAATAACGGCCATACCTGTCTGTGCGCGAATCCGTCAATACGAATCCGTCTCTATCTTCGTATTCGTCACAATTCCGATTTTTATTCACGAGATCACGTCATGTGTTTCGTGAATATGCCCGTGGAGTGGGCTTGTGTCCTGAATATGATTTGTGGTCATTATAATATTGGTCGTCTACCTGATCGTGACAGGGACGTTTTGGTGCGCGCCGTTGTGTTGCAGGTTGCTGGTTGAGTGGGCAGTCATTTTGGAAATGACCAACACGATTACACTTGAAGCACGTTACCTGACATTTCGGAACTGGCGCCGCTGGTGCTGTGAAGCAGTTATGGGCCTTGTGCCCAAGCTTCCTGCAATTGAAACACGTCATAGGTGGATGTTGCGGACGTGGTCTAGGTGCTGCGCGATCTGATGGTGGCTGTATTGGCTGAGTGCAGTCACTCTTGTAGTACAATTGAAACAAGTGATGTCTTTCTTCTTGGGCGCTGCTTTAGGCGCAGCCTTATCCTTTGGTTGCCGAGGCTTGGATGGCGCTCGTTGCTGCCGCGGTGATGATCGTTGTTGAGAAGTTGTCGCAGGTATTGGTTGTAATGATTCGATTATGGCACACAACTTTTCTATCATCTTGCTCTGCTGAGCAACTTGACGCTTAAGACTATTGATGACTACCCAGACATCATGTCCCTCTTCTCTGCTGATCATGTCGATCTCCATCTCCTGATCTCTCCGTGGTGAGATATTCATGGCCTGTAACAGGTCATTACACCCTTCCTCATCTTCGGTGAGTTCCATTGCCGTAGGGAGATCCTTAATTTTACGTCGTACTGTTCTCCGACCCATGCCTTGGTCCTTGACGGCACGGATGTATGAGGACAGTGCCACATGTATACTGTCCGGATTCTCGTCTGAGTATACACGCGTCGACAACTCCTTGTATCTCCGATTGAAGGAGATTATGGTTTCGTTACTGCGTTGACGTACCGACTCTAGGTCGTACTTAACGCGTTCCGTCTCATTAGCTGAGACGAAGTTCAATGTAATGAACGCGTGTAGTTCATCATACGTTACTTCATTTCTGACTTTACCGATGACGTATTGATCAACCGCCTTCGACAGCTGACCCCGTGACACTCGTTATTATGTACACTGGGGTGCCCTCGGTCGCCTCCCAAACCCGTCGCGTCTCATCTAAAAACTGACGCACCTCCTTGGGGAGAAGGCCGGCGCAGGGTTTTATTCTTTGTGTGAGCTCCCTCACTTCTTGCCTATACACACGGTTTTGCTCACGCCGATCCTCCTCTTGCGTGATGGTGCGGGCCATGGAGTTGCCCAAATGTTGCATTGCTTCGACGGTTTCCTGCCGCAGCTGTGGAACTTCTCTTGGGTTTATTGGCGCGGATAAAGTCGGGTCGGGCTTACGTGGAGCCGCCATACCGATTTACCAATATATGACGATACAAATAACAAGACAGCTTACTGATAATAAAGTTGAATAATGATGTTTGAGTCGCGGTTGTTCTTCACAATTAATGTCAGTGGTTATTTTTATAATGGTGTTTTCTTTATATTCACGATGTTGAATAACTCTAGGATGTTCGGACAATTTTGCTAAGTCGATAAACTGACTTACACGATCACGAATACCATCCAAAACAGAAATGACTGGCCTTGTTGGCGTAGTAGACATGATAAACAATGTACTTACATTTTAGCACTCCCGTTCGAAAATGATGTTCTGGTGAATTACAAATACGCAAAATATTAATGCTAACAATGCTGAATCTAGTCTGAATCCTGGCAGGCTCACCAGTGAAGATTTTCTATCTTCGGGGTAAGACTTCTTATTAACGGGTCGGTGGTCCCGCTTCGTCACCGATAGCCAGAGATGGAGTGTTGCTGCGACAACGTGGCATGCTGGTGTTTGATGTTGAATCTACACTTTCTTTGACACAGTTTCCAAAAACTAGGTCCGACTAACTTTGACCAAATGTGAATAGCTACCAAGTTAGAAGTCGAGATCGATGCCAATAACTTCAATAGAACTACAGTTATCCTATGGAGATGTAATTTCAATAACTGAGTCATGTGGCCTTGATCTTTGACCCCAAAATCAACAAGGTTATTGTTGGAATATGATATGACAAAATAAACTGGTTGCATATTTTACTATTGGGAAAATGACCTTTGGCCTCTATTCTCTAGTAACTAGGTCAAATTGAATGGATGGTAGCTGTAATAACTTGTGGTGGGTTCACAGAAGGGATAATGAATGCGTCTGCAGTTTCTTGGTATCGAAGCATTGTCTCTTCTGCTGTAATAACTTGTAGTTGCTGGATTTCTCCAGAATTACTTGCTTCATACTCTCCGTCTTCAATAATATTTGGAAACGGCATTGCCACATCCCCTTTTTGGATTACTCCAGGAACATCATCCATTTCTCCTATGTCTACATCACCAACCTCACTAGCCGGAGCGGGATCATTAGGATCATTAATGTATGGTCTGCGAAATGACATTCACATCTTGCTAACAACCTCCATGATTTGTTTCATTTGCAGCGGACGGTCATAACATGCATTTTGCCTTGACATAATTAAAAAGCTCTTCTGTCATTCTTATATTTACCGGTCCATTAGCTGCAGTTTTGTGGTTTACTACTATAACTATAACATACTTCTCTCCATCGAGTTCTGTTTGTTTTGCTGCATTAAACTTTGCAATTATCATATTAGTGCGGGACAACCTATATAATGTTATATTCAGGGTGCGTATATGTACTCATTATTTTATTTAGTCTTAACCCTTTAACACTCATATTTTTTCAAGAAAATTTCAATTTTCTTATAGAAAATGTCTATTTGCTGCCCAAGAGAAGACTGTCAGAAAATCATCTCCAAACGTGGAACACTTCCAGTACGCTAGAGGACATGTACTAGTCTTCCACATAATTCGGATCCGGTGGATGGTTTCAGAGAAATGCACTTTTCTCTGCCCAAAAAGTTGCGTAGGAAGTGTATGGGGATTTTCAGTATTGATATTTGAACGGCAACTACACCTAGAGTTTTGATTGGATCATCACCCCCATGGATCCAGAACAATCTTTTTTCGTTTTGGGGCCATAGGCCAAATGGAAAAAAATAACCTTTAGGGCTTAGTTTTACAAGAATTGATTTTTGGCAGAAAATTAACTGCCCTTGGTTAGAGAGGTGAATAGTTGGGAACATAGTTAGTGGCCCAAAAGTAACTTGATTTGTGTAAAGAAATCATTAGATCTCATTAAAACCTCGCTATGATGGATAAAACTCAAAATTTAATTTTCAAAATTCAACAGCTGATAGCCGGATTATTTGATGTCGGATATTAAACATAATGTCATTTCAACAGTTTAAAATTTCCTCGTGCATCCATTTAACACTATGTAATCCAATACGGTCCATTCGTTCACAACATATTCAAATTATATTAAAACAAAATTTTCAGCAATCGGGAAAAGTTAGTTCTGAGCTGCTCTGATGTTTTTTCTCTGATCATTGGTGTGCCATAATGAGTTATTCTCTTCAGATTTAATACTTCTATGCGTTTAAGCAATATTGGAGCTTTTAACTGGACGACACTAGAATACATTTGCTGAAATAACTAAATCTGCGATGTCTGGCCAGTAAGGAATAGCATAAGGCCTCTTCTTATATAGCCATTGAACATATCTGGTGTTGAGTTGGTCGGGTGGAAAGTGTACGAGATAGGTGGGAAAAATCGTGTAGAATAGTAAGAAAGATCCTGAATAAAAATAATAATCTGCGATTAATAAGAAATACTAGAGAACATTTACTGAAGTAACTGTAAATCTGTGATGTCTGACCATTAACGATGAGTGTAAGGCCTCTTCTTATATAAGCATTGAACATATAGCTTGCTCTGTAGGTGGGGCTTAGAATACACCTTCTGTATCCTCTGCGTGTCGTAAGAAGCGACTAAAGGAGGTAAGGGTGAGGTAACCCTGACAGAAACCTCGAGTGCTGAAGACGGAGGTTCCAGGCCGCACGGCGCACTCTAATAAACCATGGATCCACACACTTAACGCTTATGATCATGTCGATAGTCACTTACAGGACTGGCGGTATGATCAGCGAACGAAAAGAAGAAGAAGAAAGAACATATCTGGTGCTGATCCGATAAAAAGGCTGGTGTAGTCGCAATTCAAAGATCCATAGTTGAAATTTCCATAGGCTTACATTGGCCATGGAAAAGGTGATTTGTAAAAAACTGATGGCGTTGACCACTAAATGGGCACCTTGACACTAAAGGATAAAATAAGGTGTTTTCTAACATTGCCCTTGAAGTTGTATGATGAAAGGGAGGTTACTTATGCCAAATCTCAAAATTTGAGATTTTCATCCATGAATGACATTGCCGCCAAGGGAGGTGTTAAACTTGGCATTGGTAATTATTCAAATCTCTCAATGTTCTGACCAGGATTAAAGAGAATCGGAATAAAACTAGAAGATGCAGTTCAAATATTGTTCCCATATGTTTACTATAGGGATATGTGGCACGGAAAAGCTGATCCCTCAAAACTGTTTGATTGAGTCCCTTCAAATTTATATGAAATCAAGTCTATACATACCATATAAGATCAGCAAGTTTCAAGTCGATCGGACCAAAACTAATTTTGGCAGCCATTTTGATAAAAAAAATAGCATTTCTTTTTCACATTTCCTTTGTGCAAAAACTAAAAACTGGTATTTTTGACCAAAATGTGCACCCGGCTGCTATTTTGAAAATAAATTTTTCACCATTTTCATCCCGAGTTCATTTCTGCAAAAAGAAAAAATTGCAGAAAAGTGGGTGGCTCAAAAACCAACATTACTTAAATAGCTGCTCCGGTGCCCCCAAAGCAATCATAAACGCGTAATATGAAGGGGTGGTGTTAAATCTGGTGATTCTGCCTTCGTGCACTCCAGAGTTATGTCCAAAAATGTATATTCCGGTATGCACTTCATAACTCTGCGACCTAGATATTTGATGCTTTGTCCTAAAACTCATGGAACCTCTAGCGACCTATTGAAGATTTTTCTGTCTTCGGGGTGTTCTTACGATTCCCACTATCTCTGCAATAAGAATATGATGTATGGTTGCTGCAACAACCTCCTATTGCAGACACAGTGGAAGATGACTATCGACTCGCCTCGTCTGATGGGTGACGATATTTGGATTGATAGTCGGGCCTGTTGGTTTATCAGAAGATTCAGCTTCGGAGCAGTGTTTTTCTGCTCTTCAGAGTTCCTATTCAATCACAACCCAAACTTGTATCTTGATTAAGCAAGACGATAATTTTATTTGACTAACTAACTGTACACTTATTACACTACAGCGATTATTTTCAATAATGAACTTACTTAACACTATTTATTAATACTTTATGTACTACTAGCTTTTACTGCTAGTATCACTATTTCTACTTTTATTATTCTATCAGCACAATGCTCTACACGACGGACTACTCCTAGACTACTTCTAGTATGCTTATCCTAACTTACGTAGCAACACTGTTCTCACGGAATCACAGATGGTGAAAGATTAATTCTATAATGGCAAAAGTACGGTATTTATACACTTTAGGTGTACCCGATCTCAGATATATATCACAATATTTAGACCTATACATATCCTAATACATATTATTCGTTTCAATTACTCTTCTAGGTAGGTTATAAGCACAGCTTGATTGGTCTGGATAATCAGTCCGCCCATCAACATCTGCTTATTTCCTCCTAGAAGCTTCTACCTATTCCTGTTGGCCGTCCTGACCAATCCATGATTGTCTAAACTCTCGATTTTACTTTGAACAACGTTCCTCTTGTTTCTCTGCCACAGAGTTTGATAGATGCTCATTGATTATGACGTCATCCTGACTAACCAAACTCTGGGCGTCTCTTCTGTGGAGATATTACAAAACGGGGTCAAAGCGGTGTTGGCTGGTTCTGTTCGTAAGAGAGTCGGAATGCTGACCGTCACCAACTAATGTCAGTCTGTCACCTACGATTCCATCGATTCTTATCACTCGATTATTTTCTAAACTACTGGCCGAAACGACTGCTGAATATTATAAAAGTGTGTGCCGATCCCACAGCAACAGCTTTTATCTTCAACTATTGACAGATACCACCAACTCAGAACCGTCGATCCTATTCCACTTAACTCTACATTGATACAAAAACTATTCACAGTTTCGCATTGGTTTCGATATAGTTTCATCGAAACCGTGTATCAGCAGCACTGGTTACGGGCCTAATACATACATAAATAATAATGAGGCTAACTCAGTTCGTTAGCTCACCTGGTATTTCAAAGATGAATTTGATATAGGACTTACTCGTAAATATAAGACATCCAGCGGGGTCATGACTTCCCACAAGACAATCCCATATCTACACTATGATGTGAATGGATATGCCGAATTTTCTCATTCCACCTTTATTTCCAGAGTTATGGCTAAATATGATGTGCAGAACTGTCACCTGTTTATTAGTTAGGCGAGTCTTGTTAAAACCTATAACAGGACTTCTAATAGAGTTAACGGGAACCAAAATATTGGTTCCTTTAGCATGACAGATCAGTTTTAAGAAATACTGTCCCATATAGAAAATAGACCCAACGAATATGCCGTCCAATAGTTACAACGGAAACGGAGTCTGGGTATTCCAAGTCACGGGAATAGTGCATGGTGGGGACAGGTGCTTGCTGGGTAAATTGCTCAGAAACCAACAGGCTTCTATCAATGTTTAATGGCACATGAGAACTTTAAGACGGATGGCTGTGATTGAAGAAATGACATAATTTGTACTACGTTGCACTATGCTTTATACCGTTCTGATTAAGCATGTCTATATCGTGGCATTGAAGTTTCGATTTTCTCATTGAAAGTATTCAATTGGAGACCAAGGTAATATGATTCTTGAAAGCGAACCATTGGAATGACCGTCACATCAGCGATTCTGGGGTAAATTCACTATATAGTCATCTTGGTCCGCAAATCAGTATTTCGTTACACCACTGCCATGATATTATAAAATGTGCTAAAGTTTTTTGAATCAACAAGATAAAGTTGCTGGACGTAATTGCACCAGTCCATTCATAGATACATTATTTACAACACAAATCTTCAAGGGCAACCATGGTAGTCGTCTCAGCTAACACAATTTTACAAAACAGGAGCTCAGTAAATGGCGAATAGTACATTTCCATGTTAAAGCTATCGCAAGCTGGTAAAAGCACCAGAATTAGGCCAAGAAAAATGCTCAGGATTCCGATGCCAAGAGGCGCTCAGCAATCTTGTATAGAGTTGTAGCGTCAATATTCCCTTTATATGCCAGACTAGCCAGGTAATGCATTTTATTCAAGCTGTGTTTGTAAAGTCGACAGTTCGCAGTGTGCTAGGCTAATTAACTTTAGAGCAAGGTGGCTGACAGTTGTTGATGCCTTTAACAGCTATAACACTAAATAATAATCTAGTAGATAATACATTTTTCACTAGCTATACTTTGATAACGATTTTACTGAAAATCATTGCGTCAACAACTTTCAATCAAATTGTCCTCAAAATAAGCAGCAACGTATTTCCTGGCTTACAGGATTATTAGGTAGTAGATGTAGGCACAATTCGAATTTGCCATATGTCATCGAAATCGGGTGTGTTAGAATGTGCTGTAATTATGTTAATTTCAATTGGCAATGGTGTAATTTCTAATCACTGGATGTCTAATTTTCTTGGAAATACATTTCACATTAAACGTCGATAACGTATATGGCATAGGCCTAAATACGTTTCGTACAAAAATTTTAGCTAAAAAATAGTTAACCATCATTAATTATTCCGAGAACAATGACAAAGTTGTTAAAAAGTAGATTACAGCCGAATACGGCAGAAGCATTAATTTCAAAATTATCAACAATTTCTTAATACAGATCCTTGTTCATGGTTAAAAATATGTTAACGTTCTCGGGTGACAAAGAGCTACGTTTCTTGTTGACAATATGCCCGGCGATTGAGAAGACGCGGTCAGCTGGCACAGATGTCGCCGGTACACCAAGAATTTTGGATGCACATTTCGCCAACTTGGGGAAACGTGAAGCGTTATCTGTCCACCAATGTAATGGATTTACATCCATTGACGCTGAAAGTTCTAACAAATACATGTCTACTTCGTTGTCTTGTTTCTTATCACCACCGTTATCTGTTTGCCCTAACAAGATCTCCATAGCCGAGAGTTCATCTTTATTTTTTGGTAAGTCGTCGCTGGGAAGGTAGTGAACATTTAGAATCTGATTCCGACTCGCAGCTAATCATCACATCTACTCTTAGGGCTGATTGTTCCACGCTTTCATCCGAACGAAATCACATAGGAACGACATTCCTTTGTATATCGCGGGTCACACAGTGTCGCTAGCATTAACACAGTATCAGCCGACTCCATACAATCTGACTTGAATCGAACCTCCATATCAGACCTTATTTTAGCTTTAACTGTCCGAATCGTCTTGCTATCAGAGTCCTTGGCAGTGAGATGGTTCTTTAGTAATCCGCATATAGCGGGATAAATGACAGACTTATCCTGTGGTCCTGATGGTCCTGTGATAGAACAGTTGTCGCGATCTGCAATTAGAAACAACAATCTTAAATTTAAAATTTAAAAGACATAACTATTCTAGTTTGGTCAATACAATTTATTTCTCAGAGAATATGTCAATTTGAAAATAAATAGAAAACTATTTTGGCAATTTACCGCTGGAATGACTGGCTCGTTCACTCAGCCAGTCATTCCAGTGGCCAATTAAAAAAAATACTCCTGGTCTACAAATGAACATTTATCAAGATCACTGCAAAATCAATAGCAGACTCATTTCAAATCAATTTGACTAAGTTGTTTGAAAATAATTTGACTGTGGTTGTTGCTGCCTTACTTTACCTGGCCAGCTTCTAGTCAAATAATTTGTAATCTTTATTTGTGACTCGCTGGTTTGTTGATCAAATCAACTGAGTATTTTTTAAATCATTCAGAATATCTTGTATTTAACCCTTTCACGTCTGAGCCAGCTGAAACCGGCCTGTGCAGTGGTCTTATGAAATGCCCATTTACCGGCCAAAAGAAGACAATTTTTGAAATTTTACCATTGGAATGACTGGCTCAATAAACCAGCCAGTCATTTCAGTGGTAAAATCTAAAAAATAGCCTTCGATTGACCTGTAAATGGGCATTTCTTTGGAGAAAATTGAAATTTTACTGACCAAATTTCGTCATTAAAGGGTTAATAGGCCTGATATTGGTTCAAAAGATTAAACCAACTTAAACTCACCTTAAGTGGCTTAAGCACCTTGACAAGCTCTTCCGCTATATCCCATTGATCATTGGGGAATTCGAGGTCACGCGAATCGATAGCTTTGGTCGCACTTCGATCACTCAGCACAGCGCTAACTGGCCACCACCGTTCTAGTAATCTCTCTAGCAAGTACTGTTCCAGCACGTTTTTCATGACTGAATCAACCTGTGTTTTGGTGCACTCATCTCTTCCTGTTTAGTTTCAAAAGCATTATTGGCTACTGTGCTATGCTTAAAATGGCCTACAATCTTACTGGCTCTGGCCATCATCTTTGAGATCACTGTCTAATACAACGTTTATGCACAGCTGTAGTTTGTGAGCTGTGCACCCATGTCCTCCACATCACTGTCACACAGTTCGGCTATCCGAGCGACATTTGAAGCATTGTCATAGACAATGGATGTCACCTTGTCAGTTATTTTCCAAAGCAACGTAACATTGTTCATCGCGATTGCCAGATTATCAGCAGTGTGTCTCCTCTAATTCAGCAATATCTAGTACGACAGACATGTTGTTCCACTGATCATCTATGGCATGTGCTGTAACAGTCATGCCATCCAAAGCAACATATCAATCAAGTTCTGAAGCCTAGTCGCATAGGGTATCACCAAGCATTTAATGACAATTGATAATTTTTGGTAGATTTTTCATAAAATCCAGGATTTTCCCTTGGACCATTGAACAATTTAAATTCTGGATACAAATTCTGAAGTCTTATCCCCCAGGGTTGTTCAAATTAGCTTGAAATTTGCGAAGTGGTTAATTAGGAGTAACATTTTTTGCCCTAACACGTTTGTGCAATGTCGTGCCATTATAAGGCATATGTGTTCAAGTTTGGGTCCAGAAAGATTAACCAATGATATATAAACAGAAAGATTGAGCTAAATGGAAAATGTTAAAATTTAGAAACGGTCTTTACTAAGGTCACATTGACCTTGACCTCGGGATTTTAATGCCCAACTCACTGCGTCATGTGTCATTATATGGAGCCATGCATCCGAGTTTGGGTCCAGAATGATTAACCAAACAGGAGATAAACAGAACAGTTGAGCAAAACGCAAATTGGATTACGTTGCCGCTGCCGCCGCCACCACATTAGGGGACATTATCCATGGATGCGTAGTAATGCAACTTCTTCCCGCAGACGTTGCTTCATAATAAAATGCCCATGAATGAAGTATTGAAACAAAGTAGTTGCTTACATTCTGCATTAACCTTTTGACACTCGAAATTCCAGTAGTCCATATTCAACTTGAACAATCCCATCGTAATCCTCTTCTCTCGGTGTTAATCGCATTGTAACGATCATTTAGGATTTCTTAACCTTTTCAGACCATGACCAAATGTCTGAGATCCAAGTGTGGTCACACATGTAGTATGAATTGGAGCTATGTCGGACACAGTTTTCGAGATATCCATCGATTTAGAATGTGATCAGATCCGAAAGTAGAGAATTTCTATCTAAATAACGAGTAAAAGCAGGCAATCTATTATTTGACCTGAGGTCATGGTCATGTTAAAATTTGGACAGTAGTCGTTTTAGAACTCCTGAAACGTACACTGAAAGACTAATAAAATACCGCTTTACGATGCGATAATACCCTGGTGATAGTTTTAGGGATAATTTGAGTTTAAACTGTTACTACAGAGCAACATTCAAATGAATTTAAATTATTTAATTATTTAACAGAATATCTTTGATACCGTAATTTTGGTTTCCTTTTGATTGAATGGGTTAATATCACAGTAACTGATAGATACATTTTTGTACGTGTCCTAAAAAATTAGAGAAACGTTGCCAATCTAACATTTACTGTTCGTCCCTGTGAGTAGGACGTTATGCAAAGGAAGCCTTGGAGTAAGTTGAATTCCTGATAGCTGCTAATGTCAAGTATCTGGGAAGCACCTGCACAGATGAGATAATTGATAGAGTTGAGACCATAATCTTAAAAGCGCGGAACAACTATCATTTTGTCCCACTAGTCATGTACCCAGATATTCCAATAAAGACCAAGGCCCAGCTGATAAATATCATCTTGATACATACTTTAGCAAGTAGGGGCTCCACGCAAACACGTCGACAGAAAGCTCACTACTTGAGCAATGGGATGTTTGAGAAGGGCAGTAAACAAAGCTAGAGACCTGATTGGAAATTAAATCAAGGAAGTGGTAGGAACAATATCAATTCACTATCACCTGGGAAATGCTGTAACACTCAAAACAGTGACAATTAACGAGCCTTCAAGAGCATGCAACATGCACTAGTTGTGAACAAAATCAAAAGGAAAAGATGGATTATCATGCCTACTCATAAGGAGGCGTGTGTCAAGTACGATTAAACAAACGTGATATGGACCACCTAAGTGGAGTAACCTAAATGTTATTGCTGAAAAACCTGAAAAGTGTTGTCATTATACAATGACAGAGCTGTTGAAACCAACGTGATTTTCGTCTTGACACTTGGTCAGGTGTACAATTGTCTCAATTTGTGCTCTGCATAGTTGTTAATTAAAGAATAAACAGATCATTTGAGTTAAAAGGAAAATGTCAATGTTAAAACGATGAAAACTTTACCAAAGTCAATGACCGTAACCGATGACATAACCACAATACCATTGCATCACGACCTTTCATTATAAGAAAGAGATAGTCCATGGGCTACATACCATAAACCTCCCCACCCCGGGGGAATTTTCCAGACTAAGTTTTTTAGTAAGGGGCATATATGCATGTATGAATTTCAGTTGTTTGCCTTCTGTGGAAGGGGGCGTTTGTCATATATTGGCATATACAACTTACGCACTGACATACCACAAGAGCGCTCGTAAGATGGGGGTAGGGGTAAGAAAAATTGCAATCAAATTCGGGAGAATGTGAGAACCCTAACATGTTTGATATCTCTGGAAAGAGTATGAATATAGCTACCAGATTACAAGAGACAAAGGTATTTAGTAGCCGAATGACGATCTAATGCCATGATCCTTTTATTTAGAAATATCGTTGTAAATTACAATTTTCAATGGTGAAAATAAGAAAAGTAACATATATTGATATAAATCAGTGTTGCTTGGTCACATATGACAATTGGCATTATGCTGTTCACTAGTTATCATTATTAACAGTCTGGCAAATATCTATACAGCACCAAACCTCTGTATTAAGGCCACCTTATTTATCCTTAATGCCCGGGCATTGCAAAGGTTGGCAAACTTAAGCAGTCGTCACTTTTACTGCATAAGATAAATTAAATAGGCGTGTTAGTCTATTATGAATAACAAAAATGATAAAGGCAGCACCTTTTGAGACTAACTTAGTTTATTTGATCAAGCTTTCGCACAGTAAATGAGCTTCATCGATTGTATGAAACACATTTACTGCGCGAAAGCTTGTTCAACTAAACTGAGTTAGTCTCAGAAGGTACTACCTTTATCATTTTTGTTACTGCAGCTTAACTGCTTTAAAATAAAATTATTATAATGGTATAAGCTGACACGTCTCAATTCCGTACCTCAATGTAATGAAAACAAATAAATCTTACCATCTGGCGATGATATTCCATACAAATTAATTTTTATATTTGTCAAGTTTAATATTTAAAAGGTTTACGCATAATGGTACCGCCATATGTTCATATGTATTTCTCTTCATTACATTGCAGCAGACATAATAGCAATTTTAAGAATTCTTTTCTCGTGTATTCTGACGTGAAAGTGTGTGAAATGTGCCTTTATAATTAACCCTTAGCATTCTGTCAAATATTTAAATTTTCAAATTCATTTTAGAGAAAAAAAAAATATGGTGGATATTTTCAAAACAGTTTTGTTGGGAGATGTATCACCGTTTCCAGCAAATGTGTTTTGAAAATGCATATTAACCAAGTTGCAAATGATTCAGGAAGGTTATGTAATGTCCATACCCGTCGGCTAAGGCTTAATGATGCCAGACACACGTGCTTTATGAAACGAATACCTTTGATGCATTGAGATCCCCTTTAAGTGACCCTTTTAAACATGCTAAAATTCAGTCTGCACTAATTCCACAGATAATAAAAATAATCACTTAAAATCAATCAATATTTTAACAAAGCTGACCATAAGAACATCGCATTAATTACTGGTTAACTATGTTCCTATTAACGTTAGTTTTCCTCTTAACAAATGATATACATATTACTAACTTATACAGGCTGCAGGGGTTGAAATTAGCATTAGCCCGCTAACACGATGCTATTAGAAATTAACCAGGGCTACATGTAGTAACATTTCAGGACTGGCTTGATTACCGAGTCAGTCATTCTATTTGTATGTTTTCAAAAATAGGCTTCTCGTTGTCTGAAAATGCAGTAGGGCTAGTGGCTGATCCAAGTTAATGTCAACCCCTGTAGCAGGCAGCACAGTCTGAACTATGTTATTTAGTACATTACAGGTATGTGGCCATACTTAGTCATCATTGACACACACGTTAGAAACTATTCAGTATCACTGTCCCCAAAAATTAGGTCCATCAAGTTTTCAGTTTGTACTGTGTCATCACAATTATCGTCTTCATCGTCATTCTCTGCACAATCTGTGGTGGACAATATATCCGTGAGTTCTTGTGGTAGAATATCACCCAATGTCCAATCATATGCCAAATTTCCAGATTCGTCGTTCTTCCAGCCATGACCGACAGCACTTGGTATGTTGGGATACTGTTCTGCCACAGAATTCCATATCAAAGCCTGATAATTTGATCTGCGAATGTGCATCTGAAGTGATGACCTGCATGGAGGGAGTAGGCTGAGATCAATTCCATCGTAACTTGTCAGTACCTTGCCCGACTTTGGCTGATACCTCTGTGCGAACAAATCATAGCGGAGTTTGTTCACATCAGCGTATTCAGATTTGCCATACATACAACAGACGAACATTTCAAGTTCTTCACTTGTCCTGTCTAAGACATTAATGTTTTGTCCAAAGTCTTGGAATACATTAATAAATCTTGGGTTTTTCTCAAGCGTTTTTAGTGGACCTACTTTTCCGCGCCGAACAAAACAACTCGTTGTATCGCAGCCGGAAAACGAATGTAAGGCTGGTAACACAGAACACAAATCTGGCCCCTTTTCCCGAAATTACTCTTTCAACATTAATCAGGCATCGTTTGTTTCCAGTTCCTGTATCAAATAGGATTACGTTCTCAATGTCCTGTGCAAACTTCACTAATAACACAAGAATGTCAGTATCAGGTGACCGCACACAAATGTAGGTTGATGAAGGGCATGTGCGATTAATGTGGTAGCAATGCAGAATTACGCGCGTGTCCGCCTCTTCTTGCGAGGAAAAGAGCTCAGGCACTGGTGAGGTCTGAACACTAACACCATCAATACTCGTAAGACGATAGCAATCTTCACCACATACAAAGAACAACTGTCTTGCAGAAAGTCTTGTGGCATACTTCGGTTTCTGCCATTCTGAAAGTAGTAGTTTCACAAGTTGCATTTTGTTTGAATCATTAGCCATAAATGATTTCCAATTTCGGGGAGACTTTGTTTTTGGTCCCGAGAGAAGAAATGTTACCGATGTTCCACGTCTACATCTCTCAAATGATTTTATGGAAGATACGTTGTAGGAATCAGTCACAAAATCTACACGGCTTACTTTCGGGGGCATATCGAATACTCTCTCAGCGACACCCTCGAATGTTTCTGGAATGCATGTCATTGCTTGTAGCAATACCATTCCATCACAAACATACACTGTCTTGTTCTCCGGTGGTTTGGTAGATGGCTCAGTACCTGCTTCTAAGTTATGGAGTAACTTTGCCTTGTCTGATTTAACGGGGTGACCATCCGCCGTAGCAAGAGCCCATGGCACGGGGATAGCGGGAATGTAAGTGTCATTTGAAGATCTATGTTATTCGTCATGGATAATAATACCAGCTGAGCAAAGATGTTCCTTTCGGCTCTAATCTGCACAAGTTTATTTTGGGAACTTTTCACTAGTTGTGACCTACTGATGGAAGCAAATGTCTTAAGGTTCATCCTTTTAATTGGGTCATGAAAGCTCACAGACTTCTCACAAAATCGCTTATTCACAAATGAGTCCATTGCCTTCCTACCAATGTCTATTGCTTGCATCAAATCATTGGCTACCTCTGGAGTAGCCGGAACACCAGATGATAGACAATACAGCTCATCTTTGTTGTCAACTGTAAAAGGGTTCTGGAAGTTACCGAAAGCCTCCATGACCTTCTTTACATCTGCTTCACTGTTTCTTATTTGGGATTCCCGTAGTTCTTTGTGCACTGTGTCTTCGCTTGATGTCATGTCTGCCATATTCAAAGTTGCTTCTAGGTACATTGCTCTTGAATGACGTGTCAGACACCATCGATAATAAGCAGGCTGGTTCCTACTAAAGCCTACGATGCCACCGTGGGATTTCGCATGTCTATTGATTGTTTGCTCAATGGTTATATCCACTGCAGTTCTAGATGCAGGAACCGTCGATCTGGAGACACTGAAGCCGTTTCTTCGAAGAAGCTGTTCAGCTCCGGCATGGGTCTGCGAGAGATTCATTAAGGTGATCAGATACAGCGACATGTACCTAGCATAGTTAGGATGGTCATACGCGAAATAGAGTGGGCATAGTTCATGTAGCGATGCAATATGCAAGTCAAGGTTATTTTCCTTTGTGGCTCTAATACATTTCAGTAGACACCAAATCGTATCCATGTAGCTTAACCAGAACTCTGCTGTCTTTCCTAGGCTACCGTGTCTGACAGTATCCTTAAATGTATGGTACTTCTGAAGTAATGTCTGGCACTTTTCATCCGTCATTAATTTACGTAGACTGTCTGCATTAGGTTGTTGCATAAAGCTCATGATCGCAGCGCGCGTCTCTTCATCAAGATGAACATTCTCTGTCACCTCAAATACGTCAAACAATAACCTCTCTAATGCCTCTAACACTAGTTTGTGAACACGTATTGCACGGTTGTAATGTTTTCCTGACATTACCATTCCTAGCGAACCACTAGCACAAACACCTGACTCAATCAGAATATCTGATAACCCACTACCTGCCATCCGCTTACCTACGACAGAAAGCAAGGAGCAAATGCTATGAAACACACCGAGTCTCACCAACACATCACTGAATTCCTGCTGATTCTGCCACAGAATGGAATACGCTTTCTTAGCCACCGCTAAGTCGAATGTCACTATAGTAATGTCTTGGCCAGTGCGTTGTGTTGCAGCCTGAGATACCTCCAGAACATGTTGTGCGGTGGCATTATCAGTAATTGGAAACATAACAGGTGCCATATAATCAACAACTGAACATTCAGCCTGTTCCGCCTCAGGAGCTGTTGTTGCTAGCCAGCCATTCCACGATGGAATAGATTGAGTCTGATATGAACCGAGAATTCTGCAGTATATCCAGAAGAAATCTGAGAAATCAATGTTGCTGAAATCGTGTGTAGTTTTGCTAGGCGATGTTTCCTTTACATCAACAACAGAACAGGTTCGGCTTTTGCATTCAGAAAACACGGTTTAAGTTCCTTTATCTTTGGTCTGACAGTCCTTTCATGAGACCTTCTTATCTCTGGTTCTGTGCTAGCATTTTCAGATGAACAGTGCTCTCTCTTGGATAATGATACCGTGTGCTGTATGCGTTGTTCCTGAGCCTGATGGTGTTTCTTCATTCAAATCAAAATTATCCCAGCAAAGATGTATTACTGAATTATTGTCCGTTGATATGCTTGGCGGTATAACCGATTCACTACTTGTAATAGAATTACAAATTGCAGTTTCTAATTCAAATGTTTTGGAGTATGAACAACAGTGTCCAAACCCGTTTAGAATTGTGATAATCTCTGCACTTCCTGTGAGATGACGAATTGTCATGGCTAATAGAATGTGCTTCGGCATAGCCCATTGCCCATTTGTTGTGGCATAGCATATATCTTGAGCGGTTGATTCCACAAGTCGCGCTGATTTCGGAGAAAGGAATGTGTACTGTTTTGCAGCAACAACGTTGGAAAGGAAATGAAGTAGCAGCTGTGGTTGTCTGCTTGCCTTTGACATGAGCCAAGATGCTGTTGGTGGCCAAGGCATCGTCTCCGCTGTTCTTTGGGCCTCCATAATATCACGTCTAATTATCATTGAAGCCTCTTCCATCCGTCTCTCATCCGAGGAAGCTAGCTCAAATGCCACTTCCACTGCTTGCCCTGTATGTATATAGTCAGAATACACTAATTCACTGAGATGTGATGGTTGCCAAAATTTGATTTTTCTCCCGAAGTGATTCTGTAATTTGTTTTTCAGTTTATCAGTTTTATAGTTCTTGTTATAGGCTTCTGGGTGATTTTCTAGCATGTAAAGCAGATATTTCTCCCGCAGCATCGTCATCCGTTCGACTTTCAAATATCTAATAATGTTTTCTTCAACATATGCACACACATGTTCAAATGCATCTTTATGAGCCGCGTACATGGCAGATATTTCTGGATCGTCGCTCTTTGAATGACGCGTATCTTTTCTTGTGTAATTTTGTCGACAATGATTATGATAACGTGCTTCGCGAGCTACTAAATCAATGTTTCGAATACGGCATAACATGACCTCATCATTCTTATCCTCTGCTGCTGATTTTATTGATTCTGCTGCAGTTTTTGTAACACATTTAACAAGGGATTGTCGTGCAGTTCTTACTTTAATATAGGTCTTGCTACAAAACCAACACTTATCAGCTGGGAAAAGTATCGAGGGTGAATCAACGCGTCCGGAAGCTCGCTTAACCCTTTTAGAAGTGCTTGCGTCCTCATTATCCTGGTTATCGGGGGTTGAACTAGTCTGCTTTCTTTTCAAACGATATACGTTAGTGAAATTCTGATAACACCAACGGTGGCTTCTATGGATTGATATATTGAGTGTCTTTGGTATATTCGTAGTGATATCATCAAGTCTTATATCAGGGTTACTTTCATTCTGTCTAAATGTAGCAGCATTTTCTATCTTGGAGAAGGTATACTCGGATAATGGTTTCACCTCTGTATCAGATGTATTGCGATCAAAGTGAATAATGCATGTTAATTTCTCTTCAGATGACGGATGTCTATACTTCGACCGTGGTTTTAGAGCCTTGCCCTTTGATCTTCCGAAATTAACAGGTTGTTCCTTCGGCATCTTTAGTCAGACAGACCTGCAATGAGAATATATAGAATTAGGATATCTTAGAGCTAGCATATTGACCATTCTCTATAGAACGTAACGATAAAAGGCAAAGAAATATGTGAATGGATACATTTAAACTAATCTGGCTTGGAGTTGAGATAACAAAACCCAAAAAAACAACTGCAATTCAAAGTAGTTTCTCAATGCAGCAAAACATGTATCTAGTGACCATCAACCTTGGAGCAAACACGATGGTGGCTCTTGAGGATGGGTGGGCATAAGACCACAATACCTTAAGAACTGTCATCCTGTGGACACCGAAACCATATAAACTGTCTGTGTTTATTGACCTTAGTTTCGTAAATTGATTAGTTTGCTGAGAACATTTAATGGCTCAAAAAGTTATACAAATGTTTTAATGTATCCAATCATTGCATTGAACTGGTTAGAATGTATTAGTACAAATTCTCAACAAAACTGGGGACATTGAAACCTCTCTATAGCCACATGTTTAGCGAGCACTAAAACAGTTGGCAAACAAGCCATGTTTTAATGTTTACTCAATCAGCTAATATAGTTCAGTGACTTAAATTGCGACTATAAGATAGTGGCCCTTTAAGCTTGGTGGTCGTATGGCCACCGATCTTATAGGACTACCACATCTTCACACCAAAAGCATGTTGCCACTATAGATGAGGTAGGCAGTATATAAAGTTGTTTCAGTGCCAATACGGCATGGATTCAGAGCGATATTACATCTCGCAAGGGTTCATGCTATCGTTTTCGGTAGTGGTATATGTACAAAGGATGGGTCCCTATTTCAAAATATCGCTGCGGTCAAACGCCCCCATGTTGAATAGGCAAACAAGTATTTTCTGAAAGCTAATATATATGGCTTTCAGAAAATCATCACCTTGAAAATTCCCCCGTGGTGGGGATGGGGGGTTATAACCAGCTCACGGTCTAAGAAGCGTGTGCGAGAGATTTTGCAAATAAATGTTAATACATGAGATATGAACTGCTATGTTGATCTAAACACAAACTGGATGCCTCCCTTGCCGGACAGTGCAATAGCTCAATTTGCTTTGCATAGTCATCGAGATCTTAATTTGATGACATAACAGGAGGCCGATGGTTTGCAAAAGGTTTGTTCAATTTGAAATCATGTTAAGCAGGAAAAAATCAATTGCAGACCCGTCATCGACGCACCCTATGCCCCTAACGGAGCGAGTGTAAGCATAGCATAATTTGGAAATTTAAATCGAGATTAATTACCTTAGGCCATAGAGCGATGATGGAGTTTCTTGTGGGCCTACCAGGCTCTGTATTTGCTCGTGCTCTTAAATTACGACCCCAACCCGATTCTGCTTCTTAGTTTACAACTTCATGATCTGAATACGTTGATTTTTAACCAAGCCAAAAATTTGGGACAATAGCAATGTTTTGGAAGATTGTGATTGTTTCTTTTACTTTCCCTATATCTAAATATGGACATAAGACTGCAAAATATCATATAATATTTTTATTTGATTAGACATACCTTTCTGACCTGTCTAATCCTACGATTGTTATCATCCTGTCAACTTCAAATGCATTATCCTGCAAAATAATAGTAATGTATTGTGACGTGACACGATCAAGTCCACTATGAACTATGTCTTGACCACATCCACGTGCACGATGACTGGTAAGGAATCTACACAACATTAAACAGGAGTAGAACTTAGGCTTGGGTTAATAGATATGTAGCTTACTCTCTGCATATATACCTTGAAATATGTAGCCACACGACACATGAAATACATCTACGTGCACGATGACTGGTAAGGAATCTACACAACATTAAACAGGAGTAGAACTTAGGCTTGGGTTAATAGATATGAAGCTTACTCTCTGCATATATACCTTGAAATATGTAGCCACACGACACATGAAATAGATTGTGTGCTCTATTTTGGATGCGCTAACCTGGAGTTTAGGCAAGACATACTATGTGGTGTCATAATATGTGTAAAATGTCTGAATAACAATGGGAATATAAAACATGAGAATGACAATGGGAATATAAAACATGAGAACCTGTAATCATGTTATAATGATTATTAGAACAACACATATGAGGTAAATCAAAGACAGATAAGAACAAAAAGCAATAATATTGGTTTTAGATATCCTAGTAAAGTCTATCTGATTTGTAGCCTATATTTGGTTATATTAAGGACAAAACATACTATGATATATATCTTGAGTTCTTATACACGTGAGTACTTTGATTAGTTAGTCTAACTTGATGATTGTTATGTCTATAATAGAATATGATAGTTTCATATAGATCCAGAAAACATATAATGACGAATTTGTAACAGTATAAGATGATCGCGAAAGCACAAATTGTTCAGGGTCGAAATTAATAATTATCTCCCTTTGCTTTGGGTAATTATCATGGTGAGAAGCCTCCCGAGAATGCACTGGAATATTTTGCACGCGAGGGTTGGTTAAAACAGCAGTCAAAGCGCTCCTCGTGCTATGTTCAGATAGCGAAAATACGGTCTTTAAATACTACCCTCACTGAATATTCGAGTTGATAATTTGTCGCCACAGGGATAATTTGATGATACGAATGTTTATATAGTTGTCACACAGCATAAAACACGTAGATTCACGTTTTTAGAGATTGATATGACTACGAGGCGACGTAAACTGTCACTTATAGCCTGCAAACTCCACTGTCTTCTTCTTTTGATGTAACTCACCAGATATAACTCGCCGAACCGCCAATCTTATACCAGCCCAGGCTCCACTTCCGAACACGTCCAATCTCTAATCATCCCACTTCTTCACTCCTTTTGTACGATCTTACTTGAGTGCACATAAACTGATGACGTCAGCGAGGGAGTACTTAAAGCTGATGGCGGATCTTAAATAGCCCTAATAGATTAAACCGATCATAGTCTCGGCAATTCCAACTGTGTTACATTTCTCCCCCCCCCCCCCCCCCCTTTAATGATAGCCCCCCCCCCCCCCCCCCCCCCCCCGTCCTGGTACAAACAAATTAGTAATTAGAACTAAAGACTACACATATGTACATATTGTATAACATTGTATATACATGAAACAATGAAGTCACCAATATGAAGTGACTGTTACACTTATATACAAAATAATAAATTAGTTGTTTTACTAGTAAACAGAATCTAACTAACTATATGATGATATTTACACATTCATCGCCACTCAGTCCACTATAAAAGCATCAAACCGTGCTGGCCTTGTTATTTCTCTACCAGCATGGGTTGTGCATGCCCGCCAATTGTCAGCCAGAGGTTCAGCAACAGCTCCCGGTTCCCTCTCCTGCACACAGGGAGTGTCAGTGGCCACAGCCAGGGGTTCAGCAGCAACATCCGGTTCCCTTGCCATTACACCTGGATTATCAGTGGCCACACGCATGTCATGCGGCTCACTGTCGCCAACTAACACTAAATGTTCTGTGAATTCCCCAGAATTGTCTTCATATGCCTGCGTATCTAATGGCATACTGGTATGTGTAGGCCCATCATTGAACACCTGCTCCATATGATCGCAAGCAGGTTCAGTACTCATGAAATCCGCACACTTCCGTAACCTATTGTAGTGAATGACAATCCTCTTGCGACCTTCATCTCTTCAAATGGTAAATGACATCAATAATTTTCTTCAACACCGTCCAGGGTCCAGACCAGCACTTATGCAATTTTTTCGTCAGACCTTTCTTATATGCTGGAGAATACACTCTCACTCTGTCACCAACCTGAATCAATGATCCCTTAACTTTCCTATCATAAAATTGCTTTTGATTCTTCTGCGCCATTTTCATATTGCTCCTCACTAACTCATAGGCTTTTTCCAACATCTCCTTCATACTTTTTGCATATTGAGTAGATGATCTGAGTTTCTCCCACACCACCAAACATGACGTCTGCTGGCAATTGTACCTCTCTAGCACACATAAAGAGTGTAAATCCAGTGGTTGAATGAACAGTAGACCTATAAGCTAGTAGAACTTTTGGCAGAAGTTCATCCCAGTCTTTTTGGTTGTTTTCGCCGACAATTCGTAACATCTCAATTAAAATTTGATTTAGACGCTCTACTAAACCATCAGACATTGGGTGATATGATATGGTAAGCGTCTTTTCAATATTCATCATATTGTTGATTTCCCGAATTACAGTTGATTCAAAGTCTCTCCCCTGATCTGAATGAAGTCGTGATGGCACCCCAAAACTACAGAAAATCTCATCTACAAAGGTTTTAGCTAAGTGACTGCTTGATGATCCTTTAATGCGAACGCCTTTGGCCATTTAGTGAAGTAATCTGATACCACTAGTACAAAACGGTTCCCATTGTTTGACACTGGCAAAGGTCCAATTATATCCATTGCTAGACGTTCAAAAGGATAACTGGGTTGTTCTTGAACCAGAGGCGCCCTTGCTGGTTGCGGTGGTGACTTGCAGCCAAACACTCATCACAACTCTTACACCATTTCTCAATATCATCTTTCATCTCAGACCAGTAGTATCTCAAGCGTGCGTCATGACCACCTACTGTCCCACCGTGGATTTGTTCCAGAACCTTTTTAACCATGGGTACCTAAACAATCCTCATACTTGCGGTACAGAATATTACCTTTTTAACCATATTCTTTGGTATAACAATCTGACGTTGTTGGTTACCTAAACAATCCTCATACTTGCGGTACAGAATATTATCTTTAATGATAAAATTGTGTCTTTGTTTCCACAGCTCTATTCCTCCAGAAGATTTGCTAAGTTCAAGATTGTCAATACATTTACCATCTTTCAATGCCTGCTTTATAAGACGCAGCAACGTGCCATTGTCCTGCTCACTCATCATGTCATAAGGTTCCTTATCTTCTTCTCTAATGTCTTGCGCAACAGTGTTTCTAGCATCCACTTCAGCCACATCTACCTCAACCATTCTAGATAAACAATCAGCATTTGTATTTTCATCACCTTTCTTATACAATATTTCAAAACAATAGCTGCTCAGCTCTATAGACCAACGTGTACAACGACCTGGTGAGTCATTTTCCTGATTGATAGACTGTATATTCAGTAAAGGTTTGTGGTCTGTAAACACAGTAAACTTCTTTCCACAGAGATATGACCGAAAGTAACACACGTGTCATGC
>CM067362.1:3500368-3744230 GCA_034401795.1 Chaetoderma sp. LZ-2023a
CAAACTTGGGTCTACCCTTGCACTAGATGATATGTTATGAGTTTTGAATCAATTCCTCCAGCGGTTTCGGAGAAGATTTTTTAGTGTTTCTAAAAATCGTCTATTTTGGTCGGTGGCCATCTTGGATTTTTGCCGATCGACTTTGTTTGAAAAAACTTTAATCTCTGCCTCCTGCCAAATATAATTTAAATCGGCCCAGTGGTTCTTGAGAAGTCATTTAAAGAAAAAGTTGACAGATGGACGATCGCCACGGCATAAGCTCACTTGGCCTTTCAGGCCAGGTGAGCTAATAATAATAATGATGATTACCATAAAAGAAATCCTAATTAGAAATCTAATTTAACAAAGTGTAAAATTACAATTAAAATTATTGTATTGATATTAAATAACGTTTACGCTTACAGCCAACAGGGCATTCATGTCTACATCATGTATCTTTCTACAGGAAACAGCACAAAAACATCCATTACCGTTCAATCACTACTTGCTAAATCAATTATTTGCATTTTGCTATCAGAATAAGATTTTTATGCCTGCATACACACCTCCGCATGCCTAATCCTATTAATTTGGACCCTCAACTCCCATCACCAGCCTATCATCAGGTATAGACTGGCAGCAGTCTACTCACCTCATAGTGATGCTTGTCGCTAAGCGCGCTTGCGCATGCGCATTAGAGCCCGAATAGGAAACAGATTCACTTTTCAATTATTCTGCATGCAGAATGGTTGCTAAAAAATATTTGTCTAATTTTTTGTGTTGCGCTGTGTCAGTAATACCTTGCAGTTATATTGTCGGAAATATGCTCAATATGAAGTCAATCCTCCCTAAGTTACGTCTAGGAAGTATATTTGTGTTTATATGGTATCTTATAGACAAATTCTATATATTACCGGTTTTCGTGAAAGATCGTTTTGCTTCGTGGTATCTTGATTATTATGCCTATCCTTATTCATCATCATCATTTAATAATGGACAGTCCACGTCTGGAGCCTGTAACGAAGTTATTTCTACAGGGTTCGCACGGGTCATGGAAACCTGGAAAGTCATGGAATTTGAAAATCTAAATTCCAGGCCTGGAAAAGTCATGGAAATTTGTCATTTTGATCAAAGTCATGGAAAAGTCATGGAAAATGATAATCTCCCTAAAGAAAAATAAAATCTGATGGCATACAAATGTAAAATAAGGAAATAAAGCTCGGAAATACACATTTCATTTCTTTATCGCTGCGATCACATGATTTCATTCATTATCAAAGTCATATGTCCAACCAACATAAAATGACCCAAACAACGTAAGAATTAAAATGAGGTTAGATCGCTTCTTATGTTGGAAGGCCAAATTAAACTCTTTTGTGATTGGAGGCATTCCACTGAACTATGTCTGGACTGGAAGGAGGCCTCCCAAATAAAAACAGGTTTGTAACGCCAATATCCCAAAATAATAAATATGTACAGATGTTTGTAAAACAATTTGAGCAATAAATTCACTATTTCCTACTCAGCATATGCATTCAGCAGTATATTTATTGGCAGGATTTTTGTTCATGTTGCAGATTTGATGACGTCATCTAAGCTGATGACGTAACTCAAAACACTACTTGTACGTACTCTTAATATACAATCGATTTTGCAATCTCTTTCGCTTCGGGTAAGGCTTGTATGTAAGGTTGCTGCGACAACCAACCTTACCAGTCACGAAAGAACAGGATACTAGCTCGCCTCGTTGGTAGATGTAGATGTAATCAACGATATTTGTTTTATGTATCCGGGCCTGATCTGACTATTCTATTCTGAAGATGATGGTAAGCTACGGTGGTCTTCCGTAATTATCAGAGTAACTTTATTAACAACACGAACTCTTGCCTTGTAGTAAAATCACAAGGTGATGATTTTATTCTCTAACTCTACTATGCAATATACGTTATATCAGAAAGGTGGTTTCTACTACCACAAAATACGATTATTAAAATTACTTATAATTTGACTAAATTATCCGACTTAGTTGACTTATGAATTTATACTCACTAGCTTAGCTAACATTACTCCTAGATTCGGCTGGTATGATATGCTATTCAACCAACTCTTGCTTACTCAAAATAAACGTTCAGCAAGAACTTGTACGAGGTGCGAGGCGGACCGGACTCCTGATTAAAAGTTAAAGTCCATTTTTTATACTTTTCTGGAGTTCCCTACTATGTTCGTTCTGGTTCTTCTTTCCAGAGTTTGACTCGATTCTCATTGATTGTGACGTCATCCTGACTAATCAAATCACGATTTTCTCTTATGAATAGAACACCGAACAAGTTAAGTGATGGAATCCTATCCGATACCTCCCCAAATTTGATACTGATGGATGAGTATTTTCGACATTTTTCGTCTGGTTTTCTAATCTTCTTGGCGCCAGACGCTACCATGTCCATGTCCGGCCCCTTGCTTATTAGGCCTGCGCCTGTATTTTGCAAGGGTGTCACGAAGTAGGTATCAAGTGGCCTATCCACTTCACCACACCCGGCGCCGTATCTGGTGTCGTGGGTGTCGCCTCTATACAATTATAGAAATTCGGCCCCATTACCCCGGTCTTATGGTAAGTCGGTCGTCGCCACGTTACTATGTCATCCTATGATTCATTCAATCTGTGCTACATACATATATTCTGTCCGTAGCCCCTACCGACGCTCTTGCTTGAATATTTAGAAAACTATTGGTCGTAACTTCTGCTGAATATGATAAAAGGTTATGCCGTGTCTGCAGCAACAACTTTCATCTTTCAACCACCGATATATTCCATCAGCTCGCTGCCCTAAATCTTAGTCTATTCTATTCCAACTTTACTTACTGTATTAATTACGTTTTCAAGTTAGTTTCGCACATCGACTTGAGCACGCACTAGATCGCGCTATTACATTTATTACATTTTTCGTTCATCGTGTTATCTGTTCCTTATCTCGCCTGGTATTCAAATATGGTAATTCACTGGGGTCTTAGACTGCAAATGTAAGATGTCCCCGGGGTCATGACTCCCCAGAAGACAATCCCATATCTACATACGCCCCTTAACCAAAGTTAATTGACTATCTCTCTTAAGGCCTTAAAGAGAGTGTCAACTAACTTGTTGTGGACTATCAACAACCCAAACCTATACCAGCAGCCTGGACGGATAGCACCTGATATTCATCCAATTAGTCAAGATAATAATACAGGTCGATATATTATACACCAATACTTGTCCGAGTAGCGGAATGCTCGGAAATACAGTTAGTAGTATTTGTTAGTGTATGGTTGATAATTATACAAACATACATTTCCGGGTAGCTAACCGCCCCCGGAAACACATTAATGGCATCATTAAACCGTGGACGTAACCCGTCTCACGCGTAACTTAACAATAAAAGCGGGCAATCGGTACAGTTCAAAACAAGTGAATATACATATTACATAATGTATTAATATAAACTGCCGTTACAGCCATCAGTGACAATATGGTCAGCAGCGACACAGTGTCGTAACGATTCGTCGTCACACGACACAACATCATAGTTCCAAACCTTAATCCTACAGTGCAAATACCATTACAGATCATGTGAATTTTTCTTATTAATAAAACAGTACACAGTATGGTATCATGATAAAGTTCGCGCCACAATTATTAATATTCACCAATTACTGTTCCAGTAGAAACATATAAAGTTAGTGCCAAAATGTCATGGTGATACCTCCAAGCGGTTTATGCTCACGTTAGGATCCACCATGTCAGCGTACATCTCCATCTCTATCCAGTCGGCAGCCGTCGGGTCGATCTCAGTCCCGGCGTTAGCGTTAGGCGACGACCCGGTTGCCATCAGCAGCGGCTCCCGTAGAGCTGCAGGTCTCGGGGGCTGCTGGGCCTGAATAGTCGGTGTACACATTCGAATTGCAGTATGCGGTTCACTACTATGGGCCGCACGTGGCTTGCGGTTATGGGCCGCACGTGGCTTGCATTTAAGCACATTCCACATGCGTGATAACACGCCACATTTATATAATATAAGCACAATTACTAGCACAACTACGAAGGAGCCAGTTGAATATGATATGAAAGAATGTACCCCAATGCCATCGACCATCACCGGGTCGATCATGGATAATGGTGCTAGCGGTACGTACTTAGATTTTTGTAAATGGTCCCATGGTTGTAGTTTCAAATGGTCCACTATCATGGATTGATTTAGAACGCCGGACACATCCAAATGGGGCATCTCAATGGCCAGGCTAACCCGAGTGTACGTCCTACTATAAGACGCAACAGGCTCGAATTGCCAGCCCTTCCCGCTATAACCACATTCAGCAGACATTAATGCATATACCCCATTACCCACCACACAACGATCGGTCAATCGTCCGTCACAGTGTATATCCATTGTTTCCCCGAACGTTTGCAACACAACGCCTATCTGCTTACCGGCAAACAATTTGCTAGAAGTTTCATTCGATTTGGAGAGCTGGCTAGCGGTACGTACTTAGATTTTTGTAAATGGTCCCATGGTTGTAGTTTCAAATGGTCCACTATCATGGATTGATTTAGAACGCCGGACACATCCAAATGGGGCATCTCAATGGCCAGGCTAACCCGAGTGTACGTCCTACTATAAGACGCAACAGGCTCGAATTGCCAGCCCTTCCCGCTATAACCACATTCAGCAGACATTAATGCATATACCCCATTACCCACCACACAACGGTCGGTCAATCGTCCGTCACAGTGTATATCCATTGTTTCCCCGAACGCCTATCTGCTTACTGGCAAACAATTTGCTAGAAGTTTCATTCGATTTGGAGAGCTGAATATTACAAGCACGGTCGGTCGTATTAGTTAACAGGCTTACAATGCATGGAACGTGGGTCTTGTCGACCCGTAGTGGACCATGGCACACCCGGGGCTCCTCCCCACGACACGCGGACGGCGCGAAGTACCACCCAGTTTTGGTGTCAAGACCGATGCTGGTCCGCGCTATCCGTACTTGCATGTAGTATCCCCGAGCACTTAGCGGTTCCGGCCACGCATGCAACCCGTATTCGATATATTCGCCCCCGTCAATTAGCGGTAACGTCGCTACGTAATGGAGTCGTGAGTCGTCTTTCCATAACGGATACACGACCACGTTGCGGTAGTACCACTGATATGGATGTATCAGTCGATTTCCCACACTAACTTGTTTGGCCACTGAATTCAGGTCAGCAGAACTGAATAATTCTTCCGTCAGCCTACCTAATTCTAGGGACGCCGTCTGTCTATGAAACTGCGCCGCTGCCCTCTGGTAACTATATACTACACTTTCGGCGGAATCAATAACGTGTCCCAGTCGCACTAATGCGTACAAGTCGGTCTGTCGGGCGGCGTACACCTTAAACATATCGCTCACATTTTTAGTTAATTCTACTAGGCCAGTGGTAATTTCATTGATACGGTCAACGTTGGTATTGATCCCTACGAATGCCAGTTTCACATGGGACGCCAGTTCGTTGGAAAAATGTACCAGACGATTCATGTCCCTCATAGCAATTTTGACTATCTTTTTAATCGCATTTATATCACCCGAGGTAGCGGTACCAAATAGGGACGAGGCTATGTCCCCGACAAAGTTGAATAAGCCACGTTTGTGTCGTATACTGTCCTTACTCACCATATTTTGTCGTGTCTTAGCAGCGATCTTCCTAATATTGCTAACACGATGTTGCAAACCGAAAATGTCTCGAATGCTTAATGATGTCTTTCGGCCGACGTCCGCAATAAGAACACGGAATTGTGCTAACCGTTCCATAAATCCGGCGGGCAAATGTGGGTGGTCGATAGACACCACTACGGTCCATTCAGCCCGGATAATGGATATATCTTCTGGTTTAGTTATCATTACTCCGTTCGGTAACCTATGCACACTAGACGTCTTACACAATCCGTTTATTAAACATACCATAGTTACCATCACACTTAATCGTAAAATATACATGATTCCACGCCCTGGGATGCCTGCCGGTACAAAGCTAAAACTCACAATTTAAACGAATAACTTTTTGTATCTTGCGAACGATTTTAGTTTTTAATTGTTACGATATTTTACGCACTAGCTATTTGCGATGTTAAGTATAGCGATACAATACACCTAATGGCGGTTGTGCCGCCGAATAACGGCATTTATACGACTGATGAAATCAGCGTATAGCGCGTCATCGTAAAGGGCGGAGTCTATCACGCCAATTCGGAGTCGCTTGTTACCGGATTCGTTCTCCCGCCCATACTCTTGCTTTCGCTTCAAGTCTAACCTGAGTTGCTTGCTGTCACAATCGTCATCTGGTATATGTCTGCGCTTGCGCAGCATATAAGGATGCGATGGAATGCAGAGAGCAGCTCTGGTGCCGCCTCTGGAGCGTCAATTACTATGGGCTTAGGAGTTTTGATGACGTCACTTGGTGACTCATGGTTTCGACTGCGATTCGTACTGGGTTGCACCCTTTTCCGGTCAACCCTCTTACCCCCTGTACGCACCTCTGGTTCCATATCCGAAGCTGGCCGCTTACGAACCTGGGGTGTCGTATCTGCGTCGGTGACCATAGGTTCTGGCTCGGGCAACATTGCCCTGGGGTGATGGCTAGCCTTCGTCCCCTTGGTAGGGTTACGAATGGGGCGTGGTCGCACCCCGTCCCAGCACATTTCCGAGTCGACTACGCGCAGCTTACATATATTAACTACACGCACCTTACCAGACCTCTGATGGCGGACGTGCGCCACAGGTCCGTTGATCTTAAAGATCTCATACTCGGGGTCACTGCGAGAGGTCAATTTCATCCTCTCCTCAGCTTTTACGACCACCGAGTCCCCCACTTTAAACTCACCAGCGTTCGCACGCTTATTAACCTGTTCCCTGTGAATCTCTCGAGATCTAGCTGTCCCCTCCCGAGCACGTAGCAAGGCGTTGTTGAGATACGTTAGTCTCTCACCAAGGTCTTGCGACGCATCGATTGGAACGGCCATTGGTAATCTCGCCCGTCGCCCATACGTCAAATAAAATGGCGTATATCCGGTCGTCGCATGACGAGTACTGCGGTACGCTGTCAAAGCTGCTCCCAACTCGTCTTCCCACGCCCGCGAGGCGTTGTTCACCCCTTTCTGGATCAACTCCTTAAGAGTGCGGTTGAACCTCTCGGTACGTCCATTGGTCTGCGGATGGTATGGGCTAGACCGTCTATGGTCGATACCGTGTTCCTTAAACCGCTCCTCCAGAGAATTGGAACAAAATTCTTTACCCTGATCGGTTATTACAATCTCAGGGACGCCATGACGCGCGACATACTCGTTGAAGAACTTTTCTTCCACATTTTGAGATGTCTTCGCTGCAATTGGATATGCTTCTGCCCACGCAGAACAGTGATCAATCACAGTCATGATATATATGTTACCCTTATTTGATTCTAATAATGGACCGATCAAATCCATTCCAATTATCTGACCCGGATAATTGGCCATGGGCATTTCACTATACCTAGGTCGGGTAGTGACGGGTCGGTTGACCTGGCACTTCGTACATGTTTCAAGTATACGGATTACGTCTTTTCTTAAAGACGTCCACACAAAAGAATCTCTTACCATACCGATGGTCTTCTGTAGACCTTGGTGACCAGCTCGTTCATGAGCCATCCGGAGCACTCTCTCACGGAACAGGGTAGGTAAGACAATTCTGGGGTACTCAGCGTCCAACGTCGAAGGCGTAATTAAAGAATACAAAATGCCATTCTTGACCATATACTCCTCCGGGGTGTTTTTGAACAACTCCGGGTATTCCTTGGTCTGCTCGGCACACAATTCGACATATGGTATGTCGAATGCTTCTAGAGGGACGTGGGGTAATACTCCCTCATCGACATCTGGTATCACAAAGTCGCCTGTATCTAACGTTGCGACTTCCACCGGTCGACGTAACCTGGACAACATGTCCGCTCGAATATTCTTCGAGCCTTGGATGTATTCAATTTTACCCCACAAACAAACTCTTTAGGGGTTTGTGGTCGGTATACACGGTAAACTGCGCGCCAAATAGATAAGGTCTAAGCTTCTTTAGCGCATATATTACCGCATAAGCTTCCTTTTCTATCACAGGCCAATTCAACTGACTGTCTTTAAGAGTAGAGCTAACATACTGAATTACCCGCTCAATACCCTTGTCATCCACCTGTACCAGTATCGCACCTATCGCATAGCTAGACGCATCAGTATACAACTTATATGGAGCATTCAAATTTGGATATGTGAGAACCGTCTCACTACAGAGCAAGTTTTGTAATTTCTTAAACGCTTGCTGTTCTCCCTGACCCCACTCAAAACGTTTATATTTCTTAGTCAATTCTATCAAAGGCTTAGCAATTTCGGCATAGCCTTGCACACAAGAGCGGTAATAACCTGTAGCTCCAAGGAAACTTCTCACCTCACCCACATCGCGTGGTGGTGACATTTCTCTTATGACCTTGACCTTCTGGACCTGAGGAGCCACTCCCTGTGCTGAAACACGATATCCTAACAAATCAACTGATGGTTGGGCGAAATCGCATTTAGATTTTTTCACTTGCAAATTATATTCTCGAATTCTACGCATAACTGTGCGCAAATGCTGTGCATGCTCAGCCGGGTTTCTTGAATATATGACTATATCGTCGACGAAAACATGCAGATATTTTCCCACGAATTCTCGGAAAATATCGTTCATTGCCCTCTGAAATACGGCACCTGAGTTCGCAAAACCGAATGGCATCCGAACAAAGTCGAACAAGCCTTCACTACAAACGAACGCTGTTTTCTCTATGTCTTGGCTGTCCATTGGTATCTGCCAATAGCCAGACTTCAAGTCCATAGTCGAAAATATCGTTGCGCCGCACATCGAATCAAAAATATCGGCTATGTTTGGCAGTGGATAACTATCCTTCTTGCACACAGAATTCAACTTTCTGTAGTCGACACAAAATCTAGTCCCCCCGTCCTTTTTAGGGACCAACGTAATGGGCGACGCCCATGGCGATGACGACGGTCTTATGACGCCCGCTGCCAGCATTTCAGCCACTTGATTCTTGACTATATACTGCTTGGCCAACGGTAGACGGTAGGCTTTTTGCCTTATAGGATAAGCATCTCCTGTTGGTACCGTACACCTCACTTTGGGGACCAGTCCTAACGTGTTTGGACGAGCCGTATCAAAAATATCTGCAAAGTCCGCCATGACTTTGTCGATATCTTTATATCCGGTCGTTTCCTTACAGCTTGCATAGACATAATTTGTCTGTTCTCTATGCGGATACTCAAAGGGATATATCTGGCCAAACCATACTACAATTTTGGCCCGATAGTCAATCTTTGCATTTCCCAGGTGCAAAGCGTCCGCTCCAAGTAAACATTCATGCCTCATTCTGCCCACAATCGTACTGGGGATGGGTCGGGCGTTCTTGAATTTTACTTGTGTTTCCCCCAACAACTTTATCGGGGAACCATTTACAGCTAAGAGCGTTTTTGCTCTTTTCAATGGCCTAGCATTCAGCATGCTACGCCATATATCCTTACGGATCAAGGATGTGCTAGCACCAGTATCCACTAAGGCATGCAGGTACTTACCCTGATCCGATGGACCGTCTTTATCCATTTTTAGACGGATTAAGAACCGCTCGGTCGGTGATCTCACCAACGGCTCTCTCCGTCGTCGTTTCCCGGGCTCCTTCGTCCACTAACTATTTCGGCGTAGCTGTTCCGGCGGGAGGATGAACTGTATCCGACACCGTATGAACGACGGCCCATTTCATCCGTCCCCTCCCCAGTCAACACAAAGCCATCGCGATCTGCGTAGTCGTCACGGTTGCATCTAGCATTGTTCAGATCCATTCGAATATTACGTGAACAGTCGCTGGGTGTCGTGCGTCGTCGATGATCGTTCACCTCGTCGATCTCCATTTCGTCAGTGCGGGGCCGCTTGATCGCCCTGCGGTTAGCCGGACCCTTTTGTTGTGTCCCGGCAGGACCATTCTGCAGCGGACAGTCTCTTATGTAGTGGCCGTCTTTACCACACCCAAAACATTTTATTGTTACGGCAGGAGTCGCCTGCCGGCTCATATACGTCCCAAAACAATTCTGGGCTGTATGTCCTTCTCGGCCACATGTAAAACACGTCATGGGTGGTCGTTGCGGTCGGGGCTGTGATCGCGGTTGTGGTCTTCGTGTGGTTAGTTGCACTGCCTGACGGCAGTCACTCTTATAATGGCCGACCCGGCCACAATTGTAGCAGGTAATGTGTTGCAATTCTCGTCCCGCTCTGACTGGTCGGGGCGAGGGTGGGGTACGTGGTTTTGCTAGCGGTGGGGTTCTCTTCTCGGGCTTGGCGGCCCTAGTCGCCGTCTGCCGCTCTAGCTGTAGGTCGCTCACCAACCCACACAATTGCTCAACCATTCTATTCTGTTGAACAATTTGTTTCTTTAACGTATTGACTACGTTCCATATCTCCTTTTCCTCCCCTGGACCTACTACGTTCACCTCCATGCCCTCCTCCTGTCTTTCACTGATTTTCATGGCCTGGAGCAGGTCGTCACAGGTGGCCTCTTCCTCCGCGATTTCAATAGCGCGGGCCAGGGTGGTGGCCTTCTTGCGGACAATCCTCTTGCTGAGACGGCGATCAGATAGACCCCTGAGGTAAATCCCCAAGATGGTCCTCCTGTTGTCAATGTTCTCGACAGGGTAAGCCCGGGTACTCAGTTCCCGATAACGTCGGTTAAATGTCACGACGGTTTCGTTCCGCCTTTGTCGTGTACCCTCCAGATCATACTTGATCCGTTCTCCTTCATTCGCTGATATGAAGTTCAGTGTGATGTATTCGTGAAATTCTCCGAAAGTAATATTCTCCCTGACCTTTCCCACGAGAAACCCATCTATGGCTCTGGATAATTGCCCTCGTGCCGCTCGCGTGACGATGTAGGCTGGTATGCCATCCAGCCGTCCTTCATTGGCGACCCATGCTCGCCTGGTTTCGTCGAGGAAGGTTCTCACCTCCTCCGGCACTACTCCGTCGCAGGGTTGTATTCGGTAGATTGTGTCCCGGATCTCCTTCCGGTACACCCGCTCATTTTCTCGGCGGTCGCTGCTTTCGACGATCGCCCCGGCCATCGCCCTCCCCATGGCCTGCATGGCCGCCACGGTCTCAGGACGTAGCTCTACTCGTCGGTCGATGCCAGGCAGGATCACGCTAGGGGGTTCTTGTGGGTTTTCCATTTCGCTAGCGATATTCTAGTGTAATGGTAATCTTCGCTAGTCTTGGTTGCTCAGGGCAGTCTATTTATGTCGTTATTTTAATTATGGTGCTGTCGCTATACTCTCTATGTTGGCTGACCCTCCTTGTCTCTGTTAACTGGGCCCTCTCTATAAAAACTTTCACCCGGTCAGCGAGGTCTCTTAATACTACGTTGGCGGGTCGTTCGCTCGGTGCTTGGGCCATACAACTTTTACTCACTGCGTTTAGTTACTCTGGAATCCTGGCAGGCTCGCCACTGCAGATTTGATGACGTCATCTAAGCTGATGACGTAACTCAAAACACTACTTGTACGTACTCTTAATATACAATCGATTTTGCAATCTCTTTCGCTTTGGGTAAGGCTTGTATGTAAGGTTGCTGCGACAACCAACCTTACCAGTCACGAAAGAACAGGATACTAGCTCGCCTCGTTGGTAGATGTAGATGTAATCAACGATATTTGTTTTATGTATCCGGGCCTGATCTGACTATTCTATTCTGAAGATGATGGTAAGCTACGGTGGTCTTCCGTAATTATCAGAGTAACTTTATTAACAACACGAACTCTTGCCTTGTAGTAAAATCACAAGGTGATGATTTTATTCTCTAACTCTACTATGCAATATACGTTATATCAGAAAGGTGGTTTCTACTACCACAAAATACGATTATTAAAATTACTTATAATTTGACTAAATTATCCGACTTAGTTGACTTATGAATTTATACTCACTAGCTTAGCTAACATTACTCCTAGATTCGGCTGGTATGATATGCTATTCAACCAACTCTTGCTTACTCAAAATAAACGTTCAGCAAGAACTTGTACGAGGTGCGAGGCGGACCGGACTCCTGATTAAAAGTTAAAGTCCATTTTTTATACTTTTCTGGAGTTCCCTACTATGTTCGTTCTGGTTCTTCTTTCCAGAGTTTGACTCGATTCTCATTGATTGTGACGTCATCCTGACTAATCAAATCACGATTTTCTCTCTTATGAATAGAACACCGAACAAGTTAAGTGATGGAATCCTATCCGATACCTCCCCAAATTTGATACTGATGGATGAGTATTTTCGACATTTTTCGTCTGGTTTTCTAATCTTCTTGGCGCCAGACGCTACCATGTCCATGTCCGGCCCCTTGCTTATTAGGCCTGCGCCTGTATTTTGCAAGGGTGTCACGAAGTAGGTATCAAGTGGCCTATCCACTTCACCACACCCGGCGCCGTATCTGGTGTCGTGGGTGTCGCCTCTATACAATTATAGAAATTCGGTCCCATTACCCCGGTCTTATGGTAAGTCGGTCGTCGCCACGTTACTATGTCATCCTATGATTCATTCAATCTGTGCTACATACATATATTCTGTCCGTAGCCCCTACCGACGCTCTTGCTTGAATATTTAGAAAACTATTGGTCGTAACTTCTGCTGAATATGATAAAAGGTTATGCCGTGTCTGCAGCAACAACTTTCATCTTTCAACCACCGATATATTCCATCAGCTCGCTGCCCTAAATCTTAGTCTATTCTATTCCAACTTTACTTACTGTATTAATTACGTTTTCAAGTTAGTTTCGCACATCGACTTGAGCACGCACTAGATCGCGCTATTACATTTATTACATTTTTCGTTCATCGTGTTATCCGTTCCTTATCTCGCCTGGTATTCAAATATGGTAATTCACTGGGGTCTTAGACTGCAAATGTAAGATGTCCCCGGGGTCATGACTCCCCAGAAGACAATCCCATATCTACAATGTGGACGATTTCGTCTCGGCCGACTTGGTTACATTATGATAATTAGATGGCGATGATATTTCGCTCTCGCTAATGTATGCGGATTCCCCTGTATATTGAATGTATTTCTTGCTCAAAGATGGTTTTGTGCATTCTATTACGGTTAAAGTATGAAATAAACTTGTTAATATTAATAAAAATAACCAGATATTTAGCCGCTAAGGGATTATTATTATTATTATTATTATTGTTTTGAATCTAGCGGTAAAGTTACCAATTTTCGTCAGTCAGAAAAATATGTTTTGCAATATTTCTGAGCTATGACTGCGTGTTATATACCTGTATAAGGCTTTTTTGGCTCATATTTTGTCAAGTTTTCCCCTGCGTGCTATCTATTAGTGCACAATATATTCGTGAAAGTAACCAATTTAAGGAATGGATTTCAATTTTTTTCTTGAACACCTTGGCCAAGTATAAGCCTAGTCTTTAAGCCTTAAATTTGTTCAAAAAAATGTAAACAAATTTCAAAGAAAATGTCAATTTGCAGACCAAGTGAAGACTATTTTAGAAAAATGTTCAACAATAGTCTTCTCTTGGTCTGCAAATGGACATTTCTCAAGACCACTACAGAAGCTGTCTTTGACTGATATGAGTGTTAAAAGGTTAATAGGCAATTTTTTGGGTCATTTTGTTCAAAATTATCTAGAAATGGCCATATTGCTTGTTACCATTTTGAATGATTTCAACCAAGTTGGGCTGAAATGGTGCTACATATATGATCATAGGCTCTAGAACTTCCATTCAGAACTTTTATTCGTCAATTTCTTATGTGAAAACCTCAGATTTTATTTTAAATGTACCGGAAATTCTCACATGTTGACCCATTTCCCTAGATAAAAAGTGAGTTCCATATGATTCACTATATGCTATTGAACATTTTGAAACAAATTTGACTGTCTGACCTAGCTATTGATTCTTGGAGGTCATGGAATTTTTACATTTTAGTCATGGAAAGTCATGGAATTTCAAATACTGAAAGGTGTACAAACCCTGTTTCTAGTGCATTATAAGGATTATCATAAAATGTCTCTTGTAAGTTTCTTGTAGGAGGGGTTTTTGTTTTTTGATTTGAACTTTCCCGCCATTAGGAACTGAATTTATGATGTCTCCTGTTTACGATTTTGAGCGGTATGCTTCATTGTTACGTTTTTTCGTTTTTAAGAGTCCGTGAAATTGTCGGATAAGACAAAATGCTCATCATCCAAATGTGATCGTCATGCCGGCACGTCTGTGCGAAGTGTACATGCTGTACTCTTAATTCAATGTGTGGAATATGCAAAGGGTGATTGGTTTCGGTATAAAAATCATTTTTTTAAGGATTTGCCGGTTAAACAATCGCTGCCCTCTGGTCGTCCTTGCCCTTCCTCCTTTGTTAGCAAGGCAAAATCTGTGTCCTTTGCTCAATCTTCTGTTCCTTTATCGGTAGCAACGGAGGGGGGAAACTCGTCGGGAAATTCAGATGCCGTGATGGCGCTTTTTGCGAGGTTTGAATCCTTTGCCTCAGTTCTGACCAAGTCTCTCGATGAACGTATATCTTCTGCGATTAAGGAGGCCAAGAATCAAGATGTTTCGTCGAGTTTGGATGATAGCCCGAAGGCTAGCGGGCATTCCCGCAAAGGGGGGAAGCCGGTTCCTCTAACCTCTAGGCAGGTTTTAGTTTCTCCAAAGCAGAAGTCAAGAGCATCTAAGTTCTTGAAGGTGGGCTCGAGCAGTGCACCTGATAAAATCCACATAAGACTTGAGGGTGACGGGCATAACCCTCAAGCAGTGGTGGTGTCAGCTTCAGCCGACGTCCATAAGGCCAGACCGGACATCCATAAGGCCAGACCTTATGCTAATGCCAGCGTTACGGTTGTTCCGGTTGCTAAGGTTGTGTCTAGATCGCCAGTATCTAATAGTTCGATCCCTAGTCTTGCTAGTTCCGGTTCCGTTGTGGTGGACTCGGGTCCTTTAGACTCGGGTTTACTTCCTTTTTCCCGCTTCTCAGTCATTTTCCGTCCGAACTTCCGGTCTAGCAAGACATCCGGGTCTTCAGGATCCGGTTCTTTCTTCTTTGGCTTCCGTTTCCGGTAGGACTTCCGGTTTAGTTGGCAATTCAGATCGGCAAGATCCGGTTACCACTTCCGTTCCGTCCACTTCCGGTCTGTCTTCCGTTTATGTAGGACATCCGGGTCCTAGAGATCTGGTACCTACTTCCGTTTCCGGTTCTTTTAGCGCTTCCGGCCATTCCGGATATCCGGAGTCTGAGGACTCCTTTTATTTTTTGAATTCCGGTAGAGGCGTTTCCGGTTTGGACTCAAGTCAATACACTTCCGCTTCCGGTCTTAGAGGTGTACTTCCGAGTCGCCCAGACCTGGATAGAGGTCTGGGCTTCCATTTCCGGTAGGGAGGCAGCTTCCGGTTTAGCGAGAGACCAAAATTCTCTAGGTCCATCTAGGTTTTTGGATAATAGAAGCTTTGTTAATTCGGTATCAGAAATTTCTCATAGGACTTCTCAGGATGCTGTAGCGTCTAACTATGAATCTTTCATTCCTTCCAAGGTCATTGATGTTGACTTATCTTCTCAGTCTTCTCCTTCCTTTCGTGATGCTGTGGTTAATACAGTTTTTTCTAGACCTTCGTCTTTTTCCTCTTCTCTCGTCGAAGGACTTCTCCTTTTCTCATGTTTCTAACTCTTCTCTTTTTAAATCTTCCCTTCCTCCTCCGGGTTTTTCTCGTCTTCCTTCTGCTCTTCATTCTTCTTCTTCCTCTCATGATCAGTTGGATCATTCTGTTTCTTCTCTGCCTTCCTCAGTAGCTTCTCCATCTTTTGATCATCTTGATCCGATTGTTTCTGTGGTTCTATCTCCTGAGCTGGAATAACAGATTGTCATTCAGGGTTAGATTTTTCTTTGTTTTCCGTGGTTAGAGATTCTTCATTAGCCTCTCATGATCCGGTCAGTAGACCTTCCTCTCCTGTTTTTTCTAGGGCAGGGGATTCTTTAGTATCAGGAGACTCCTCTATTCTTATTTCCTCTTCTCCTCTTCCTTCTGCTCCAAGTCAGTCAGGGTCAGGGATCTGAAGAGGTTTTGCCCAGTGAGAGCCTCTTCGGAAGACTGGTCCATGGCTCACCGATGGATTGCTTCTTCTCTTCCTCTTAAGGAGGAATTCGCTATGGATCCTCCTTCTTTTGGATCCGCTCTTTCTACTGCTGATCCTTCTTCATCTTCTCCTCAAGTTCTTCCTATTGACAATTTAGTGGTCGACATGCTAGATTTCTTCGTTAATGACTCTTTTAACTCTGAATTCTCTCTTATTTCTAAGTATGACTCGCCTGTCCCAATTCCTAAGGAGGACTTTTTGAAGGTTGCTTCTACTCAGTCTCTTTCTGGTCCTGCTTGGGAGGTTCTTTCGTCTCAGTTGAAGGATGCTTCTAAGTCTGACTTTACTACTGATCTGTTCAAATGGGAGTCTCTTTGTAGGTCTCAGATTAAGTCTTCTAATTATCTTGCTCCGCTGTCTGAGGCCGTTCTTACGGCTGAAGAACGCGGTGAACAGATTCCTTTGGCTGTCTTTCGTTCTTTGGCTTATTTGTCCCGGGGTTCTCTTAACTCGGTTTGTAAGTCTTTGGGGTATATTACTTCCAAACGTAGGTCTAGGAAACTCTCTGAGGTTAGAATTTCTGGTGTCTTGAAGCAGAATCTTGTGGTTGCGTCCCCTGTTGGTACTGATCTTTTTGGAGAGTCAGCTCCTAATTTAATTAGTGCGGAATCTGAGCGCTTGAAGGTCTCTAGGGAGCTTCAAGGTCAGATATCGTTTTCCAAGCCTTCCGTGAAGAGAGATGTCTCTTCTGTTAGAAGCCCTAATTCTTCTAGAAGAAAGAGTCTCAAACCTGATCAGTTTGGAGCTTATCCCTCTAGGGTCTTCCATATCTCTAATTTGTCTTCGTCTGATCGTCGGGATCGATCTTTGGAGGAGGATCGATCTTTGGAGGAGGATCGTTTCGATTCCATTTCCTCCCATCGTTCGAGGTCTTTAGGGAGGCAGTCTCCTTCGTCTTGGGCGAGGGGGGGTGGGCGGGGGGGGGGGGGGGTCGGGCTTCCAGATCCAGAGGACGGTCTTTTAGAGGTTTTCAAGGGAAGAGAGTTTGAAGGTTGGGCCAATTCCGGGTAGGTCCAACTTTCTCTCTTCCTTTCCCCAGTCCTCCCTTTCTTCTTCTTCCATTGGAGCAAGCAGTCCGTGCTGTTTTCCCAACGTGCCAGTAGGAGGGCGCCTTTCTCTGTTTTGGGAGAAATGGCAAGCCCTCATTCAGGACTCCTGGCTAGTATCTCAGATACATTGGGGTTATGCTCCATCATGGATCCGTCATCCTCCTCTTCTCTCTCTCTTCCCAGTTTGGACGCTGGTTCCCTCCAATCCGGAGAAACTGGTGGCCTTGGAAGAGGAGTTGGAATCCATGATTGTCAAGAGGTCAATAGAAGAAGTTCCCCATTGGCGAGTAGACCCGGGCTACTACTCGATCATCTTTTTAGTTCCAAAGAAATCAGGAGGTTGGCATCCAATCATAAACCTGAAAAAGTTAAATCTTATGATTCTCACCCCAAAATTCAGGATGGAGACGGTTTCCCAGATCATTTCCAGTCTGGATCAGGGAATGTGGACGTCTTCCATAGATCTAAAGGACGCTTACTTCCATGTTCTTATTCACCCTGCCTTCAGAAAGTTCAAGTTCCTGAGGTTCGCCTACAAGGATCGTGTGTGCCTGACCACGGCTCCCTTCCTTTTTACCCGTCTAGTTTCAGCCATGGCAGGAATTTTACACCGTCGTTCTATCCATCTTCATGTTTATATAGACGACTGGTTGGTAAAAGCAAGGTCTTCCTCAATTCTCGCGGGTATTGTTCCAGAGGTTTGCAGCCTGGCTTGCAATCTAGGGTGGATTTTAAATCTAGAGAAATCAAGCCTAGTTCCTTCTGAAGTCTTTACTCATCTAGTCGTTACTCATCTAGTCGTTTCTTTCAACCTGGCCCGGGATCTAGTTTTTCCCTCAGATCCAAGGATAGAGGCTTTATCAGTGGCAATGGAAATCCTCGCTTCGTCTCCAGTGGTAAGAGCAAGATTCTTTTTGAGAGTGATAGGTCTGATGGTCAGCGTAGAGAAGGTGGTTCCTTGGGCGGCGCTGATTAGAAGACCCTTCCAGATGTATTTAATGTCCCTTTGGAAGCAGTCAGTCCACTCTATCTACCATCAGATTCCCATCAGAGAACATTTGATCCCTCATCTAGATTTTTTGGAAAGACCGTTCTCTGCTTCTGATGGGTGTTCCACTGGTAAAGTCCCCTCAGGCAATAATCTTCACAGATGCTTCTCAGGAGGGTTGGGGAGCAGTCTGGGACTCCCTGTCGGTTTCCGGCTTTTGGTCCCTGGAGGAGTCGTCAGCCCACATCAACATTCTGGAGTTGTGGGCTGTCAAGAAGGCTCTCCTTTCATGGTCAGATCTGGTGATAGGTCTCAAAGTCTCAATTCGGTCGGACAATTCAACAGTGGTATCTTATATCAACAGGCAGGGAGGTACAAGGTCGTCTCTCCTTTGTCTAGAAGTGTGGAATCTTCTCTTGTGGTGCCGCAAGAGGCAGATTTTTCTAGTGGCCCTCACATGTCCCAGGCAGTCTGAATTTTCTGGCGGATCAACTGTCACGTCCCGGCAAGTTCGCCCACACAGAGTGGCAGTTGGTTGTTAGAGCGATTTTCAATCTTATGGATCGTCCTCTAGTAGATCTGTTCGCGACCTCTGAATGCCCAGATCTCCTCTTACGTGTCTCCTTTTCCGGACGGTCAAGCCCTGGCGGTAGATGCCCTGTCTCAGTCCTGGACAGGGATGTTCGCTTATGCCTTTCCTCCTACTATTCTGATTCCGTTAGTATTGAAGAAGGTCAAGGATCAAGTTTGCGAGATTCTCCTGATAGCTCCCTTTTGGCCCAAGAGGATTTGGTTTGTAGACCTAGATCTTCTGGTAGACTTTCCTCGTCTTCTTCCAGTATCCCAGGACCTTCTATCTCAAGTAAGAGGTCGTTGTGTACATCCAAATCCAGAAATCTTCAATCTGTGCGTTTGGATTTTTTTTCAGACCAAGGTTTCGTGCCCGATTCTGTTTCTATACCACAAGTTTTAGACTTTTTATCTTATCTGTTTGACTCGTTACATTTGTCAGCTAATACGGTCAGAGGGTATAGATTTTCTCTTGCATCTTCTCTTCCTTGTCTTCTGAATGCCGATGTCAATGATACTAAGACTCTTAATAGCATTATTAGAGGTCTAGGTAATATTCGGCCTCCGACTGCTAAGCCTTTGCCTTCCTGGAATTTGGCTTTGGTTCTTCAAGTTTTGGCATGTCACCATTTTCAACCTATTTCTTCTATCAGTCTTAAGCTTTTAACTCTTAAAGCGGTTTTTCTTGTTGCCGCTGCCTCTGCTAGAAGACGTTCAGAGATTCATGCTCTTTCTGCTGAAAGGGATAGATTTATAGTTTCAGGTGACGGTTTGGTTTTATATCCCAGAAGGGACTTTTTATCTAAAACTCAGTCTAACCGTTTTCCTGCTAGTCCGATTATTTTAAAATCTTTGTCGTCTTTTTCGCCTTCCGACAAATTTTGGTATCCGGTTAGGGCTTTAAGAATTTATAAACAGCGAACCGATTTTAAAAGAGCTGATCCATCCCATTTATGGGTTTCCTACGCGGAAGAGTTATCCAAGCCGGTCTCGAAAGCTACGATTGCTAGATGGCTTTGTGACACAATTAAGCTTTGCTACGAGATAGCCTCTCCGGATCAAATTAATCTCGCCCATGATGTTAGGGGCATGTCTACCTCTTTCGCTCTTTTTGCCGGTTCATCTTTAGTCATATTGAGGTCATGCAGGTGGCAGGCTGGAAATCTGAATCTACTTTTACCTCATTTTATCTTAAAGACCAGAGTGCAGCAGCTTCCTTTCGTAACATTACGATTTTAACTAAAAAAGCCGAAGACCATATACCCAGCACTTCCCACCATTTTTGTTAGGACTGTGCATCTGTAGAGAATGGTGAGAGTCTTATTTGGTTTTTATTTATTTCTTTAAGTTCTAGTTATCCTTATTTGTTAAATCACGGTGTGATTGAGTTATATGCACTATTATGTTATGATATTAACATGCAGATAAGATTGGTTTTGATTTTTATCCTTGTTTATTGATTCTCTAATCTCCTCCCACCTTATGTGTCATGGGGCACTGACCAAATCTATGGGTTTAGCAAGTAGTGATTGAACGGTAATGGATGTTTTTGTGGTGTAATAAAAAAATTGCGGGTTGGTCTGTTGTTTTATTAACCACTATAAAAACATACTTACCGTTCAACAACTACGACCCGCCCTCAGCCACCCCCGCGTGGTAAGATTTGAGAATCAGACTAAATATTTTACACTTAAATTTAGAAAAGTGAATCTGTTTGCTATTTGGGCTCTAATGCGCAAGCGTCACTATGAGGTGAGTATAGACTGGTGCCAGTCTATACCTGATGATAGGCTGGTGATGGCACTCAACCAGTAGCCTGGTTTGAGGGTCCATATTAATAGGATTAGGCATGGGGAGGTGTGTATGCAGGCATGAAAATCTTATTCTGATAGCAAAATGCAAATAATTGATTTAGCAAGTAGTGATTGAACGGTAAGTATGTTTTTATAGTGGTTAATAAAACAACATACCAACCCGCAAGGGGGGGTCTGTTGTTTTTTTTTAATACAAACATGTCTTGTTAACAATACAAATAGTTCTAATCGTAATAATCACCACTTATGTCAAAATTATGCATTTTACTGAACCAGTAGAAAACACACTGGCACAATGTTGGAAAAAGCTGTTGCTGTCTAATGTACAATGTATGTTGGTTTCCTCTCTCTTTAGAAATTATTCTGTGACATCAGACTGCTAAGGGTTAGTGGTCATCCAGACATGTATATCAGCACTAAGTACTGAATGATATCAGTATCCTCACACACCTATGCTGTATAAGTGCATCAGTTTTACTGGTATTATTTGCCTCATTACTTATAAGTGTTTAATATGACTCTGCAGTAAATACTGATCGCCGGTATTAGTGCTTTAATGGTCAAGCCAGCCAATAATAACTTCTGCAGTGGGCTTGAGAAATGTCCATTTTCAGGCCAAGAGAAAATTTTAGAAAATGTAACTGAACAAATCATACCAGTGGTAAATTTTCTAAAATATTCTCTTGGTCTGTTAATTGACCGTCTCTGTGCGAAAACTATTTTCTTGACCAATTTTGACCAGAAGATTAAGAAGCACATTCTTCTGGCCGTAATGTATGCATCCAGTTTTGTGATCTAAATTCTGCTGTCTTGATACCATTAGTATGAGTTTTAAATATAAAACAATTACTGTTAACCCTCTGAGCCCTACCAAGAATTTACAAAAAAAGTGCTAGAAACCCTACAGCCAAAAGCTAGAAACTTGCTTAGAAACCTAGCCTATAAGCGGTGGTGGCATGATAGCGGCGTAGTGCTACCATGCCAACTATATTAACTATTTTTGGCAAAGTAACTGATCATTATATATAAAACTATATATCATTAGAAAGGGCCATAAAATACCTATTTTAGTTAGTCAATGTGCCTCTCAAAATGGCCACACCTTGTAGGATAAATACATTGGTCTATTTTTGCAGTTTATCAAATTTTTTATAATTTTACAAATGCCATTGATAAATTTAATCACAATGGTATTAAAACTAACAGATACCAAAGGTTCGTGAGGGTTCCGATAAGATGTGAAAATGGCAATTATATTATGTCGTGGTACCAAAAAATTTCGAGAAATTCCGGTCATGATTTTTGGGTGAGGCCTCATTCAATGTTGAATAATTCCTTTATACATAACCGAACACATACCAGGGTTTCTCAGCGTTGACAACGAATAAATGGCAAATTTTATGCTATGTAGCATTGCTGGTTGCAATCAGCAATTTAAGAAGCGAACGCGAATGTTTTATACTAAGATTCTATAGCATCAGACATTTTTTCGTAGCGGCGTCTCCAATAGGAATCATTTTGAGAGAACGACAGAAATTTGTAGAATCGTACCCGTATCTAATATACGAGTACCACGCTCATTACCCGTTATTGGCATCACCGTATCACGCGCTATAAGATTGACGCGTCTGATTGGTCGGGAATTCATGAATATAAATTTTTCCGGCAAGATGGCGACACGATCAGCTGTTTTGGAAAGTAGTTGTGTTCAAATATGTCAATCTATGCATATTTCTACGCTACGAACTAAAAAGTAGACAGATGACTAGATTAACCATATTGACAATCGGGAAGTGGGATGCCGATATATTTGACAGCTTTCGCATCTCAACTCGGCGTAATTAATGCTAGTAATTTGAAGAGTAAGTTTTCTTGGAAATTGTAAACAAAGACATGCATCGATGATTGAGATTATCGGATTGTTTATCTATAACCTTATTGTTATTTCGTGACCAGAGGTAAACGAATGGATTTATATATTATTGGTTCTGCTGCTTTCTTACCACAAACTATAACTTTCTCGGTTAAATTAGTCATTGAGTAACTGAAAACTTGGGAAGTAACGCCACATTGCCTAACAATCATTGATGATTGGAACTTACTAATTATTCCTTAGAAAACAAATATTTCACTATTGCCCTTGTTACAAACATTCTATCACCATTTACTGTGTGGCCAGTATCCTCTGATCAAAGATATAGAGAACCAGGGGCCAAGTGACAGAAGCGAGTGTAAGGCTATGACCGGCTTATCTCGGGCGCAGATTCCAGTCGCGCACAAACGCGGAGTGCTGAAAATGATTGGAGAATCAATTTCATCGCACGAACGGCCGATAAGTGTCAGTGGCGTAGTACATTATTATTCAATAGCAGTCGAACTATGGGCGGTTTAGTACATTGGTTTGACGACCTACAATATCGTCGAGCTCTAAGAAGGGAAAGACTGCTTCGTGATCGAATCAATCCTTTGGACATTTATGATTATGTTGAGCTCTATGATCGGTTTCGTTTTCCAAGACATAGGCTGCTGGCCTTAATTGATGATTTGAGGTGATTTGGAAAGGCCGACGCGCAGACAGATGGCAGTTTCTGTAGAGATACAGACTCTCGTCACCCTACGATTCCTAGCAAGCGGATGTTTTCAGAATGCATTTGGTGATATGGCGCAAATTAACCGAACAACTGCTTGTAAGATTATCCGTAGAGTTGTGTTAGCCCTTAAGAGACGGTTGCGGCAGTATGTTCGGTTTCCGACGGAACAGCAAAAGTTGGTCCTTATCAAACAAGGATTTCACGCAATGGCAGGATTCCCAAATGTCATTGCATGTGTTGATGGCACTCACATTCCAATCCAAGCTCCAACGGCAAATGAATGGCAGTATGTCAACAGAAAGGGTACACATTCTATCAATGTTCAACTCATGTGTGATCATGAACTCAAAATAGTTAATTGTGTCGTCCGTTGGCCTGGATCAACACATTGTAGATATGGGATTGTCTTCTGGGGGGTCATGACGCTGGGGACATCTTATATTTGCAGTCCAAGACCCCCAGCGAAGAATATGACAAGACCCCCAGCAAAGATTATGACTATATTTTTGAATACCAGACGATCTAGGGAACGGATAACACAATGAGCGAAAATGTATTAGCGCGATCTAGTGTATGCATCAAGTCGATGCAAAACTGACACGAAAATATAGCTGATACAAAAAGTGAAATTGGAATATGAAATTGGAATAGAATAGACTAAGACTTAGGGCAGTGAGCTGATGGAATCTATCGGTGATTGAAGAATGAAAGCTGTTGCTGCAGGCGCGGCATAACCCTTTATAGTATTCAGCAGAAGTTACGACCAATAGTTTTCTAAATATTCAAGCAAGAGCGTCGGTAGGATGCTACGCACAGAGTGTACGTAGCACAGACTGAATGACTCATAGAATGACGTAGTAAACGTGGCGACGACCGACTTACCATAAGGACCGTAATAAGGTGACCGGGTTTCTATATTTCTATAGAGGTGACCCACGACACCAGATACGACACCAGATGTTGGTGAATCAGATGTGGTACATGGTCACTACGTCATGGCACCCTTCTGAAATGCAGGCGTAGGCCTAATAAGCAAGGGGCTGGACGTGGGCATGATAGCGTCTGGCGCCAAGTAGATTAGAAAACCAGACGAAAAGTTGACAGAAGACGTTAGTCAGAATATGATATTAAGAAACGATTAGCAATGATTGTCGAAGCAATGTCCATCACTGTCAAGTTTGTGGGAGGTTATCGGATAGGATTCCATCACTTAACTTGTTCGATGTTCTTTTCCTAAGAGAGAAACTCAGAGTTTGATTAGTCAGGATGACGTCACAATCAATGAGCATCGAATCAAACTCTGGAAAGAAGAACCCAAACGAACATGGTAAAGAGCTCCAAAGAAGTATAAGATATGGACTTTAACTTTAATGGGGAGTCCGGTCCGCCTCGCACCTCGTACAAGTTCTTGCTGAACGTTTATTTCTCGTGGAGCTAGTTGAATAGCATATCAGATCAGAGCGGCTGAGAGTAATGCTATTCAGTTAGGAAAATATTGAATTAATTTCTTGGTCATTATAAGATACGAAAATCGGTCACAGTAAAAGTGACTAACTTTGTAAGTTTACTGTATACTTAAAGATGGCAAATAAAAGCATCACCTTGTGAATTTACTACAAGGCAAGAGTTTGTGTTCTCGCTAAAGTGACTCCGACACCTACGGGAGACCACCGTAGCTTAACCATTATCTTCATAGAATAGTCAGATCAGGCCCGGATACATAAAACAAATATCGTTGATTACATCTACATCTACCAATGAGGCGAGCTAGTATCCTGTTCTTTCGTGACTGGAAAGGTTGGTTGTCGCAGCAACCTTACATACAAGCCTTACCCGAAGCGAAAGAGACTGCAAAGTCGATTGTATATTAAGAGTACGTACAAGTAGTGTTTGGAGTTACGTCATCAGCTTAGGTGACGTCATCAAATCTTCAGTGGCGGGCCACTGCCAGGATTCCAGAGTAACTAAAAACAGAGTACATAGCGTATGGCCCAAACGGACCGACCGGACGCAGTAGTATTAACAAACCTGGGGGACAAGTGCAAGTGTTCCTAGCGGCGGCCAAGCTATCGGCCAGTACAACTGTAATCCAGCATCGGGAATACAGTGAGAATTCATCGGTAAAGATAACGACCGACGTGAAGTGCCCAGACCAACCCCGACTCCAGCAAGTAATCATCAAATTGCTGTACCATTAGTCCCGAAAAATGGCGCGACCACCACAAAGCCCTACCGACCCAGGACTACCGCCAATCGACCGACCTCGTGCCGAGCTAAGGGGCGAGACGGTAGCAGCGATGCAGGCCATGGGTGTGGCAATGGCTGGGGCCATTGTCGACAGCAGCAACAGGCGAGAGGCAGAACGGGTCTACAGACGGGAGATCCGCGACCACGTAACCCGCATCCAGCCATGTGATGGCATCGTACCGGAAGAGGTAAGAACCTTTCTCGACGAAACCCGAAGAGCCTGGGCCGCCAACCAGGGACGTCTCGAGGGGGTACCGGCGTACATCATTACGCGAGCGGCCCGCGGACAGCTATCCCGCGCCGTCGACGGATTTCTTATAGACAAGGTCCGTGATGAGGTCACATTCGAGCAGCTACACGAATTCATCACCCTGAATTTCATATCCACAAACGAGGGGGAGCGTGTTAAGTATGACCTTGAAGGAACCCGTCAACGAAAGAATGAGACAGTCATCTTCAATCGGAGGTACATGGAGGCCAGCGTTCGAGCCTACCCCGAGGGAAACGCCGACAACAGGCGAACAATCTTGGGCATCTACCTACGGGCGCTCAGTGACCAAGGTTTGAGCAGAAGGATCATCCGGAAGAGAACCACTACATTGGCTAGGGCCATCGAAATCGCAGAGGAGGAAGAAACGTGCAACGATCTGCTTAACGCCATGAAAATTGATAACGGCCGAAGTGAAGAGAGAATGGAAATAGACACTCTAGAATCGACAGGGGAACGGGAAATAAGGTCCATGGTCAAGACACTGCAAAGACAGACTGCCCAACAAAGCAAGATGATCGAACAACTGTGTGGCTTGGTCAGAGACCTTCAGCTACAGCAGCAGAAGCCAGTAGCGGGGGCCACCCAACCCGCGAAAAAGACAGCCGCGCAGGCAAAGCAATGCGCCCCACCCTCGCCCCGACCAGTCAGAGCGGGACGAGAATTGCAACACATTACCTGCTACAATTGTGGCCGGGTCGGCCATTATAAGAGTGACTGCCGTCAGGCAGTGCAACCAACCACACGAAGACCACAACCGCGACCACAGCCCCGACCGCAACGACCACCCATGACATGTTTTACATGTGGCCGAGAAGGACATACGGCCCAGAATTGTTTTGGGACGTATATGAGCCGGCAGGCGACTCCTGCCGTAACAATAAAATGTTTTGGGTGTGGCAAAGACGGCCACTACATAAGAGACTGTCCACTGCAGAATGGTCCTGCCGGGACCCAACAAAAGGGTCCGGCTAACCGCAGGGCGATCAAGCGTCCCCGCACTGACGAAATGGAGATCGACGAGGTGAACGATCATCGACGACGCACGACACCCAGCGACTGTTCACGTAATATTCGAATGGATCTGAACAACGCTAGATGCAACCGTGACGACTACACAGATCGCGATGGTTTTGTGTTGACTGGGGAGGGGACGGATGAAATGGGCCGTCGTTCATACGGTGTCGGATACAATTCATCCTCCCGCCGGAACAGCTACGCCGAAGTCGTTAATGGATGAAGGAGCCCGGGAAACGACGACGGAGAGAGCCGTTGGTGAGATCACCGACCGAACGGTTCTTAATCCGTCTGAAAATGAATGAAAACGGTCCATCGGATCAGGGTAAGTACCTACATGCCTTAGTGGATACTGGTGCTAGCACATCCTTGATTCGTAAGGATATATGGCGTAGCATGTTGAATGCTAGGCCGTTGAAAAGAGCAAGAACGCTCTTAGCTGTAAATGGTTCCCCGATAAAGTTGTTGGGGGAAACACAAGTAAAATTCAAGAACGCCCGACCCATCCCTAGTACGATTGTGGCCAGAATGAGGCATGAATGTTTACTTGGAGCGGACGCTTTGCACCTGGGAAATGCAAAGATTGACTATCAGACCAAAATTGTAGTATGGTTTGGCCAGATATATCCCTTTGAATATCCGCATAGAGAACAGACAAATTATGTCTATGCAAGCTGTAAGGAAACGACCGGATATAAGGATATCGACAAAGTCATGGCAGACTTTGCAGATATTTTTGATACGGCTCGTCCAAACACTAGGATTGGGTCCCAAAGTCAAGTGTTACGGTACCGACAGGGGATGCCTATCCTATTAGGCAGAAAGCGTACCGTTTACCGCTAGCCAAGCAATATATAGTTAAGAATCAAGTGGCTGAAATGCTGGCAGCGGGCGTCATAAGACCGTCGTCATCCCCATGGGCGTCACCCATTACGTTGGTCCCTAAGAAGGACGGAGGGACAAGATTTTGCATTGTCTATAGGAAATTGAACTCCGTTTGTTGTAAGGATAGCTATCCTCTGCCGAATATATCAGACATTTTTGATTCTATGGGCGGCGCTACGATATTTTCGACTATGGACTTGAAGTCTGGCTATTGGCAGATACCAATGGACAGCCAAGACATAGCGAAAACAGCGTTCGTTTGCAGCCAAGGTTTGTTCGAATTTCTTCGGATGCCGTTCGGTTTTGCGAACTCAGGTGCCGTATTTCAGAGGGCAATGAACGATATTTTCCGAGAATTCGTGGGAAAATGTCTGCATGTTTTTGTCGACGATATAGTCATATATTCAAGAAACCCGGCTGAACATGCACAGCATTTGCGTACAGTTATGCGTAGAATTCAAGAATATAATTTGCAAGTTAAAAAATCGAAATGCGATTTCGCCCAACCATCAGTTGATTTGTTAGGATATCGTGTTTCAGCACAGGGAGTGGCTCCTCAGGTCCAGAAGGTCAAGGTCATAAGAGAAATGTCACCGCCACGCGACGTGGGTGAGGTGAGAAGTTTCCTGGGCGCTACAGGGTATTGCCGCTCTTGTGTGCAAGGCTATGCCGAAATTGCTACGCCTTTGATAGAATTGACTAAGAAATATAAACGTTTTGAGTGGGGTCAGGAGGAACAGCAAGTGTTTAAGAAATTGCAAAACTTGCTGTGTAGTGAGACGGTTCTCACATATCCGAATTTGAATGCTCCGTATAGATTGTATACTGATGCGTCTAGCTATGCGATAGGTGCGATACTGGTACAGGTAGATGACAAGGGTATTGAGCGGGTGATTCAGTATGTTAGCTCTACTCTTAAGGACAGTCAGTTGAATTGGCCTGTGATAGAAAAGGAAGCTTATGCGGTAATATATGCGCTAAAGAAGCTTAGACCTTATCTATTTGGCGCGCAGTTTACCGTGTATACCGACCACAAACCCTTAAAGAGTTTGTTTGTGGGCGAAGTTAAAAACACGAAAGTGCAGCGCTGGGCGGTACTGATTGCCGAGTACGGATGTAAGATTGAATACATCCAAGGCTCGAAGAATATTCGAGCGGACATGTTGTCCAGGTTACGTCGACCGGTGGAAGTCGCAACGTTAGATACAGGCGACTTTGTGATACCAGATGTCGACGAGGGAGTGTTACCTCACGTCCCTCTGGAAGCATTCGACATACCATATGACGAATTGTGTGCCGAGCAGACCAAGGAATACCCGGAGTTGTTCAAAAATACCCCGGAGTATATGGTCAAGAATGGCATTTTGTATTCTTTAATTACGCCTTCAGCGTTGGACGCTGAGTACCCCAGAATTGTCTTACCTACCCTGTTCCGTGAGAAAGTGCTCCGGATGGCTCATGAACGAGCTGGTCACCAAGGTCTACAGAAGACCATCGGTATGGTAAGAGATTCTTTTGTATGGACGTCTTTAAGAAAAGACGTAATTCGTATGCTTGAAACATGTACGAAGTGCCAGGTCAACCGACCTGTCACTACCCGACCCAGGTATAGTGAAATGCCCATGGCCAATTATCCGGGTCAGATAATTGGAATGGATTTGATCGGTCCATTATTAGAATCGAATAAGGGTAACGTGTATATCATGACGGTGATCGATCACTGCTCTGCTTGGGCAGAAGCATATCCGATTGCAGCGAAGACATCTCAAAATGTGGAAGAAAAGTTCTTCAACGAGTATGTCGCGCGTCATGGCGTCCCTGAGATTGTAATAACCGACCAGGGTAGGGAATTTTGTTCCAATTCTCTGGAGGAGCGGTTTAAAGAACACGGTATCGACCATAGACGGTCTAGCCCATACCATCCGCAGACCAATGGACGTACTGAAAGATTCAACCGCACCCTTAAAGAGTTGATCCAGAAAGTGGTGAACAATGCCTCGAGGGCGTGGGAGGACGAGTTGGGTGCGGCTTTGACAGCATACCGCAGTACTCGTCATTCAACGACCGGGTATACGCCATTTTATTTGACTTATGGGCGACGGGCGAGATTGCCGAAAGCCGTTCCCATCGATGCGTCGCAGGACCTTGGTGAGAGACTGACGTATCTCAATAACGCCTTGCTGCGTGCTCGTGAGGGGACAGCTAGATCTCGAGAGGTTCACCGGGAACAAATTAATAAGCGTGCGAACGCTGGTGAGTTTAAAGTGGGGGATTCGGTGGTCGTCAAAGCTGGAGAGGATGAAATTGACCTCTCGCAGCGACCCCGAGTATGAGATCTTCAAAATTAACGGACCTTTGGCCCATGTCCGCCATCAAAAGTCCGGGAGAATGCGTGTGCTTAATATATGTAAGCTGCGCGTAGATCGACTCGGAAATGTGCTGGGACGGGGTGCGACCACGCCCCATTCGTAACCCTACCAAAGGGACGAAAGCTAGCCATCACCCCAGGGCGATGTTGCCCGAGCCAGAACCTATGGTCACCGACGCTGAGATGACACCCCAGGCTCGTAAGAAGCGGCCAGCTTCGGATATGGAGCCAGAGGTGCGTACAGGGGGTAAGAGGGTTGACCGGAAAAGGGTGCAACCCAGTACGAATCGCAGTCGAAACCATGAGTCACCAAGTGACGTCATCAAAACTCCTAAGCCCATAGTAATTGACGCTCCAGAGGCGGCACCAGAGCTGCTCTCTGCATTCCATCGCATCCTTATATGCTGCGCAAGCGCAGACATATACCAGATGACGATTCTGACAGCAAGCAACTCAGGTTAGACTTGAAGCGAAAGCAAGGGTATGGGCGGGAGAACGAATCCGGTAACAAGCGACTCCGAATTGGCGTAATAGACTCCGCCCTTTACGATGACGTGCTATATGCTGATTTCATCAGTCGTGTAAATGCCGTTATTCAGCGGCACAACCGCCGATAGTGTGTATTGTATCGCTATACTGTAACATCGCGAATAGCCAGTACGTAAAATATCATAACAATTAAGACTAAATTTGTTCGCAGATACTAAAATGTATTCGTTTAAATTGTGTATAATGGCGTTGTGGTTTAGCATGGTATCAAGTATATGCAAGGACTCGAGTATACACCGCCTGCCGAACGGCGTCATGATAACTAAGCCGGAGAGTGTGTCAGTGATACGGGCCGAATGGACCGTGATAGTATCCATCAACCATCCTTACCTACCCGCGGAGTTCCTGGGACGGTTGGCCCAAATGGCCAGTCTCGCCGCTGGCATGGGTACCAAAACAGCGTTTTTGAGTGGGAACGATATATACGGATTACAGCATCGAATACGGGGGGTAAGAAAGATGGCAAGCCAAACACAGCAAACCATGAGTAGTCGAAGTGGCGCTAGGCAGAAGCGAGGGTTATTTAACTTTGTGGGCGACATCGCATCATCGCTGTTCGGTACCGCTACATCTGGGGATATAGACGCCATACGAGATGTGGTAAGGAGGGCGATGACGAGGATGATCAAAGTGGTGCATTTTACCAACCAGTTGACGTCGCACGTCAAACTAGCTTTCCGAGATATTGGTATGAACACGGACCGTATTAACGAGTTAGGCGACAACTTGGCCAGTGCAACGGGCAACATGAGCCGAGCGCTCAGGCAATAGGGGATTCGATTGTTGGAACTCTATGCGTTAGTACGGTTAGGACATGTTATAGACTCGGCTGAACATGTGGTCTATGACTACCAGAAGGCAGCCGAACGATTCCATAGGCAAACGGCATCCTTGGAGTTGGGTCGTCTAACGGAGGAACTTTTTAGTCCCGACGATCTGACGTCCGTATCGAAACAGGTTAGTGCGGAATATAGGCTGATAAGACTGTATCAGTGGTATTACAGAAATGTAGTGGTATATCCATTGTGGCAGGACGAATCGAAACTTCATTATGTGGCGACGTTACCGTTAATTGACGGAGGACAATATATCGAATATGGACTACACTCATGGCCTGAACCACTGGCCAGGACGGGGTATTACATGCAAGTGATGCTGGCCCGTACCAGCATTGGTCTAGATACCAAGACTGGATGGTACTTTACCGCGTCGGCGTGTCGTGGTGCCGACCCTAGGGTGTGCCAGGGACAACTACGGGTCGACAAGACCCACGTGCCCTGTATTGTGAGTGTACTGACATATGCGACTGATAGCAACTGTAATATTCAACTAACGAAGTCAAACGTAACCATTAGTAAATTATTTGCCAACGAGAAAATCGGAGTAGTGTTGCAAACGTTCGGCGAGACGGTGGAAATCCATTGCGACGGACGACTGACGGACCGATGTAGGGTGAGTAATGGTGTGTATGCATTGATGTCTGGAAAATGCGGGTATAGTGGGAGGGGCTGGCGATTCGAGCCTGTGGCGTCTTATAGTCGGACGTACACTCGAATAGGCCTAGCCATTGAAATGCCCCATTTGGATGTGTCTGGCGTTCTAAATCAATCCATGATAGTTGACCATTTAAAGCTACAACCGTGGAACCATTTACAAAAGTCTAAGTACGTGCCGCTAGCACCGTTATCCATGATCGACCCGGTGATGGTTGATGGCATTGGGGTACATTCTTTCGTATCATATTCAACGGGTTCCTTCGTAGTTGTGTTAGTAATTGTGCTTATATTATATAAATGTGGCGTGTTATCACGCATGTGGAATGCGCTTAAATGCAAGCCACGTGCGGCCCTTAAATGCAAGTCACGTGCGGCCCATAGTAGTGAACCGCATATCATCACACCAACTATTCAGACCCAGCAGCCCCGGAGAACTGCAGCTCTACCGGAGCCGCTGCGGATGGCAGCCGGGTCGTCGCCTAATGCTGACGCCAGGACTGAGATCGACCCGATGGCTGCCGAATGGATAGAGATGGAGACGTACGTTGACGTGGTGGATCCTAACGTAAGCATAGACCGCTGGGAGGTATCACCATGACATTTTGGCACTAACTTTATATGTTTCCACTGGAACAGTAATTGGTGAATATTAAATGTTGTAGCACGAACATTAGTATGGTGCCATGTTGGTACTGTATTATTTAATAGGACAAATTCACATGATCTGTAATGGTATTTGCACTGTAGGATTAAGGTTTTGAACTATAATGTTGTGTCGTGTGACGACGAATCATTACGACACGCGAAAAGTGTGTCGCTGCTGACCATGTTGTCGCTGCTGGCAGTAGCGGCAGTTTATATTGATACATTATGTAATATATATTCACTTGTTTTAAACTGTACCGATTGCTCGCTTTTATTGTTAAGTTACGCGTGGATCGAGGTTATCGACCACGGTTTAATGATGTTATTAATGTGTTTCCGGGGGCAGTCTTTTGCTACCCGGACATGTATGTTTGTATAATTATCAACCATACACTAACGAATACTACTAATGTATTTCCGAGCATTCCGCTACTCGGACAAGTATTGGTGTATAATATATTGCCCTGTATTATTAATTTCTTGACCAATTGGATGAATATCAGGTGGTATCCGTTCAGGCTGCTGGTATTGGTTTCGGTTGTTGATAGTCCACAACGAGTTAGTTGACACTCTCTTTAAGGCCTTAAGAGAGATGGTCAAATAACTTTGGTTAAGGGGCGTATGTAGATATGGGATTGTCTTCTGGGGGGTCATGACCCCGGGGACATCTTATATTTGCAGTCCAAGACCCCCAGCGAAGAATATGACAAGACCCCCAGCAAAGATTATGACTATATTTTTGAATACCAGACGAGCTAGGGAACGGATAACACAATGAGCGAAAATGTATTAGCGCGATCTGGTGTATGCATCAAGTCGATGCCAAACTGACACGAAAATATAGCTGATACAAAAAGTGAAATTGGAATATGAAATTGGAATAGAATAGACTAAGACTTAGGGCAGTGAGCTGATGGAATCTATCTGTGATTGAAGAATGAAAGCTGTTGCTGCAGGCGCGGCATAACCCTTTATAGTATTCAGCAGAAGTTACGACCAATAGTTTTCTAAATATTCAAGCAAGAGCGTCGGTAGGATGCTACGCACAGAGTGTACGTAGCACAGACTGAATGACTCATAGAATGACGTAGTAAACGTGGCGACGACCGACTTACCATAAGGACCGTAATAAGGTGACCGGGTTTCTATATTTCTATAGAGGCGACCGACGACACCAGATACGACACCAGATGTTGGTGAATCAGATGTGGTACATGGTCACTACGTCATGGCACCCTTCTGAAATGCAGGCGTAGGCATGATAGCGTCTGGCGCCAAGTAGATCAGAAAACCAGACGAAAAGTTGACAGAAGACGTTAGTCAGAATAAGATATTAAGAAACGATTAGCAATGATTGTCGAAGCAATGTCCATCACTGTCAAGTTTGTGGGAGGTTATCGGATAGGATTCCATCACTTAACTTGTTCGATGTTCTTTTCCTAAGAGAGAAACTCGGAGTTTGATTAGTCAGGATGACGTCACAATCAATGAGCATCGAATCAAACTGGAAAGAAGAACCCAAACGAACATGGTAAAGAGCTCCAAAGAAGTATAAGATATGGACTTTAACTTTAATGGGGAGTCCGGTCCGCCTCGCACCTCGTACAAGTTCAACGTTTATTTCTCGTGGAGCTAGTTGAATAGCATATCAGATCAGAGCGGCTGAGAGTAATGCTATTCAGTTAGGAAAATATTGAATTAATTTCTTGGTCATTATAAGATACGAAAATCGGTCACAGTAAAAGTGACTAACTTTGTAAGTTTACTGTATAGTTAAAGATGGCAAATAAAAGCATCACCTTGTGAATTTACTACAAGGCAAGAGTTTGTGTTCTCGCTAAAGTTACTCCGACACCTACGGGAGACCACCGTAGCTTACCATTATCTTCATAGAATAGTCAGATCAGGCCCGGATACATAAAACAAATATCGTTGATTACATCTACATCTACCAACGAGGCGAGCTAGTATCCTGTTCTTTCGTGACTGGTAAGGTTGGTTGTCGCAGCAACCTTACATACAAGCCTTACCTGAAGCGAAAGAGACTGCAAAGTCGATTGTATATTAAGAGTACGTACAAGTAGTGTTTGGAGTTACGTCATCAGCTTAGGTGACGTCATCAAATCTTCAACATGACTCACGAATACTGAATGAGAGTGAGATATACAGACATTTACAGCAGCTTCCCCATATTGGCTATGCACTGGGAGACAGTGGCTATGGATTAATGCAGTGGCTGATGGTACCAGTTATAAATCCTGTTCTCGAGGCAGAGAATAGCTACAACAAAGCCCATATGTCAACCAGAAATGCAATCGAGAGATGCAATGGAGTGCTTAAGCGGAGATTTGCATGTCTTAATAAAATAAGGATGGAGCCAGAACGGGCGTGTGATGTAATCCAAGCTACGATTGTATTGTACAACATGTGCATTAATGCGGTTGGGATACAGCCAGAGGAAAACATAGTTGATCAAGATGAAACTGTGAATGACGTTAATCAGCAAATTGATGTTCCAGGACGCGTGGCACGACGACAACTAATTGAAACTGTATTTAGCTAAGACACATTATGTAATAATTATCACCACATTGTGAAACACGTCGGGGATATTGTAATCACCTTCACCCGTCTGTCCTGCACAGTATCCCATCTAAACTATTTCGTTTTAGCGTGGTTCGAACCCACAGACGGCGAGGGCGTCTATCACGAAAGTCGTTAGACTTATCACACGACCAACTCAAGTTGCTCGAGTGATACGTCTATCGACGTTCGTGCTAGGCGCACTCGTCGTCTGTGGGTTCGAACCACGCTAAAAAACCTTAAATTTGTCTTCAACTATTTCGGGGAATTCAACCAAATTTGGTCAGTAGATTAGTCAATTGATAGATGTCCTTTAGCTTTGAGTCCGCCCGACCACTCACTGGGATTGAGGTAATTGGTCAAGAGGTGATATAGACGTGAAGGGTGTGTGGTTGAGGTGGGTTGCAAGTCATCAATATACGTGCATTATATGATGATATGCCATTTGCTTTTACGTAAGGAGCATTTTCATAAAAACATCACGCAAATTCAATATTCTTTATTGTATTATCATTACATTTCTATAAATAATTTATTCAGTTGAGCAATTTTATTCGAGAAAATAAAACAATTTATATGTTATTCTATTGTCCTATATGGCGGACACCGAGATTACTTTAACCCTTCGCGTGACAACATCGCATTGAAGGGCTATTTGCACCAATTGACCCTTTAATGATAAAGTCATTTAATTTGATATAGGCCTAGTATTTCATGCTAATTTAAAACAACAATGTCAACAAATTACACATTTTTTATCCATATTTGAAAATTAGCACTGGAGTGACTGGCCGGCTGACTCAAATTTTCTAATATTGATAAAAATGTTTTCATTCTTGCCATTTTTATTTTAAATTCCACAAATACATTTTCAAAACTAGTCGTCGATTGCCTGTCAATGGAAATGGGTATGGTTAAAGTTAAGTTGACAGATGAGGGGTTAAAATTTGTCCATGACCTTACACCGTTCTCGAGTCAGTGTTTCGACAGTAAACGGTTTACATTACAAACTTCATCCTAAAAGTGCTAATACTGTTGTGTATAAGTCAGTTGATCTGCATCATCACTCCCAAGTTGCTGCTGCTGTTGCTGGGACTGCTGCTGCAACACGTAGATATGGGATTGTCTTCTGGGGGGTCATGACCCCGGGGACATCTTATATTTGCAGTCCAAGACCCCCAGCGAAGAATATGACAAGACCCCCAGCAAAGATTATGACTATATTTTTGAATACCAGACGAGCTAGGGAACGGATAACACAATGAGCGAAAATGTATTAGCGCGATCTAGTGTATGCATCAAGTCGATGCAAAACTGACACGAAAATATAGCTGATACAAAAAGTGAAATTGGAATATGAAATTGGAATAGAATAGACTAAGACTTAGGGCAGTGAGCTGATGGAATCTATCGGTGATTGAAGAATGAATGCTGTTGCTGCAGGCGCGGCATAACCCTTTATAGTATTCAGCAGAAGTTACGACCAATAGTTTTCTAAATATTCAAGCAAGAGCGTCGGTAGGATGCTACGCACAGAGTGTACGTAGCACAGACTGAATGACTCATAGAATGACGTAGTAAACGTGGCGACGACCGACTTACCATAAGGACCGTAATAAGGTGACCGGGTTTCTATATTTCTATAGAGGCGACCCACGACACCAGATACGACACCAGATGTTGGTGAATCAGATGTGGTACATGGTCACTACGTCATGAAATGCAGGCGTAGGCCTAATAAGCAAGGGGCTGGACGTGGGCATGATAGCGTCTGGCGCCAAGTAGATTAGAAAACCAGACGAAAAGTTGACAGAAGAGGTTAGTCAGAATAAGATATTAAGAAACGATTAGCAATGATTGTCGAAGCAATGTCCATCACTGTCAAGTTTGTGGGGGGTTATCGGATAGGATTCCATCACTTAACTTGTTCGATGTTCTTTTCCTAAGAGAGAAACTCGGAGTTTGATTAGTCAGGATGACGTCACACTCAATGAGCATCGAATCAAACTCTGGAAAGAAGAACCCAAACGAACATGGTAAAGAGCTCCAAAGAAGTATAAGATATGGACTTTAACTTTAATGGGGAGTCCGGTCCGCCTCGCACCTCGCACCTCGCACCTCGTACAAGTTCTTGCTGAACGTTTATTTCTCGTGGAGCTAGTTGAATAGCATATCAGATCAGAGTGGCTGAGAGTAATGCTATTCAGTTAGGAAAATATTGAATTAATTTCTTGGTCATTATAAGATACGAAAATCGGTCACAGTAAAAGTGACTAACTTTGTAAGTTTACTGTATAGTTAAAGATGGCAAATAAAAGCATCACCTTGTGAATTTACTACAAGGCAAGAGTTTGTGTTCTCGCTAAAGTTACTCCGACACCTACGGGAGACCACCGTAGCTTACCATTATCTTCATAGAATAGTCAGATCAGGCCCGGATACATAAAACAAAATCGTTGATTACATCTACATCTACCAACGAGGCGAGCTAGTATCCTGTTCTTTCGTGACTGGTAAGGTTGGTTGTCGCAGCAACCTTACATACAAGCCTTACCCGAAGCGAAAGAGACTGCAAAGTCGATTGTATATTAAGAGTATGTACAAGTAGTGTTTGGAGTTACGTCATCAGCTTAGGTGACGTCATCAAATCTTCAACGTGTTGTTGTTGTTGTTGTTGTTGTTGTTGTTGTTGTTGTTGTTGTTGTTGTTGTTGTTGTTGTTGTTGTTGTTGCTGCTGCAGTTGCTGAAGCTGTTGTTGAAATTGCTGTTGTTGTTGGAGAAGCTGAATCTCGATGTCAAATTTCGTGATCTCCTTGGATAATTTCGTTTTTTCTAATTCAATCTTCTCGGTTTCTAGACGAGCTTTTTTAATTTCAATGTGAAGAAGCTCGCGATGTAACTCTTCACGAGTTGGCTCTGTTACTGTTCTCTTTTTTGATGATGCTAACGGGGCTGACTGTGACCGACTTACTGGAGTAGGGCCTGGGCCTGAGGAATAGAAATATAACACAAAAATGTATGATATAGCCTAAATGCAGGTTTGTGTGTGCGTGGAATGCAAAGAGTACAATCTATTTCTGCTTTAGGATTATATATTTGATACTGCTGCAACTATTACATCTGTAAGCCTATGAGTGGTGAAAGCATCCGACTGTGACGGATAAAAATAAGCACCATTTTGCCTAATCACCATAGACTAAAGGGTTATTCCAACCGGTTGTTTTCCCATTTGTCCGTTCTTCTCATTGTCTAGATTTGTACTAAGAATCATTTCTGAAATGTGATAAAATGTGTTATATATAAGTTATCCGTATGTTTACAAACTGCAAATCCGCAAGACTGTAGTCGTTATTATATGATCAAGGATTTGAAGGACAACAAATTGTGATGGAGGTGGTAGAAAGTCGACGGTGTACTCGTGATTGAAATACAGACACATTTCACGTGTAACTTACATTGTATGTTGGGATGGTCAGGGGACGGGTTCGTCCCCTCAATCAATTTTTCCTCATCCCCATCAACACTAGCGGCAGCAACCGTGGATGCGGATGTTGATGGCTCTGCTGAGAGATCTACGTCTGTGCCAACATCGACTACTCCAGACTCCCCTCCGGAAACGATACCATCTAGGGTTGGAGAGCACTCACCGATTATATCCAGGACAAGATCCGTGTAGGCGCCTTCTGGTGGTTTGGGCCCACCTCCGGTCTTAGGACATTTATGATTCGAGTAATCTTTCTTGGCACGGGTTAGCAGATCTTTATATTTATGCATTTATAGACAAGCATATTTCCTCCCATTTCTCCTTCTTTCGCCTTGCGGTCACCGAACTGCTGAATTTGGAATTTAGCAGCTCGCAATTCTCCTTATAGGACGATAACAGTTTTAATATTTCACCGTGTTGAAAATTTCTCTTTCGCGACATGCTTGTTGTAGGCCTATATCTTGGCTATAACACGCGAGCTATGAGGTGAATTCCAGGGAAAACGAGACTAGGCCAACGACCGTTTCTCTGACCGGGTGACCAACGTCCGTGCAACTAAGCCCGTGGCGAGGCCTAGTTTTACGCGGAGTTCCAAACACGGGCGTCAAACAGACGTAGCTACACATGGAATAATGCTGATCTAGACTCGATTTCACGGACATTGACAGCACATTTCACAGGTCATAGTATACGGAAAATATATCTCGACATAGAAAATGTGAGCGAGGTTCAGCTGGCAATGTAGATTAATGCACTACGACTGCTGTTCAAGCTGCGTAGCTTTTTGGTCGTTCGCGCGACAATTTTTAATCTACGTCTGTTTGGATCACTTGCCTTTACTGCACTCATGGAATTCACGCCCGAGATATAGCCAGGCTGGCAATTCGAGTACAATTACGCCTGACGACGAGCTTAGTTGCGCGGACCTTCGTCAACTACGACCGGCGTCTGTACGCTCGCTTCTGTCACTTGGCCCCAGGGCCCTGAAAAAAACTTGCACTATCATGGAAGTGTGCCCAAAATTAAAAACAATTATCACATTTGAACCTGAAATTCCAGAATTTCATGTTTACAGTCATTATAAAGGTAAGATGTTGGAAATTTTGAATCCAGTTTGAAGCTTGTGCTGCCTTAGCCAGCTTCCAGTCAAATTAGTTTCAAAATATTCAACAGAATTTAGAAACATTTGTAACAAATATTTTATTCACTTGTCGATTGAAAAGGTTAATCCAGTAACTAGTAGTCATACTCCCTTTTTGGACTACCGGTATATATGCCCACCATTTATTATATTACTCATTTCTGCGCTAAAATCTGAGGGCGGTGTATGACAGCCGTTGTCGGGTCATAGTGCTTACCAGTATATCCCTATGACCCTGCACCGTACATGTATATTGTTAACCATCTAACATTTGAGTCAAACCAAAACTGCTGCAGTTGTCTAGGAAAATGTCAATTTTCCGACCAAAGTAACATTATTTTTGAAAATGTATCACTGGAATGACTGGCTCTTGGTCTGCATATGGGCATTGTCTATGAGAAAATGGAAATTTTCATGAGAAAATTTGATTGTTAAAGTCTTAATATAACTCTTAGAATTTGCCTATTTCTAACTTATTGTTCCTATTTTTTTCAGGTGAGCGGACAATGGCTTAAAAACATCAGAGACTTTCTTCTGCTAAGTGGGCTGATGGATTTACTAACATGGATTTTATGAAGAGAAAAATTTGTTGATCTGTGTAAAATAAGACTGCTGGGATATTGCAATTGCCTCCATTCATCTGTCTATCCATCCATCTCCAAAAGCTTTTGGTAGAATTCAATCAAAATTGTTAATGTAAATTACTGATATGATTATGAATTCGGAGACACCGTATACAATAAGCTCCATCGCAATGAATCGGCCAAGAATGACGCAAATATGATTCGACGGCAGTGAAATATACAACATAAATCTGCACACGAGCAAGGTAAGATTAACCCTTTTTCCGATGAATTCCCCATACCTCATTTTAATGATACCATAAAGGAAAACTGGTGAATATTTTAAAATTAATTTGACTGCAAACTGCCTTAGGCAGCAATGGCTTTCAGTCAAATTAATTTCAAAATATTCAATAGAATAAATTTTATACTGTAAGCATCATACTTTTTCAGGGATTTGTTGGTGAAAATGAGAAATGGTTAAATAATAGATGAATCCAATCTGTCACCCAAGTATATGACATCATAATGAATTACATCACATATAGGCTGACGTCACAATCAAAATATCTATTGGATGACGTAGCTAAGTCCATCATGCACTTTTGAAAGTCTGTCAGTTGTACGAATTGTATGCCATTTACTAAACATTCTGTTGAATAATTGAACAGACCCCAGTGTCAGATTAGTTTCAAAATATTGAACAGGTTAGCTGTATCTATAGTAATCATGGAATTGGGAAATTAGGATTCAAAGTGTATAAACTGAACCCAACACACGCAAATCATGGATGGAGCTTACCTAGAGATGGGGCAGAGCTAAAGGTGGATTCCTCTATTAGAAAATCTAAATTTCTGCCATGCCCACTTGTCAATTCCAGTCTTGGCTATGTTTAACCCTTTCACTGACAAATCCAAAAGAAATTTACATTTTTGTATAAAGATTTTGAATTAATTACCTACCTGTATCTTATCGCCTTGGGTCCTTTCATGATCCCCATGTTTTGCAAAAATGGAGGTATTATAATCGCCTCCATCTACCCGTCTGGCGGTCCATCATGCCATCGTCCCTCCCAAACAGGTGGGTGAAATTCAACCAAATTTGGTATGTGGGTTACCCATGATTGAGCCTTGTAAGACCATATTTAGATTTGGTTCCCCCCCCCCCCCCCCCCCTCCTGTGAGTCAGGGGATGGGGTCCAAAGGACAAATATCCGAAAAACTGTCCATCACGCTAACTCCTCCCAAACTGTTGTGTGGAATTCAAAGGATTTGATATGGGTTACCATACAATATTCAGATATTTTTTCATAAGCTGAAGATACAGTACACCTCAGATTCCTCATACCTTCCAGTCATTCAAAGAAGGGAAAGGAATAAGAATCACCATTAAAACGTTATTCTTCCTTATGAAGCGTAAAATGTGTGATGTGATTTTTTGCGCCCAGGAAGCCCAACATGTCTGATTTCAGCAAATCCCCTTACCTTGTAATAGAGGATAGAATCTTAAAGGTGCATATTCACACTAGAATGCTTGAAAATAAAATTGTACACTTTTAGAGGCTTAGGTTGTATAGCTAGATGAAATGAAAGAAATCTAAACATTGATGATTTCATTATGTGTAAATTAATATAATTAAGTTGTAAAATTGAATTAGAGACACATGACCCTATTTCAACTTCACAATTAGAAAATTATATTAATTTACCATCATTTCTCTACTAAAGGCTGCCCTTGAATATAAGACGCTGTCCCAAATTTGACCAAAATCCGCCCAAAAAACTTGTATTCAAGTATAAGACTCTGTTAAATTTAGAAAAATGTACCTAAAAAAATCGAAAATTGGTATAAAAAATTACCATCACGTCACTATGTTTAATGTATGCCTAAAAATATCATCGTGGAAAAGAAATTATTAAATAGGACCACCTAAATATTGCGACTTGAAAATATAGAAATCACGTGACATTAGGAATGAGGTAATGGCTCGTGCGTTTGGAGGCGCTGTGTGATGTTATGTGCTAACGGGAGTTGGTTATCAAATGGGTACGGGAACATTCAGTTCCTATCGCGAAATGATATATAGCAATTTCTGACTCCAGAATATTTAGATCCGAGTACTCACTCAAATTAGAATAAAGACCTTTTGCGATTGGAGGCGAATCACATGATTTATACGTATGTCGTTTCTCGATGCCATTTTATGTCAAATTCTGGATTAATTTTTATGTAATACATGATATTTATTAAAGAATAAGCAATATTTAAGCGCCCCAATTTAATAATTTCACTCCCGCTTGATGTTTTTTTTAGTATACCTTAAACATAGTCGTCAGGTGGCACACATTTTCTAACGTAAGATTTAGTTCAATTTCCGTGGTATAATCTTTGACATTTTGAGAACAATTTTGAGCCAAAAATGTGCTCAAGGAATGTTCTCGATTATAGGACGCCCCCCCCCCCCCCCCAACTTCCAGGAACATGTAATTTGACAAAAAAAACTGCATCCTTTAGTCAAATTTTAGCGGTATACGGAATGAAATAATGTTATTAAGATTCATTACATTGAGCTATGTAATTTAAGCTTATATTAGAGCACTGGTGTGAATGTGCACCTTTAACCCTTTAAGGGTAAGATTTTGTCCAAAAAATCCAAATAAAATTTGCTTATTAAATGTCCATTTGCAGGCCGAAAGGTTTTTTTTTAAATTTACCACATGAGCAACTGTCTCTCTCAGCAGGCAGTCTAGTGGTAAATTTTCAAAAATAGTCTATTAATCTGCAAATGACCATTCGTCAACACTACTGCAGATGCCGTTTTTGGCCAGCTTGGCCATTAAAGGGTTAAATGAAATTCTTGGTGAGTAACAGGAGGCCGATACACTAGAGTAGTTTGTCACTCCTGTAGAAGCTTGTAGTCATTATGAATGAAGTACCAATGGAGGGATCTGATCGTGTCACTCGAGTACCTGTCATAATTAGTACGTCCTATGTACAAATTGTTTGTCTTTGAGGTGGAAACAGCCCCCAGTCAAATTAGTTTCAGAAGATTCAACAGCTTACACGTGTATTTACCATAAAATTTAAATTAAGGAAATTCACGTCTTAGTTTCAAATTGATTCCAGAAAGCTACATGGAGAATAAGTGAGTGGACCTTAGCAGAGCTAGAAAGGATCCCTCTTGCCATCTCAATAATAAAGGACAATTTCGAGCTCCATATTTAAGAAAGAAAAGGATTTTATGAACTTTTTCAGATGCCAGTCTGTTGAGAATCACACATAAACACTAAAACTTAGATTTATTCAAGATTTTTGGCTGTTTATCCAGAATTAATTATTAATCGTACTGGATGCCTCACATAATCCAATTATGAAACAATCGATTATGGAAATTAAAGGTTAGCTGATGCTACTAGAAGATATAAATATTAACCCTTATCAATCTGCTGTCAATAATCTATCTTTTACTGTGTCAATAACAAAGAAACTGATGTACATTTTTCAACAATTTTGTTGGAAGATGTTGGTGTCTATGACAGCAGCATCTCCCACCAAATTTGTTGAAAAATTAACAGCAGTCCATCTTAGAATTTAATTTTAAAATTAAAAAATTTGACACCAGAGTGGTAAGGGTTAAATAGGTGCCACCACAATCAACAAGTCTAATACCAGCATGTGTGCCTATTTGCCTGCCTATTTGAGTTAGCAATCTCCAATGATATGAGTCCATCAGGTTTGAAAATTATTGATCTTGAGAGTATCTTGAAAACTGTTTTGCATGTCTCCATTACCTACATCCAAGTTAGCTAGGTATGGGGCGTGAGAAAGTGAAATTATTTTTAGATGAATCACCGGAAAGGAGTTATTCCATTTTACCTAAAATTTTAAAATCATTTATTACTTTGACAGACACATTTTTCAAGGAAGACAGGAGCTATAAAGGTCAATTTCAAACTTGTTTGAAATTAACATGTTTATATTAAATTTTAAAAGTTATTATTGTTAGGACCCGTATGCTGGACAAAGTTGCCTGAGGTCAACGGAGGAAGCTAGTACTCTGGCTGTTGGTGGAACTCCTTGTCTGTTAAAGTAATCCGGTTTCCTTTATGCATGTTGTAAATATGTATGTATGTATATATATATATATATATATATATATATATATATATATATATTTATATATAAATTAATTAAGCAAGTAAAGAAATTAATGTAAGATAACATGTTTAATTTCTATTAAGAAAGAAAAAGCTATCTTGAGACCTCGTTAAATTTCTTTCTAAAAGGCGAAAAGAAAACAACTCCCGAAACACTGAACGGATTTTATTTGACTGATTTTGATGCCAAAATTAGTTTTATGTATTTTTATTGGGTATGCTGATTTCAAATTTCCACGTTGGAAACTGGCGGATAAACATGTTGGATCGTTTGCTGTTTTTAAAAGCACATTTAGCTCATCTCTGAAACTGAGGAACCGTAATCTAATGCAAATATTTATCTGATGGCCATTTTAAATTACCTACTCTTCACAAGATCTCCAGAACCGCTAAATGAATCACACCAAATTTGAGGACTAATTAAGGCCTAAGGAGCGCAAAAATTTATCACGGGAAGTCGCCAAAAAAAACCCCGAGCCTTACACCAATCACAATTTTGTGTCAGTCATATTTGCTACTTTCTTAATGTTAGACATGTTTGATGACAAATTGATTATCCCATAGGTAGTGCTATGTGCACATTAATTCAACAACTTATGTTGAAACAACAAATTTTAATAAACTGGTAGAATCTAATTTTGGTGTGTTCTAAATATGGTGCTATGAAGCGTCACTGACTTACGTTACACTACCATTGTTTCTAAAATACATTACATGCACAAAGCCGAAGTACAAATGCATTTATTTCACTTGAGCATGTTGGTCATTCAGCAGTGCAAGTGTTAAATCAAATAGCCGTTATTTAATATATATATATATATATATATATATATATATATATATATATATTTATTCCTGACATGTCCCAGAATTGTCTACAATGACCGGTAAATGTGATATCCAGTCGGATAGTAATGTATGTATTTTGCTAAATCATTATGAATAAAAAAACCCAGCAAATGTATCTAATAGAAGTCGCATCCAAATTTCAGCAGTTTGTGTAAATTAAAATGATGTGAGCTAAATAACGTATAGATGTTCAATAAAACGAGATTTAAATTTTTTTTGCAATAACTTCGTAGAAATACCATCCAAATTACGTCACTTCCTTATGTGATACAACTATCAATGGGAAAGTTATTTTAACGGGTACCAAATATGCGGATCGGATTGAATGTATAATATTCGGTTACCATCACGATATATATATATAGTACAGGCCGAGTCCGGTATATTAGGTCCGTAAAATGCAGACGATTCTACTGCAGCCCTCAAAATTTCAAATATTTGCGAGACCCATTTTTGGGTCCCGTGTTTTCAGGTCTGCGTAACCAATTTTTCGGTTGCGCAAAATCAGTGTAACCAATTGTTTGCGCAAATTGGTTACGGCATTTTTTATCTGAACATATTTCATCTGTATATTAAGTTAATAATGAATTTAAAGTGCATGTTGCTGAATTATGATTAGCATATTGATTACAGCATGGATGTTTAGTTACTCAACTATTGACCTCATAATCAATTACATCACATATAGGCTGATGTCACCAGTCACTATTATAATTGACAGACAATACTAACTCTCATAGTAGTCTATCAGGGGCCCTACCAAAAATTTACAAAAAAGTGCCAGAAACCCTACAGCTAGAAACTTGCTTAGAAACCTAGCCTGTTAGCGGTAGTGGAGTGAAAGCGGCGTAGTGCTACCATGGCAAAGTAACAGATCACTATATAAAACTATATAATACCTTTAAGTACATGTAAAATTTGTATGAATAAAATATATTTTAGTTAGTCAACGTGCCTCTCAAAATGGCCACACCTTATAGGATAAATACATTGGTCTATTTTTGCAAAGTTTATTGAAGTTTTTTTAAATTTTACAAATGCCATTGATAAATTTAATCACAATGGTATTATAACTAACAGATACCAAAGTTTTGTGAAGGTTTTCATCCGATAAGATGTGAAAATGACAATTATATTATTTCATGGTACCGTAAAATTTCGAGAAATTCCGGTCATGATTTAAATAATTCCTTTATACATAATCGAACACATACCAGGGTTGTTATTACACCACAAAAACATCCATTACCGTTCAATCACTACTTGCTAAATCAATTATTTGCATTTTGCTATCTGAATAATATTTTTATGCCTGCATACACACCTCCCCATGCCTAATCCTATTCCTATGGTCCCACCTCCAGCCTACCTTCAGGTATAGACTGGCACCAGTCTATACTCACCTCATAGTGACGCTTGTCGCTAAGCGCGCTCGCGCATGCGCATTAGAGCCCGAATAGGAAACAGATTCACTTTTCAATTATTCTGCAGCAGAATAGTTGTGTAAAAATATTTATATAAGTATTTGTGTTTTGCGCTGTGTCAGTGATACCTTTTGACTTTATATCTCGGGAAAAATATGCCCAATATGAAGTCAATCCTCCCTAAGTTACGTCTATTGTGTTTATATGGTATCTTATAGACGAAGTTATATATTACCGGATTTCGCGAAGATCGTTTTGCTTCGTGGTATCTTGATTGTTATGCCTATCCTAAATCATCATCATCATCATTGATAATGTCCAATCCATATATATAGAGCCTGTAATGAAGTTATTTCTAGTGCATTATAAGGATTATCTTAAAATCCCTTGAAAGTTTCTGGTAAGGAAATTTGAATTTTCCCGCCGTTAGAACTGAGTTGAGGGTGTCTCTTGTTTGAGAGTTTGAGCGGTATGCTTCTTTGTTACGTTTTTTCGTTTGTAGGAGTCAGCGAAAGGGTCAGATAAGACTAAATGTTCGTCGGCAAAATGTGATCGTCATCACTCGATCGAGTTCGCCGGGCACGTTTGTGCGAAGTGTCCTGTACTACTAATGCTATGTGTGGGATTTGTAACGGGTGGCCGGTTTTCGGTAGCGAAAGCGTTCTTTAAAGCCTTGTCGGTCATAACAATCGCAGGCGGTGTCCTTTGCTCAATCCTCTGTTCCGTTATCGGTAGCAACGGAGGGGGGAAACTCATCGGGAAATTCGGACGCCGTGATGGCGCTTTTTGCGAGATTTGAATCGTTTGCCACAGTGTTGACAAAATCGCTCGATGAACGAATTTCTTCTGCGATAAAAGAGGCTAAAAAGCAGGAAGGCTCGTCAAGTTCGGAGGATAGCCCCAAGGCTAGCGGGCGTTCCCGCAAATGGGGAAAGCCGGTCCCTTTGACCTCTAGGCAGGTGTTGGTATCACCAAAGCAGAAGACAAGAGCATCCAGGCTCTTGGAGAGTGCATCAGATAAAATCCACTTAAAACTTGAGGGTGATGGGCATAATCCTCAAGCAGTGGTGGCGTCGGCTGAAACCGGCGTCCATGAGGCCAGTCCTTATGATAATGCCAATTTTACGGTGGTTCCGGTAGTTAGAGTTGTCTCTAGAGCGCCCGTTTCTAAGCGGTCGATACCTAGTCTTGCTAGTTCCGGTTCCGTTGTGGTGGACTCGGGTTTACTTCCGTTTTCCGCATCTCAATCTTTTCCGTCCGAACTTCCGGTCTAGCAAGACATCCGGGTCTTCAAGATCCGGTTCCGTCTTCGGTGGTTTCCGTTTCCAGTAGGACTTCCGGTTTAGTGGGTAATCCAGGTCGGCAAGATCCGGTTACCACTTCCGTTCCGGTCTGTCTTCCGTTTATGTAGGACATCCGGGTCCTAGAGATCTGGTACCTACTTCCATTTCCGGTTATATTAGCGCTTCCAGCCATTCCGGATATCCGGAGTCTGAGGACTCCTTTTATTTTCGAATTCCGGTATAGGCGTTTTCCGTTTCCGGTTTGGACGCTAGTCAGTACACTTCCGCTTCCGGTCTTAGGGGTGTACTTCCGGGTCGTCCAGACCTGGATAGACTTCCGTTTTCCATTTCCGGTTATATGGGAGCTTCCGGAAGAATGCATATCCGGGTCTGTTGGACCCGACATTGCATTGTTCATCAATTTCCGGTTCCGTTTTTTCAGTTTCCTCTTCCAGTTAGTCTGTACATCCGGGTTGTAGGATCTGGATCAGTTCCGGTAGTCTACTTCCGGTTTTATCCATTTCTTTTTCCTTTTTTCCACATCCGGATTTCGTACAGCCAGGGATAGGGTCATTTCCGGTTTTACCCGGCATTACATTGTTCATATATTTCCGGGTTTTCAGCTTCCTCTTCCGGTAATTCTGTACATCCGGGTTGTAGGATTTTACTTCCGCTTTATGCATTTCCGTTTTCCCTTTTTCCACATCCGCTTTCCTAGAATCTAGTCATCTTCTTGCCTAAGATTAGTCTTATTTCCGTATTTGTTTAATATTGGGAATGTTTAAGAAAATAGTCATTCCAAGTCATTGCCAGTCTTGTAGTCTTGTAGTCTCTCTTGGAATTGTAGTCTATGCAGACATTTATTCGTTTATCAGTGACAAATTTCAGCGTAATTAAAGACTCTCCTGACTGGTTACCGTATGAGATTTTGTTGCAGATTATTTTATATGCGCATTTCATAAGCCGATAAGTCAGGTGGTATTCTATGCATTATTTCGAGATACACTTTTTGCTTTCATCCGACTTTAGATGGCCAGTTGTCTTCGGGCCATTCAGCCTTTTTTCTCACTCCTTTTACCTCTTATGTCGGCAGGTTGACATATTTATTTAACCAAAGGGAGTTTATTTGTGGAGGGGATAATCCTGATTCTTAAGTAAATCGTAGTATAATTTCGTCAGTCGCTGAAAAGAATTAGATTCAGTAAAGGTTTCATAGGATCATTATGAGTACAGGATTAATGTCTACAAGTACATTATTCGCTTAGAAAAGATAATCAATCGGATAAGGGGGCAGGAAGGAGGAATATGAGTCGGATTCTTCTGCGTTGACATAGTTTCGGTGAGTTCGTTTTGTTTTCATTTTTTCCAGATTCTTGTTTGTTTTTCCTTTTATAGCGTAAATTTTGCTCTATTTTGACGGGGTTGCTGCGGGCCTTCGGACGGGGTTTTCGGGGGGTGGGGCTCGGGATTTGCTGGGTATTTTGGGGCCAGTTTGGCTGAGGGTTGTTGGCGATCGGCAATTTTTGGTCGGATTATTCCCGGACTATTCGGTGAGTCTTGGGTTTTTTGGCTCGTTGAGGTTGTTGTCTGGGGGCTGGGGGCGGGCCGGTTGGAGTGGGGTTGGGGTTGCGCTGGAGGGGGGGGGGGGGTGGGGGGGGGGGGGGAGAGCGGACGAGAATCTTTGGATTTAAGCATCCACCAACTATTTTCGGTCAAAATGTTTTCAAAATCTTTGCAAGTCTAGAGATATTACAGTTGTAATATGTCATCTGCAAAATTCAGTATTCAATCAGTTAATATCTAGTATCAGTGTTCAATCTTTCCTTTCTTTGTACAAAGATGAAATTATTGATGATAAGACTATAATTATAAGAATCAATAAATTTATTAAAATCTTTTAAGTTTCTGTCTCTTGGCATAAATATCGAATTGTTTAGGATATCTAATTCATCAGCAAGCCCGGGCGGCTAGGCAACCGTTGATGTATTCAATACAATTTTTTATTAAATCTCCATTGGTATACGATGTTTAAATTAGATAGTCTAATGTGGGCCATAGCTCTGTTATCAGGACCTGGTCATGTATTCTATTCATAGAATTGTGATGACGGTCATCACTAGTAACTTTCCCGTAGTTCATGTAGATCTCGGGCACAGGATTTGACTATATCTTGAGTGCTAGCATTATTAATAAGTTAGGCTATACTGATATGACCCTTTTTGGTCTCCATTCAGAGTAAGCGGTATTATTAAAATATCCATAATAAACGTGAGTTACCTATTTAGTGAGGACTAAGCATTATGATATAGCCCAGGATTTTTGGCATATGTCATCTATGTGTTTTCTATGAGCAGTCCTCTTTAGCATATAGTAAGTTTGACACTTCTTTAAGGGTGGCCCTTGTTAAAAGGGGCTAGATATTCTTGGATCTAGAATCCTTCTATGTAATCTCTTCTTCCAAAATGGTCTTCTGTTCCTTATTATTAGAAGTTATTAGCTTTAGAGGGGTTGTTGTTTGTCTATGATTGTCAAGGAGTCTATAGAAGAGGCTATTCATTGGAAAGTAGATCCAGGCTTCTGTGCATTGGTTGGATTGTCTGTTAGGGTTCTAAATCTCGATTCGTTCAGTCATTGCCATGGGGTTTTCTTTCATTTTTAGAAGGAGGAATGAGGTTTAGTCTTATGGATTGTCCTCTAGTAGAGATGTTCGCTGCCTCTCTGAATGCTCAGATCTTCTCTTACATGTCTCCTTTTCAGCACAGTCAAGCCCTGGGGGTGGATGCTCTGTCTCAGTAGTGGACAGGAATGTTCGCCTATGCTTTCTCTCGAACGATTTTGATTCAGTTAGTTTTGAAGAGGGTCAAGGATCAGGTTTGCGAAATTCTTCTGAAAGCTCCCTTTTGGCCAAAGAGGATTTGGTTTTTAGACCTTCTAGATTTTCTGGTAGATTTCCCTCTTCTTCTTCCAGTATACCAGGATCTTCTATCTCAAGTAAGAGGTCTTGGTGTGCATCCAAATCCAATAAATTTTAGTCTGTGTGTCTGGAGAATCTCGAGTCTGAAGTCCTCGAGAATAAGGTTTCTTCTGGTCTCAGGAAATGATTGACTCTGCCAGAAGGGATTCGACCCGTGGAGTTTACAAGGGTCGACAAACATTTAGGTGAATGATGTTCAGACCAAGGTTTCGTGCCCGATTCTGTTTCTATGCACAAATTATTAGAGTTTTTATCTTATCTGTTTGGTTATTTTCATTTGTCAGTTATTACGGTCAGGGAGTATAGATTTTCTCTGGTGTCATCCCTTCCTTATCTTCTGTATGCCGGTGTCAAGGATACTAAGACGTTTAATAGCTTTATTAGAGGTCTAAGTAATATTCGTCCTCCGATTGCTAAGCCTTTACCTTCCTGAAGTTGGGCTTTGGTTCTTCAAGTTTTGGCAGGTCACCATTTTGAACCTATTTCTTCTACCAGTAGTAAGCTTGGTTTTGTTTTTAATTGTCAAAGCTGTTTTTTCTTGTTGCCACAGCCTCTGCTAGAAGGCGTTCAGGAGATTCATGCTCTTTCTGCTGAAAAGGAGAGATTTATAGTTTCAGGAGACGGCTTGTTTTGATATCCCAGGTGGAATTTTTTTTATCTAAAACTCAACCTAACCGCTATCCTGATAGTCCGATCATTTTAAAATCTTTTTCGTCTGTCGCCATCCGAAAAATTTTGGTGTCCTATTAGGGCATTAGGAACCTTCAATCAGCGATCAGATGTTATAAGAGTCGATCCATCTCATTTGTTTTTCCTACAAGGAAGAGTTATCTAAGCCGGTCTCAAATTCTTCGATTGTCAGATGGATTTGTGAGAGTATAAATAAGCCTTGTTATGAGAGCTAGGCCAGGTGAGCTAATAATAATAATGATGATTACTGTAAAAGAAATCATAATTAGAAATCTAATTTAACAAAGTGTAAAATTACAATTAAAATTATTGTATTGATATTAAATAACGTTTACGCTTACAGCCAACAGGGCATTCATGTCTACATCATGTATTTTTCTACAGGAAACAGCACAAAAACATCCATTACCGTTCAATCACTACTTGCTAAATCAATTATACGAGTACCAAGCTCATTACCCGTTATTGGCAACACCGTATCACGTACTATAATATTGATGCGTCTGATTGGTCGGGAATACATGAATATTAATTTTTCCGGCAAGATGGCGACACGATCAGCTGTTTTTCAAAATAGTTGTGTGCTCAAATATGCCAATCTATGCATATTTCTTGTACGCCACAAACTAAAAAGTAGACAGATGACTAGATTAACGATATTGCCAATCGGGAAGTGGGATGCCGATATATTTGACAACTTTCGCATCTCAACTCGGCCTAATTAATGCTAGTAATTTGAAGAGTAAGTTATCTCGGAAATTGTAAACAAAGACACGCATCGATGATTGAGATTATCGGATTGTTTATCTATAACCTTATTGTGATTTCGCGACCAGAGGTAAGCGAAATTGATTTAAATATTATTGGTTCAGCTTGCTCTCTTAACACAATCTATAACTTTCTCGGTTAAATTAGTCATTGAGTAACAGCACATTTACTAATAATCATTGATGACTGGAACTTACTAATAATTCCTTAGAAAACAAATATTTCACTATTGCCCTGGTTACAAATCTATCACCATTTACTGTGTGGCCAGTATCCTCTGATCAAAGATATAGAGAACCGGGGCCCTGAAATAAATTTGTGTGCCCAAAATCAAAAACAATTGTCACATTTGAACCTGAAATTCCAGAACTCCACATTTACAGTCATTATAAATGTAAGATGTTGAATATTTTGAATCCAATGTGAAGCTGGTGCTGCCTTAGCCAGTTTAATTAGTTTCAAAATATTCAACAGAATTTTGAAACATTCGTAGCAAATTTATTATTCGCTCTTGTCGATTGGAAAGGTTAATCCAGTAACTAGTAGTCATACTCCCTCCTTGAACGATATATGCCCACCATTTATTATATTATTCATTTCATTTATGCGCTAAAAACTGAGGGTGGTGTATGACCATAACACCCATTGTCGGGTCATAATGTTTACCAGTATATCCTTTAGTCTGAGTCTGCTCTGACTCAACCTGCCACTGTGACAGATATTTGGACAGACTGTCAGTCTGTGACAGTCTGTCCAAATATCTGTCACTGGCACGGGTTGAGTCAGAGCAGACTCGGACTATATATCCCTATGACCTTGCGCCGTACATGTATATTGTTAACCATTTAACATTTGAGTCAGACCAAAACTGTTGCAGTTGTCGAGGAAAATGTAAATTTTCCGACCAAAGTAAGATTATTTTTGAAAATGTATCACTGGAATGACTTGCTCTTGGTCTGCATATGGGCATTGTCTATGAGAAAATTTAAATTTTCATGAAAAAATTTGATTGTTAAAGTCTTACTATAACACTTCTAGAATTTGGATATTTCTAATTTATCCTTCCTATTTTTTGCAGGTGACTGATGGGCGATGGCTTCTAAACTCTAAACGGACTCAGTTTTTCCTGCTACGCCTAATGGATTTACTAACATGGATTTTATAAAAAATAAAAATTTGATGACCTGTGTTACTCTATAATCTAATTTTTGTATGGAAACAGTATATTTGAACTAAAACATGATGATGTACGTTCGAAACATGATCAGCTACTACACACAGCTATGCCGGCGGCTGTTCTGGATCGACTGCCGACTGTTATCAACCGTATTCCTGAGGGCTCAGCTAATGTGCATCTCACATAAGCTCTATGTATCATTTGAGATTGGGTGGGTTTTGAATCAAATATCAATAAATTTAATCTCTTAATTATACCCACACGTTTTGAAAAAACTGCAGGGATATTACAATCGCCTCCATCTGTCTGTCTGTCCATCCATCTCCTCAGAAAGCTTTTGGTAGAATTCAATCAAAATTATTGTGTAAATTACCGATATGCTTGTTGATTGGGAGACACCATTTACACTAGGCTCCATTCCCAGAGGGGTGGGGGGGGGGGGGTAGGGTTGATGGAAGACTGTCAAAGTTAAAGGAATATAACCAAATCTGGTGATTTACCATATCATGGCCCTATGGGTGTAGAATGTGAGGTAACCTAATACATTAGTTATGTGAGTAGCAGCGACAGCAGAGTGAAATCTACACAATGTAATGTGCACAAGATCAAGGTAAGAGATGAATTGCCCATATCTCGTTTTAATGGGAAAAAATTAAAATTTATAAAGGAAAGCTGGTGAATATTTTAGAATTAGTTTGCCTTTGCTGACCTGGTGAGTTGGGCAGCAGCAGCTTTCAGTCAAATCAAAGTACTTGAAATTGGTTTCAAAATATTCACCCAAGTTGGCGGTATCTATGGTTACCATGAAATTTAGAATTCAGGATTCAAAGTATATAAACTGATCCCAACACGCGCAAATCATCGATGGAGCTTATGTAGAGATGGGCGGGGCATAGCTAAAAAATTATCCATTAGAAAATCTAAATTTCTGCTCTGTCCTTCCTTTTGTCAATTCCAGTTTTTACTATGTTTAACCCTTTCGTGACAAGTCCTGAAAACAATGTGGCATGGAAAATGGTGGTTGTAGCCTAATTTCTCAATCCGAAAGAAAATTACATTTTAGTATGATGACTGAATTAATTATACCTACCAACCTTGTCTCTTTGAGTCCATTCATTATCCCCATACCTACCTTGTCTCCTCGAGTCCATTCATTATCTCCATGTTTTGAAAAAATGGGGATATAATTGCCTCCATCCACTTATCTGTATGTCCATCATGCTATCTCCTCCCAAACAGTTGGGTCGATTTCAACAAAATTTGGTAGGGCGGTTACCCATATGATTGCGCTTTGCAAGACAACATTTAGATTTGGCCCTGCCCACTGAAGGTCAGGGGGTGGGGTCCAAAGTTCAAATATCCAAAAAAAAATGTCTCATATTTTACTCCCAAACTGTTGTGTGGAATTCAAAGAAATTTGGTGTGTGGTTTGCCCATATAATTGTGGATTGCCTGACATTTATTTCTTTGGGTTGGAGAAGGGGTTAAAAGGTCAAGAAATTTATTGTAAGCAGAGATTGGAGTCTTCTAGATTTATCTAGATTTCTGGATTTTTCATAGACCACTCTCGCACACCAGTTGACACCCTCTCCATGAATTGAAATTAAGCCAAATGAGCCACTACATTCAGATAGGACTAGTGATTACTAGATTCTACTTTAGCCCTTCAAATTTTCTATATAGACCAAGGGAAGACTATTTTTGAAATTTTACAACTGGAATGACTGGCTCAATTACCGAGCATTCTAGTGGTAAATTTTCAAAAAGTCTTGCTCTGCTAATCAACATTTCTTAAGATCACAGCAGAGGCATTCATTGGCCACCATGACCATTAAAGGGTTGACAAATGAAATTGTTACCATTGGGCTGGTCATTGTATTAACCATGGTCAATTTCTACTAGTCTCTGGCTCATGTTAATTTTAACTCCTCTCACAGATCACTTCCTCTGATGACATCCAGATTTTTCAAATCAATCCACTCCAGTCTCTGTAATGAAACTAATTCAAACAAATTTGGTATGTGATTATGGAGTGCAGAGGATACGCCCCCAGGGATGGGATGGGTAAAGAGGTCAAAGTGGTGAGCATGGGGATTTGCTATAATGCGTCATCAACCAAGCAATCTAGTTATCACTCACTTACCATCATTGTCGAAGACTTGATGCTTGATAAATAACATTATGAACAGGAGTAATCAGAGATTGTAAACCACCGCCGAGACCACCCTACCGTTTTTTGTCATATCCAAATTTGTTAAATCTTTATGTATGATCACACAGATCACAGCCAAAGTCTGGAAACCCTTGTTTAGGTTATATTGGTTTGTTGTGTTAAAATTTTAAACGAATCGGATCAGTAATTTTTTAGATGCAATACTGGACGCATGCACACACATAATACCCTCTTTCCCCTTAGGGCAAGGGTAATAATCCAGGAATGAATAGCAATAAAGATCAAAAGTACCTGCAATCTAAAGAAACAATCTGTTGAGTATATTTTGACAAATTTAATTGGAATCTATTGTTGTCCAAAACAACACCAGTTTCCAATCAAATTGGACTCGATATATTCAACAAATCTACTATACATAGTCCAGTCTGATTACCTAAGATGAGATTCTCTCTCTCCCTCTCACTTTGAGTAAACTTTATTTGCCGTGATGGCGCTTTTTGCGAGGTTTGAATCCTTTGCCTCAGTTCTGACCAAGTCTCGATGAACGTATATCTTCTGCGATTAAGGAGGCCAGGAATCGAGAAGTTTCGTCGAGTTTCGATGATAGCCCGAAGGCTAGCGGGCGTTCCCGCAAATTGGGGAAGCCGGGCGGGCGTTCCCGCAAATGGGGGAAGCCGGTTCCTCTAACCTCTAGGCAGGTTTTAGTTTCTCCAAAGCAGAAGTCAAGAGCATCTAAGTTCTTGAAGGTGGGCTCGAGCAGTGCACCTGATAAAATCCACATAAGTCTTGAGGGTGACGGGCATAACCCTCAAGCAGTGGTGGCGTCGGCTGAAGCCGACGTCCATAAGGCCAGACCGGACGTCCATAAGGCCAGACCTTATGCTAATGCCAGTGTTACGGTTGTTCCGGTTGCTAAGGTTGTGTCTAGATCGCCAGTATCTAATAGTTCGATCCCTAGTCTTGCTAGTTCCGGTTCCGTTGTGGTGGACTCGAGTCCTTTAGACTTGGGTTTACTTCCTTTTTCCCGCTTCTCAGTCATTTTCCGTCCGAACTTCCGGTCTAGCAAGACATCCGGGTCTTCAGGATCCGGTTCTTTCTTCTTTGGCTTCCGTTTCCTGTAGGACTTCCGGTTTAGTTGGTAATTCAGATCGGCAAGATCCGGTTACCACTTCCGTTCCGTCCACTTCCGGTCTGTCTTCCGTTTATGTAGGACATCCGGGTCCTAGAGATCTGGTACCTACTTCCGTTTCCGGTTCTTTTAGCGCTTCCGGCCATTCCGGATATCCGGAGTCTGAGGACTCCTTTTATTTTTTGAATTCCGGTAGAGGCATTTCCGGTTTGGACTCAAGTCAGTACACTTCCGCTTCCGGTCTTAGAGGTGTACTTCCGGGTCACCCAGACCTGGATAGAGGTCTGGGCTTCAGTTTCCGGTAGGGAGGCAGTTTCCGGTTTAGCAAGAGACCAAAATTCTCTAGGTCCATCTAGGTTTTTGGATAATAGAAGCTTTGTTAATTCGGTATCAGAAATTTCTCATAGGACTTCTCAGGATGCTGTAGCGTCTAACTATGAATCTTTCATTCCTTCCAAGGTCATTGATGTTGATGTTGACTTATCTTCTCAGTCTTCTTCCTTTCGTGATGCTGTGGTTAATCCAGTTTTTTCTAGACCTTCGTCTTTTTCCTCTTCTCTCGTCGAAGGACTTCTCCTTTTCTCATGTTTCTAACTCTTCTCTTTAAATCTTCCCTTCCTCCTCCTCCTCTGGGTTTTTCTCGTCTTCCTTCTGCTCTTCATTCTTCTTCTTCCTCTCATGATCAGTTGGATCATTCTTTTTCTTCTACTCAATCAGTTTCTTCTCCGCCTTCCTCAGTTGCTTCTTCTCCATCTTTTGATCATCTTGATCCGATTGTTTCTGTGGTTCTATCTCCTGAGCTGGAATTTCAGATTGTCGATTCAGGGTTAGATTTTTCTTTGTTTTCCGTGTTTAGAGATTCTTCATTAGATCATTCTTTTGTTTCTGCTCGTCTCTATTCTTTCGAGATTTTCGGCTAGCTCTTTGGTTCTTCCGTCTTCATCTGCTAGTCAGGATCTGGGTAGGGATTCTTTTTCCTCCTCATGTTTCCTCCTCTCATGATACGGTCAGTAGACCTTCCTCTCCTGTTTTTTCTAGGGAAGGGGATTGTATCAGGAGACTCCTCTGTTCTTATTTCCTCTTCTCCTCTTCCTTCTTCTCTTCCTTCTGCTCTTCCTTCTGCTCCAAGTCAGTCAGGGTCAGGGATCTGAAGAGGTTTTGCCCAGTGAGAGCCTCTTCAGAAGACTGGTCCATGGCTCACCGATGGATTGCTTCTTCTCTTCCTCTTAAGGAGGAATTCGCTATGGATCCTCCTTCTTTCGGATCCGCTCTTTCTACTGCTGATCCTTCTTCATCTTCTCAAGTTCTTCCTATTGACAATTTAGTGGTCGACATGCTAGATTTCTTCGTTAATGACTCTTAACTCTGGATTCTCTCTTATTTCTAAGTATGACTCGCCTGTCCCAATTCTTACGGAGGACTTTTTGAAGGTTGCTTCTACTCAGTCTCTCTGGTCCTGCTAGGGAGGTTCTTTCGTCTCAGTTGAAGGATGCTTCTAAGTCTGACTTTACTACTGATCTGTTCAAATGGGAGTCTCTTTGTAGGTCTCAGATTAAGTCTTCTAATTATCTTGCTCTGCTGTCTGAGGCCGTTCTTGATTCCTTTGCCTGTCTTTCGTTCTTTGGCTGATTTGTCCCGGGGTTCTCTTAACTCGGTTTGTAAGTCTTTGGGGTATATTACTTCCAAACGTAGGTCTAGGAAACTCTCTGAGGTTAGAATTTCTGGTGTCTTGAAGCAGAATCTTGTGGTTGCGTCCCCTGTTGGTACTGATCTTTTTGGAGAGTCAGCTCCTAATTTAATTAGTGCGGAATCTGAGCGCTTGAAGGCCTCTAGGGAGCTTCAAGCTCAGATATCGTTTTCCAAGCCTTCCGTGAAGAGAGATGTCTCTTCTGTTAGAAGCCCTAATTCTTCTCCTAGAAGAAAGAGTCTCAAACCTGATCAGTTTGGAGCTTATCCTTCTAGGGTCTTCCATATCTCTAATTTGTCTTTGTCTGATCGTCGGGATCGATCTTTGGAGGAGGATCGTTTCGATTCCATTTCCTCCCATCGTTCGAGGTCTTTAGGGAGGCAGTCTCCTTCGTCTTGGGCGAGGGGGGGGGGTGGGGTCGCCGTGCTTTCAGATCCAGAGGACGGTCTTTTAGAGGTTTTCAAGGGAAGAGAGTTTGAAGGTTCCGGTCCAACTTTCTCTCTTCCTTTCCCAAGTCCTCCCTTTCTTCTTCCTTTGGAGCAAGCACTCCAGTGCTGTTTTCCCAACATGCCAGTAGGAGGGCGCCTTTCTCTGTTTTGGGAGAAATGGCAAGCCCTCGTTCAGGACTCCTGGCTAGTATCTCAGATACATTGGGGTTATGCTCCATCATGGATCCGTCATCCTCCTCTTCTCTCTCTCTTCCCAGTTTGGACGCCGGTTCCCTCCAATCCGGAGAAACTGGTGGCCTTGGAAGAGGAGTTGGAATCCTAGACCCGGGGTACTACTCGATCATCTTTTTAGTTCCAAAGAAATCAGGAGGTTGGCATCCAATCATAAACCTGAAAAAGTTAAATCTTATGATTCTCACCCCAAAATTCAAGATGGAGACGGTTTCCCAGATCATTTCCAGTCTGGATCAGGGAATGTGGACGTCTTCCATAGATCTAAAGGACGCTTACTTCCATGTTCTTATTCACCCTGCCTTCAGAAAGTTCAAGTTCCTGAGGTTCGCCTACAAGGATCGTGTGTGCCTGACCACGGCTCCCTTCCTTTTTACCCGTCTAGTTTCAGCCATGGCAGGAATTTTACACCGTCATTCTATCCATCTTCATGTTTATATAGACGACTGGTTGGTAAAAGCAAGGTCTTCCTCAATTCTCGCAGGTATTCTTCCAGAGGTTTGCAGCCTGGCTTGCAATCTAGGGTGGATTTTAAATCTAGAGAAATCAAGCCTAGTTCCTTCTGAAGTCTTTACTCATCTAGGCATTTCTTTCAACCTGACCTGGGGTCTAGTTTTTCCCTCAGATCCAAGGATAGAGGCTTTATCAGTGGCAATGGAAATCCTCGCTTCGTCTCTAGTGGTAAGAGCAAGATTCTTTTTGAGAGTGATAGGTCTGATGGTCAGCGTAGAGAAGGTGGTTCCTTGGGCGGCGCTGATTAGAAGACCCTTCCAGATGTATTTAATGTCCCTTTGGAAGCAGTCAGTCCACTCTATCTACCATCAGATTCCCATCAGAGAATATTTGATCCCTCATCTAGATTTTTGGAAAGACCGTTCTCTGCTTCTGATGGGTGTTCCACTGGTAAAGTCCCCTCAGGCAATAATCTTCACAGATGCTTCTCAGGAGGGTTGGGGAGCAGTCTGGGACTCTCTGTCGGTTTCCGGCCTTTGGTCCCTGGAGGAGTCGTCAGCCCACATCAACATTCTGGAGTTGTGGGCTGTCAAGAAGGCTCTCCTTTCGTGGTCAGATCTGGTGATAGGTCTCAAAGTCTCAATTCGGTCGGACAATTCAACAGTGGTATCTTATATCAACAGGCAGGGAGGTACAAGGTCGTCTCTCCTTTGTCTAGAAGTGTGGAATCTTCTCTTGTAGTGCCGAAAGAGGCAGATTTTTCTAGTGGCCCTCACATGTCCCAGGCAGTCTGAATTTTCTGGCGGATCAACTGTCACGTCCCGGCAAGTTCGCCCACACAGAGTGGCAGTTGGTTGTCAGAGCGATTTTCAATCTTATGGATCGTCCTCTACTAGATCTGTTCGCGACCTCTGAATGCCCAGATCTCCTCTTACGTGTCTCCTTTTCCGGACGGTCAAGCCCTGGCGGTAGATGCCCTGTCTCAGTCCTGGACAGGGATGTTCGCTTATGCCTTTCCTCCTACTATTCTGATTCCGTTAGTATTGAAGAAGGTCAAGGATCAAGTTTGCGAGATTCTCCTGATAGCTCCCTTTTGGCCCAAGAGGATTTGGTTTGTAGACCTAGATCTTCTGGTAGACTTTCCTCGTCTTCTTCCAGTATCCCAGGACCTTCTATCTCAAGTAAGAGGTCGTTGTGTACATCCAAATCCAGAAATCTTCAATCTGTGCGTTTGGAGAATCTTGAGTCTGAAAGCCTCCAGGATAAGGTTTCTTCAAGATCTCAGGAAATTATTGACTCTGCCAGAAGGGAATCGACCCATCGAGTTTACAAGGGTCGTCACAAGTTTTAGATTTTTTATCTTATCTGTTTGACTCGTTACATTTGTCAGCTAATACGGTCAGAGGGTATAGATTTTCTCTTGCATCTCTTCCTTGTCTTCTGAATGCCGATGTCAATGATACTAAGACTCTTAATAGCTTTATTAGAGGTCTAGGTAATATTCGTCCTCCGACTGCTAAGCCTTTGCCTTCCTGGAATTTGGCTTTGGTTCTTCAAGTTTTGGCATGTCACCATTTTCAACCTATTTCTTCTATCAGTCTTAAGCTTTTAACTCTTAAAGCGGTTTTTCTTGTTGCCGCTGCCTCTGCTAGAAGATGTTCAGAGATTCATGCTCTTTCTGCTGAAAGGGATAGATTTATAGTTTCAGGTGACGGTTTGGTTTTATATCCCAGAAGGGACTTTTTATCTAAAACTCAGTCTAACCGTTTTCCTGCTAGTCCGATTATTTTAAAATCTTTGTCATCTTTTTCGGCGTCCGAAAAATTTTGGTATCAGGTTAGGGCTTTAAGAATTTATAAACAGCGAACCGATTTTAAAAGAGCTGATCCATCCCATTTATGGGTTTCCTACGCGGAAGAGTTATCCAAGCCGGTCTCGAAAGCTACGATTGCTAGATGGCTTTGTGACACGATTAAGCTTTGCTACGAGATAGCCTCTCCGGATCAAATTAATCTCGCCCATGATGTTAGGGGCATGTCTACCTCTTTCGCTCTTTTTGCCGGTTCATCTTTAGTCATATGAGGTCATGCAGGTGGCAGGCTGGAAATCTGAATCTACTTTTACCTCATTTTATCTTAAAGACCAGAGTGCAGCAGCTTCCTTCTTTCGTAACATTACGATTTTAACTAAAAAAGCCGAAGACCATATACCCAGCACTTCCCACCATTTTTGTTAGGACTGCATCTGTAGAGAATGGTGAGAGTCTTATTTGGTTTTTATTTATTTCTTTAAGTTCTAGTTATCCTTATTTGTTAAATCACGGTATGATTGAGTTATATGCACTATTATGTTATGATATTAACATGCAGATAAGATTGGTTTTGATTTTTATCCTTGTTTATTGATTCTCTAATCAACCCCCCCCCCCCCCCCTTGCGGGTTGGTCTGTTGTTTTATTAACCACTATAAAAACATACTTACCGTTCAACAACTACGACCCGGCCTCAGCCACCCCGCGTGGTAAGATTTGAGAATCAGACTAAATATTTTACACTTAAATTTAGAAAAGTGAATCTGTTTCCTATTTGGGCTCTAATGCGCAAGCATCACTATGAGGTGAGTATAGACTGGTGCCAGTCTATACCTGATGATAGGCTGGTGATGGGACTCAACCGGGTCCATATTAATAGGATTAGGCATGGGGAGGTGTGTATGCAGGCATGAAAATCTTATTCTGATAGCAAAATGCAAATAATTGATTTAGCAAGTAGTGATTGAATGGTAAGTATGTTTTTATAGTGGTTAATAAAACAACAGACCAACCCGCAAGGGGGGTGTATGTGGGTTTTTTTTAATACAAACATGTCTTGTTAACAATACAAATAGTTCTAATCTTAATAATCACCACTTATGTCAAAATTATGCATTTTACTGAACCAGTAGAAAACACACTGGCACAATGTTGGAAAAAGCTGTTGCTGTCTAATGTACAATGTATGTTGGTTTCCTCTCTCTTTAGAAATTATTCTGTGACATCAGACTGCTAAGGGTTAGTGGTCATCCAGACATGTATATCAGCACTAAGGACTGAATGATATCAGTATCCTCACACACCTATGCTGTATAAGTGCATCAGTTTTACTGGTATTATTTGCTTCATTACTTATAAGTGTTTAATATGATTCTGCAGTAAATACTGACCGCCGGTATTAGTGCTTTAATGGTCAAGCCAGCCAATAATAGCTTCTGCAGTGGTCTTGAGAAATGTCCAGTTTCAGGCCAAGAGAAAATTTTAGAAAATGTAACTGAACAAATCATACCAGTGGTAAATTTTCTAAAATATTCTCTTGGTCTGTTAATTGACCGTCTCTGTGCGAAAACTATTTTCTTGACCAATTTTGACCATAAGATTAAGAAGCACATTCTTCTGCCCGTAATGTATGCATCCAGTTTTGTGATCTAAATTCTGCTGTCTTGATACCATTAGTATGAGTTTTAAATATAAAACAATTACTGTTAACCCTCTGGGCCCTACCAAGAATTTACAAAAAAGGGCTAGAAACTTGCTTAGAAACCTAGCCTATAAGCGGTGGTGGCGTGATAGCGGCGTAGTGCTACCATGCCAACTATATTAACTATTTTTGGCAAAGTAACAGATCATTATATATAAAACTATATATCATTAGAAAGGGCCATAAAATACCTTTACGTATAAAATATATTTTAGTTAGTCAATGTGCCTCTCAAAATGGCCACAGCTTGTAGGATAAATACATTGGTCTATTTTTGCAAAGTTTATCATCAAATTTTTTATAATTTTACAAATGCCATTGATAAATTTAATCACAATGGTATTAAAACTAACAGATACCAAAGTTTCGTGAGGGTTCCGATAAGATGTGAAAATGGCAATTATATTATGTCGTGGTACCAAAAAATTTCGAGAAATTCCGGTCATGATTTTGTGGGGAGGCCTCATTCAATGTTGAATAATTCCTTTGTACATAACCGAACACATACCAGGGTTTCTCAGCGTTGACAACGAATAAATGGCAAATTTTATGCTTGTAGCATTGCTGGTTGCAATCAGCAATTTAAGAAGCGAACGCGAATGTTTTACACTAAGATTCTATAGCATCAGACATTTTTTCGTAGCGGCGTCTCCAATAGGAATCGTTTATCGTGAAAGATCATGAGAGAACGACAGAAATTTGTAGAATCGTACCCGTATCTAATATACGAGTACCACGCTCATTACCCGTTATTGGCATCACCATATCACGCGCTATAAGATTGACGCGTCTGATTGGTCGGAAATTCATGAATATAAATTTTTCCGGCAAGATGGCGACACGATCAGCTGTTTTGGAAAGTAGTTGTGTTCAAATATGTCAATCTATGCATATTTCTTGTACGCCACAAATTAAAAAGTAGACAGATGACTAGATTAACCATATTGACAATCGGGAAGTGGGATGCCGATATATTTGACAGCTTTCGCATCTCAACTCGGCGTAATTAATGCTAGTAATTTGAAGAGTAAGTTTTCTTGGAAATTGTAAACAAAGACATGCATCGATGATTAAGATTATCGGATTGTTTATCTATAACCTTATTGTTATTTCGCGACCAGAGGTAAACGAATGGATTTATATTTTATATATTATTGGTTCTGCTGCTTTCTTACCACAAACTATAACTTTCTCGGTTAAATTAGTCATTGAGTAACTGAACACTTGGGAAGTAACGCCACATTGCCTAACAATCATTGATGATTGGAACTTACTAATTATTCCTTAGAAAACAAATATTTCACTATTGCCCTTGTTACAAACATTCTATCACCATTTACTGTGTGGCCAGTATCCTCTGATCAAAGATATAGAGAACCAGGGCCCTGAAACAAACTTGCACTATCATGGAAGTGTGCCCAAAATTAAAAACAATTATCACATTTGAACCTGAAATTCCAGAATTTCATGTTTACAGTCATTATAAAGGTAAGATGTTGAATATTTTGAATCCAGTTTGAAGCTGGTGCTGCCGTAGCCAGCTTCCAGTCAAATTAGTTTCAAAATATTCAACAGAATTTAGAAACATTTGTAACAAATGTTTTATTCACTTGTCGATTGAAAAGGTTAATCCAGTAACTAGTAGTCATACTCCCTTTTTGGACTACCGGTATATATGCCCACCATTTATTATATTACTCATTTCTGCGCTAAAATCTGTGGGCGGTGTATGACCATAACAGCCGTTGTCGGGTCATAGTGCTTACCAGTATATCCCTATGACCCTGCACCGTACATGTATATTGTTAACCATCTAACATTTGAGTCAAACCAAAACTGCTGTAGTTGTCTAGGAAAATGTCAATTTTCCGACCAAAGTAACAATCCAAAAGAAATTTACATTTTTGTATAAAGATTTTGAATTAATTACCTACCTGTATCTTATCGCCTTGGGTCCTTTCATGATCCCCATGTTTTGCAAAAATGGAGGTATTATAATCGCCTCCATCTACCCGTCTGGCGGTCCATCATGCCATCGTCCCTCCCAAACAGGTGGGTGAAATTCAACCAAATTTGGTATGTGGGTTACCCATGATTGAGCCTTGTAAGACCATATTTAGATTTGGTCCCCCCCCCCCCCCCCCCCTGTGGGTCAGGGGATGGGGTCCAAAGGACAAATATCAAAAAAACTGTCCATCACGCTAACTCCTCCCAAACTGTTGTGTGGAATTCAAAGGATTTGATATGGGTTACCATACAATCCCCCCCCCCCCCCCCCCCATAGGGGGGAGGGGGGAAGAGTGGGTGTTCAAAAGACCACTCTCACACACCCTCTCCATTCTCCATGAATTGAAATTAAGGCCAAATGAGCCACTACATGTCTCTAGCAGGATTACTAGATTCTACTTTAGCCAATGAAATTTTCATTGGTGACCAAGGGAAGACTATCTTTTTGAAATTTTAACACTGGAATGACTGGTTCGGTTATCGAGCCAGTCATTCTAGTGGTACATTTTTACAAATAGTCTTCTCTTGCTCTGAATATCTACATTTCTGAAGATCACAGCAATGACATTTTTTGGCCACCTTGACCACTGACATATCAAATTATTACCATCAGGCTGGTCGGTTACAAATTGTACTAGCCAATTTCTACTAGCGTTTAACTCCTGCTTTAACAGATCATTTCCCCTTATGTCATCCGGATTTTCCACAACAATCCACTCCAGTCTCTGTGTAATGCAACTTCCAAAATCAGTGGTTGGAATTCAAACAAATTTGGTATGTGATTATGGAGTGCAAGGCAGCAAGAGGGCATTTACATTTGGCTCCGCCCCCAGGGATTGGATGGGGTAACGAGGTCAAAGTGGTGAACATGGGTTCTGCTATAATGCATCATCGACCAAGCAATCTAGTTATCACTTAGATCCCATTGACGGGTAGATTCAATTTTTAAAGCACAACAGTGTTGTCGGGGACTTGATGCTTGATAGATAACATTATGAACAACAGTAATCAGAGATTGTAAACCACTGCCGAGACTACCATACCATTTTTCTCACAATGTACCTAGCGGTTTTAAAATAAATTTTTAACACATCCAAATTTGTTAAATCATAGTGTATGGCCCTCTACTTTGTTAAAATTTGAGCAAAATCTAACCCGTAGTTTCCGAGATGTCCATAGATTAAAATGTGTATCCAATCTGAATCCTGGGTTTTTGTCCATATCACAGACAACTTCTGGAAATATTTTAAATGCAATACCGGAGGCACACAAATGTAATAAATATCCCCTTCCCCTTGCAGGACAATGGTAAAGATCCTGAAGTCTAAAAAAGTAATCTGTTGAGTATATTTTGATATATTTAATTGGAATCCATTGTTGCCTAAAGCAGGAGCAGCAGCAGCTTCCAATCAAATTTGACTAGATATATTCAACAAATCTACTATACATAGTCCAGTCTGATTACCTAATATGAGATTCTCTCTCCCTCTCACTTCGAGAAAACTTTATTTGATATTTGCACTGGTAGTTTACACAATACAGTATTTAAATATTATTAACCCTATAACACACAAGCCAGCCAAAAATGGCTACAGCAGTGACTTTACAAAATGGCCATTTGCAGATCATGAGAATATTTTTGAAAAAGTATGACTGGAATGTCTGGCGCAATAACCGAGTGGTAAATTTTCAAACAGATTCTCTTTATCTGGAAATGGATATTTACTGAGATGTAATTTTTTTAAGCAAATTTAAGTGTTACAGGGTTTATAAAAATCATCAAGTTTAAATTTGCTTTCATTTTTCTCTCAAATGGTGTTTCAAGCTTAATAACATTGCAACATGAACAGCAGCAAACCCCGGTAAGATTGACAAAAATGGACAGGGCAATCAAACGCAATAACTGGGGTGTCGGAATGTGTTATGACCTGGGTGGGGTGGGGGTCTAAACTGTGGGAGAGGAAAAAATGGGCCGGGGCATCTCCCAACACCCCCCCCCACCCTCGTTCTGTCCCCATGAGAACCATATCTCCACAGTGGTCAATATCTTTAAAACAATTGTATTGTCTATGCTGATATGTCCTTCAAGGTTCCAGACCGCAGGCCTTTGAATTTTCGTCCATGCATACCACTACCACATATCCCCCTACTATTATATATATATATATATATATATATATATATATATATATATATATATATATATATAGATATATATATATAGATATATATATATATATTATAGTAGGGGGATGTGTTTTTTCCCAAATTATTGGCAAGTGTCTCAATACCTAAACCCCACTCGACCATTGAGTTTAAATATCTATCTCCATGATGGATGTTCAGTAATTTTGAGAGGCTTTCAGTTATTCAGTAATGGCAAATTGTCATTATAAAATAATTTAAAAGCGTGGAAACGGAAGTTTCATTAAAATTAAACTAACTGTCATAATCTGTAACATCCTATCACGTGACAAAGATAAACAAAATTCGCGATCTTAACTACCGAGAGCGGGTTGCGTTCGCATTTCCGTATTATATATGACACTGCTAGTATAGGATGCCATTTAGAAAGATTTTCCAGCTTGCCCAATCGTTGAGCAGCTCTATAATAATAATGATAATAATACCCGATTCCATCTATCCGGGTAAACGTGTACTCGCTTAAATAAAGGAATTGCTTCGTCATCTTCGACATTTTTACGCAAACTATTTCATTCACAAAGATCTATTTATATTTTCCCGCATAAATTTGTAAACAAACAAACTGAATTACCCAATTGACAGTGGATTTAGAAAATTTGGCCTTCTGACGTAATGTAACGCTAAGTTTGATTGGATAAAACGCCAGTAATGCGTGCGTATTTAGCGATCGAAAACTAATGTCACTCCCGGTGTCTAATTGTCTCTTGTCGATAATACGTCCCGTCGGACTGGGAACCTAATTTTTTCACGCCGATAATACGTCCCGTCGCTGCCACAGGGCTAAATTAGAAACATTATCTTCCCTTATAAAATCATTCTGCAATATGACATTAATAACATTAATTCTGATGTACACCAGCCAGTCTGCCCTCAACTACCTTAGTAAAATGCAGAATTTTGACATCAGTGTTACTGGTTAAATTAATAATAGATGGACATGAAACACGGACAGAAGTGATAAACAGGTGGGGGGGGGGGTGCGCATACTGAGGGGAGTTTGATAACTGACAGTGAATATGAATGACCACACCCTACAGTTTGATACTCGAAAGCCAGGCTACATGCCAGAGCACGATCCTCATTGGTATTGGCCATAAGGTTGTAGCCTCAATAAAGAAACGTAAATACTAACCGTATCTGCAGGGCAAGTACTAAGCAAGTCTTACAGATAGGCAAATGATCCACGGTCAGATGGGCGAAGGAATGGATGGATGGTGCAGACACATAGATTGCAGCAAAACACAGATGGATGGCAGGGTTGGCAAGTTTTGGACACTAGTGGTTTAAGGTTTAAACCGTCCGGCCAAAATAGGTTTTGGACACCTTAAATTGTTCAAAACTGTCCAAAACCTAAAATATTGGTATAAAAAATATTTTTCTGAAATGTAATTTTCTTAAAACAACTATATAGCATTTAGACACATACAGGTACATGTACATATTGATGGATGGTTATCTACATGTATTTTTGGATACTTTATTGCTATATAATAGTAATAATAATCTAAAAGGACACATATGATTTCAATAAATTAGGAGTCTTATTTGCTTCTTTCTATAATCCATGGGTTAATTTTTTTCAACTTTTGTTTGTCTTAAATGTTTTAACTCTGTATATTTCGACCAGTTGTGTTAAACCCACAGAAACCCTATTTAATCAATAATGTAAACATATTAGACTACCTATGTACAGCTAGATGTTTATATTATTGAGAACTGTCTCTGTGTCTAAATCTATTTCTTGCAAAATGTTCATGGCCTATGGAAGAATCTTAAACTCATAGAGAAAATATAGTCTGCTAAGATGTTGTTTCAACAATTAACTGATGACCCTTGCTCTCTAAGGCTATTTTAGAATGCACTACTCAGTACACACATTAGCTATGTTTACATAAGATCTTATGCAAATTTGGGATTAAGGCATTAAGCTGATAGAATATAAATTAGATTCTTCATGTTTTCATCTATCCTCAGTTAATGCTAGATATCAATTAGACAATTAGTAAAAAGATATCCTTGTGCTACATTAATCTTTGAATTCTTCTGTTGTCCTGAATATTTATGTGTTGATGGTATTTGAAATAGTTAATATGTATTTCAAAGGTGGTAGGCCTAAGGATCCAATTTGGAAGCACTTTTTGGAAGTTAAGATTAATGGCAAACAAATGGCTAAGTGTAGAAAGTGTGAGTACACAGTTGTCAACAAGGTAGCAAGGAGGAAAATACACTATGAGAAGTCTACTGAAAGTCCTGTTGAACAGGCTGATACAGACAGTGCAGACACACATATCAGCAAAGACATCAAGATTTTGAAGGTAAATAAAATTAATCTTAACCCCTTGCCCTCTAATGTCAATAATTAAAAATTCTATGTTTTATTGTGACTACCAAGGAAACTGGTTTTCATTTTTCAACAATTTTGTTGGGCGATGACAAATTTGTTGAAAATAAAAAACCAGTTTAACTTTTAATTTTATTTGAAAAATGTTTTTTGTTGACATTGGAGTGCTATGAGTCCAATATATCTAATACATGCCTTAACCCTTTCACCGATGAATTCCTCAGCTATCATTTTCAAAGACACTATGCGGGAAAACTGCAGAATATTTTGAAACTAATTTGACTGGAAAACAAATTTACTCGTGAAATGACTGCCGCTTTTACTAAGCCAGTCATTTTGAAGGTAAATAAAATTAATCTTAACCCCTTGCCCTCTAATGTCAATAATTAAAAATTCTATGTTTTATTGTGACTACCAAGGAAACTGGTTTTCATTTTTCAACAATTTTGTTGGGCGATGACAAATTTGTTGAAAATAAAAAAACAGTTTAACTTTTAATTTTATTTGAAAAATTTTTTTTGTTGACATTGGAGTGCTATGAGTCCAATATATCTAATACATGCCTTAACCCTTTCACCGATGAATTCCTCAGCTATCATTTTCAAAGACACTATGCGGGAAAACTGCAGAATATTTTGAAACTAATTTGACTGGAAAACAAATTTACTCGTGAAATGACTGCCGCTTTTACTAAGCCAGTCATTTCAGTGAAAAATTTTCAAAAATTTGTGCTAAGTTGTGTTTAAAAGTCATAATATACAATGTAGGTAAGGTTACTATTCACTGTAATTGTCTTGGCCGCATAGGGGTTATCAACAGGATGTCTCACCTTTAGTTCAGATACCTGAGTTAATTATTCTCTTTCCCATGCTAGCAATAGAGCCAGGTCTGATAATCTCTGATAACCACAATCACATGCTGAGCCTCTTTACAATTCAATGGTATAGGTGTGATAATTGGCCTGTGAGGGCGCTGGCTTAAGATTAGAAATAACACACAATGATCTGCTTAACCCTATACTTTCTGCAACCCAGGGTTTTCAGAAATACTCTTGCCTGAATACCTTTACTACAGTAATATTATGAAAACAGTTTGGCATAGCACACTAACACCCTTCAGATAGACTGATGCAAACAGTCAAACTAATATTCAGCAAGTCCCAAAGTTTTGAAAATAAATAAAAACATGCATTTATTTGACAGAAGGGTGGTCTATCTTTAACTCTATCCATTCCAAATTTTAAATGTATTGAATTATGACATAAAATTAATTACTTTTAAAAATTCAACATAGGAATGACTGATTTTGTTGCAATGCCAGTCATTTCAATGTAAATTTTTAAAAAGATTATCATATCTTGTCCCCAAATGGCTTGGACCAGGTAGGGTGTATATCTACATATGGCTTATATAGCACATGTAATATCCCTTTTCTTTGTTTCAGCTGGACAAACCATCAGCTGCACCATGCACAAAGCGACTAAGAGAAGAATTGCCATCACAATCAGCACCACCCTCACCAACCTGTCCAGTTCAATTCTCAATTCAACCCGATCTGAGCCGACATTGTATCACTACCACCTCAGCGATGAAGTCAGCAATAGATATAGAAGTCGCGAGGTTGTTTTATGCTTGTAACCTTCCATTTTCAATGGCTGAACATCCGCAGTTCATAAAAGTTGTTAGTATGCTACGCCCAGGATATAAACCCCCTTCACGTAAACTGATTGGTGGAAAGCTTCTAGATGCTGTGCATGATCAGGTGACAGAGGATATGAAGGTGATTCTTGATGGCAAGACAGCAACATTAGTGGAGGATGGGTGGAGTAACATTCACAATGAACCTATCATAGCATCCTGCTTGCAAGTAGAAGGAAAGAGTTTCTTCCTAAACAGCTTTGACACTGGTTCTATGACTAAAAGTGCTGAAAACTGTAAGGTGAAGTGTCAAGAGACAATACAATATGCTAAGACAAAATACAACTGTACAGTTAAGAGCATTGTCACAGATAATGCAAAGAACATGGAAAAAATGCGTGATGGTTTGAAGGCTGATGACAATGATCTTATTGTCTATGGCTGTTCTGCACACTGGCTAAACTTACTAGGGCAAGACATGACACCGGATACGCTAATTAAGCATGTAGTAGATTCAAAAATATCACCACAAGCCACTATCCTGGCTCTCGGAATGTATTGGTAGTGTTAAGCCACAGCTTCCTTGTGACACTAGATGGAAGAGTCAACTCGTGTGTATTGACTCCTTCATTCACAACCGTCCACATTTCATGAAAATTGTACAAGACGTGGAGACATGAAGGAGAAATAGATAATTCTATTGTCAAGAAGATAATGGACTTTAACCTGTTTAGAAATGCAAGAGACTTAGCCGAACAACTTCGGCCAATTTCAATAGCAATTGGCACATGTCAGAGTGACACATCAACACTAGCCGATGCATGCCATGTTTGGCTTGAATTACTAAACAACACTCTGCTAGAACCACACAAGAAAACTCTGTTAGCACGTTTCAGCAAGGCAATCCTGCCAGAGCATCTTGTCGCATACACATTACATCCAAAGTTTCAGGGCGAGATGCTGGTAGCAAAACAGTTTGAAGAAGTGAACAATTGGATAATAGCTAAGAACCCTAGCTTTATAGCAACATTTATTGCATACCAGGCTAAAAGCAGCCCATTTCCTGCATCATATTTCTGTGATGCTGCAGTTCAAGTGCCTTCAGTGACATGGTGGAAGGCCTTGAAAACACTAGGTGTGCCAGGTGATTTTATTGATATGGCTATTCAGCTGCTTGAAGCACCAGCATCATCAGCATCGATTGAGAGAATTTTGAGCAATTTTAGCTATATCCACACTAAAATCTGTAATAGGCTTGGAGTAGAGAAAGCGTCAAAGCTAGTGTTTTGCTACAGGATGTTGAGAGGGCTGTCTGATTTGGACTACTAATTAAACCTAATTAAGCCTTCTATGTTTTAATTGTATGTATTTGATAAAAATGTAATAATAACTCATAATAAATGGATTTGTTTAATATAGTGCTTTTGATGCAATCTCTGATTTCTTGTTATTTTTTAATAGGATTATGATGCATAGGAGTATGGTGATATGTCCCCAGTTTTGGACTGGTTTAAACCATTTGATAATGAAACGCAAGCTATAGTCATGTGGTGCCTCAAACAGTACACAAATTACCAAATAAACTAGAAATATATTTTTCTTCGTTTGCAAATGGACATTAGCCAAGACCATTGTAGATTAAATAGTTACGTCAATATATAACGACTCAAAAAGTGTTTTTCTCTGAGATTATCTTGATGCTTCTTTAATCCTTTAGTGACGATACCGGCCAAAACCGTCCTCCTTAGTGGTCTAGAGGAATGCCCATTTGCAGACCAAGAGAAGACTAATTTTGAAAATTTACAACAGAAATGACTGGCCAATCATTCCAGTGGTAAATTCTCAAAAATAGTTTTCTTGGCCTGCAAATGGACATTCAATAAGTAAATATTTTTTTTAAATTGGAAAAAACTTAAAGGGTTAAGACAAGGTGGTCAAAAGTAATATCTTGTGACCCTCGTTCCCCCCCCCCCCCCCCCCCCAAATATATTTCTAATAGCAAAAAGTTGTATAATAAAAGCACTTGTCTTATAATTATCACTCTGATCAATGTCAAATATTTTAAATTTTTAGGAGCTTGTAAAAGACAGACTGCGTATATTTTAGAAATAGTGTTGCTGTTGCTAAGACTTCAACTACTTTCAGCAACACTTTCCAATTTACAAAAAGATGCAAATTATGAATTTCATAAACATTAAGATTGCAAGCATAAACAGAACTAACATTTTCACAGAATGCTCGAGAATTTAGTATGCCTGAGCGTTGTTGCGTTGTGTAATCATAGCGTTGATGGCACCTTATTAATTCGTTTGAAATCGACAATATAAAATTTCAGCGTTCAGTGCTGCTAGTGTCTGATGTCGCCAGTTTTGCACGGTGCTCGGCTGATACTGGTGCGACTGTTTTCTGTGACTCGCTGACTGTCTATCTAGACATATTTCAGGTTTTCAAAGTTCCCTCCAGGAATGAAGAAACCTGTCCGCGTACACCTATTAATTTAGAACAACAATAGCACACAAATATGGGTGACAGAGTCAGAATCTGTGTATACAACTTAGTACGCATTAATAGTATACTATGCTTGTTATATTGTAATACAAATATTTGAAAGGTCCAAAATTTCTGTTAGCCTGGATACACTGTCTCTTTAAACTTGGACTTTTTATATTTATTCTACTATATGTGGACAGACTCATTTGGTAGAATGCGAAGGTGAAAGGGTTCATAATGAGATTGTTGAGATTCTTTGGCCTCATAATTATGTATGTATCCAGTCAAGCCTGTTATAGACAACTACAGCAAAAAAATTTAGAACTAAACCTATGTAATCTTAACCTTTATCATCCTGATGTTGGAAATACCATTTTTAACCCTTTAGTACTCAGTTTTGTCAAGAAAACACAATCTCCCAGAAATATTGCCTATTTGCTGGCCAATTGAAAAAATAATTTTGAAAATTTACCATTGAAATGACTGGCTCGGTCATTCCATGGTAAATTTTCAAAAATACTCATTCCAGTGATCATCTTTGAAAATATTATTTTCTTGTTCAGCAGATGGCCATTTCCCAAGACCACTACAGAAGATATTTTTGGCTGGCATGACCATTAAAGGGTTAATGAGTCATAATTAGAAGCTTCCAATATTACAATAAATAAGCATGCTTCACAATACATCCGTTCGAGATAAGTCACAGAGGCCCAAATGAAACAAGATTTCCAGCAAATTTTTCTGTTCTGCAGTCATGCATGATTGGATCTTTTGACCAAAATTTTGTTAAAATCAGACCATTGGTAAAGGAGATGCGTGTTAAACGATTTCCCACCATTTCCCCGAAAATCGAAGATGACCACCAAAAAATCAACCAATCAAAATTTTTGTTTGATATGTTGAATCGCACTGCCATAGGATTGTTCCAACCAAGTTTCGTTGAAATCTGGCCATTGATAGTAGCTTTTTGACAATTTTTCGGAAATCCAAGATGGCCGCCAACCTAATTAGCTAATCAAATCTCCTTACACGTAAAAAGTTTTTATGTGTAAGGAGATTTGATTGGCTAATAATAGGATTATGCCTACCAAGTTTCATTTTCACGGGCCCTTTGAACATCAGAATAATAAAAATAAAAATAAAAAACAGAAAAACAATAGGTGTCCAGCCACGGATGGCTTGCCCCCCTAATAAACGGATGGCTTGGTCCCCTAATAAACGGATGGCTTGGTCCCCTAATAATAATAATAATAATAATAATAATAATAATTGTATCGCTCACCTGGTATTAGTGGCTAAGTATTGTAAATTTGACCAATAGGCTGTTTGAACAGGATGGCTTCTTGGACAATAATTGGCAATATGTGCATCGGTTCAGGAGGAATATGGTTTTAGTAGGGCCTACTAGAAATGTTCACAAACTTGATACCAAATCATACTTGCCCTATTTCGGCCCAATCCCTTCAACGGGTCTTCTTTAGAGAAGTCATTAAAGATAATCCCCCATTGCTTTACTATGGGCCCATTGCATTACTGTAGGCCAATTTGTTTTACTATAGATTTTGGCATGAAAACAATTCAAGATGGCTCAAGACCGTTCCCAGGAGAGTTACGAAACTCAGAACTATGCCTGAGGGATGCTCCCTCCCAAATTTAATTGAAATCAATCATGCGGAACGAATTCCCCATTGCTTTACTATGAGCCCATTGCTTTACTATAGGCCCAGTGGTTTACTATGGGAGATTTTGGCGTGTAAACGATCCAAGATGGCCACCAAACCGTTTAGCAGACAGCTTCGAAAGAGACAAATTTGAAGTCGTCAGGCGCATAAACATGCATAAAACTAATTTCGGCTTCAAAATCCATCAAATAAAAATTTCCAATATGGCTGCCAAAAAATTCTGAATATTCATTGGTCAATGGCGGCCATGTTTTTAACTCATGAACTTCTCTTGAACAAATTTGAATGGTACTTGGTCCCTAATCATATTTGTCAAATTTCGGCACAATCCCTTCAGTGGTTCGGATGAAGTTGTTTTCACGAAAACTAGGACCGGGCAAATCGTCCAATCAGGTTCTCTCAAACAAACTTGGTTTTACAATAGCCCTAGATGATATTTTATGGGTTTAGAATCAATCGGCCAAACGGGTTCGGAGATTTTATATGACTTCGGCCAAAATCTGCCGAAATCCAAGATGCCTGCCAGCATAATTGGCTGATCAGTTTTTGCATCCCACCAAATTTGCTTGAAATCCGCCAAGCGGTTCTTGGAAAAGCGCCGCAACTGTGACAGGAATGAATGAAAATCGCCGAAATTCGAACTTGACCTGCGTATCCATAGTAGTGAGCTATAATCCGAATTCAGTTTCGAGTGCAGCAGAAGTTATTGTCTGGAAAAACTGATTACGTACATGCATACATACGTACGCACGCATGCACATATGTACGGTTTTGAGTGGATAATAATAGCAGCAGTAGTAGTGGCAGCAGAAGCAGTAGTAGCATCAGCAGTAGAAGGAGCGGAAGCAGCAGCAGTAGTAGCAGCAGCATAACCAATGATAAATACTGGAAGATAAAAAGAAAATAGTTACCTTCCATGCAATAGTTACCTTGCAACTCTCAGCAGACTGGCTGTCGATTGGATGCTCATTAACCTGTCCATCACATATGTTTGCTGAAAGTATTTTTATTGATATTATTATTGGTAGTAGTAGTAGTAGTAGTACATGTAGTGGTAGTAGCAGTAGTAGCGGCAGCAGCAGCAGCAGTAGTAGCGGCAGCAGCAGCAGCAGTAGTAGTAGTAGTAGTAGCACCAGCAGCAGCAGCAGCAGCAGCAGCAGCAGCAGCAGCAGCAGCAGCAGTAGCAGCAGCATAACCAATGATAAATACTGGAAGATAAAAAGAAGATAGTTACCTTCCATGCTCTCGACTGTCGATTGGATGCTCATTAACCTCTCCATCACATATGTTTGCTGAAAGTATTATTATTGATATTATTATTATTATTAGTAGTAGTAGTAGTAGTAGTAGTAGTAGTAGTAGTAGTAGTAGCATAACCAATGATAAATACAGGAAGATAAAAAGAAGATAGTTACCTTCCATGCAATTCTCAGCAGACTGACTGTTGATTGGATGCTCATTAACCTCTCCATCACATGTTTGCTGAAAGCATTATTATTAATAATATTATTGTTATTATTAGTATAGGAGTTGTAGGAGTAGGAGTATTAGTAGTAGTAGTAGTAGCAGTAGTAGTAGCAGTAGTAGTAGTAGTAGTAGTAGTAGTAGTAGTAGTAGCAGTAGTAGTAGTAGGAGTTTTAGGAGTAGGAGTATTATTAGTTGAAGCAGTAGTAGTAGTAGTAGTAGTAGTAGTAGTGGTAGTACATGTAGTGGTAGTAGCAGTAGCAGCGGCAGCAGCAGTAGCACTAGCAGCAGGAGCGTTAGGAGTAGGAGTATTATTAGTTGAAGTAGTAGTAGTAGTAGTACATGTAGTAGTAGTAGTATATGTAGTGGTAGTAGTAGTACATGTAGTGGTAGTAGTAGTACATGTAGTGGGTAGTAGCAGTAGAAGTAGTGGAAGCAGCAGTAGCATAACCAATGATAAATACAGCAAGATAAAAAGAAGAATGCTATCTTCCATGCAACTCTCAGCAGACTGGCTGTCGATTGGATGCTCATTAACCTCTCCATCACATGTTTGCTGAAAGCATTATTATTATTTTTTTTAATAGTAGTAGTAGTAGTAGTAGTAGTAGCGGCAGCACTAGTAGTAGTAGTAGTAGTAGTAGTAGTAGTAGTCGAAGTGAACGCAGGCGTTTATTTAGCTCTGCTATTGCTGCCCAAATTTGCTAGTTTCTAGTGCGATTTTGTAGATAAATTTTATACATATGTTTCGTATTAGTATTTCCTTTCAAACTTTGTTGTAAATTCTTGTCTTGGTTGGAGCAGATTTTGTCTCTAGCCATTTAATAGGACTCCTCTTACTGTGGTCAATGCAATACATTTCTCCCCGCGCCAGTATGCTATTTCTAGAGTTTGTTGGCTAGCGCATTATATTTGGCAAGATCGCTTGAGTGAGTTGATTTTATTCCTATGTCATTTGTAAGCGCAAGCCTAGTTCTTTAATTATAAAAATCTCTAGTCAGCTAGCTGTCCCCGGTCAACTCGAACAGACTAATGTAGCTTGTGGGGTAGAGTCGGGCCGTTCCGGTGTCGGCTCGCCGCATCGTATGTACACGACGAGTGATGACGCTGGCTAGCTCCCGGTTTCGGGGTTATGGATCAGATACGACACTGCCCTACGGTTAACAAAGACTGGCTCCTAAGGCCGGTGGAACTCAATCGTTCTGGTGGGGCCTTGCGACCATCGTCACGAACATTAAACACAACAGGATCATCACATGAGTTTGTGTCACTGGTATGCCTGTCCATAGCAATTTGTGATCTATGGACTTACAGTATTTGAGTGGTGACCTAAAAATTTAAGTCTATACATTTGATTTACCTAAAACAGACTGTCAAGTTTGCTAGATAAAAATGAGCATACAAAAATACAATACATAGAGACAGCCTGATGAACTTCCAAATGTGGGGCTCCCGGAGATACCACACAGACTCGTAGGTCCGCGAAAGGTTATGTGCCTCGCACGGGCATTACTTCTGGTGCTGTTTTTCTGGGTGAGAAGTAGTAGCCTCAAACGAGAGGCAAGTGCCTCGCGCAGGCCTCCGTCACAGGAAAATGCTGCCACCGCTTAAAGCGGGAGAAGAGTATTGGCCAGAAGGGTGGGGGGGGGGGCACTATATTCAATCAAAATGCTACAAAGAAAAAACCATATCTGGTGAAATTATGACTAGAATGTTGCGTGCTGTTTTACGTGAAGACGGGATGAGCAATTCCCGAGGGTTAGTTTCAAACATGTTAAATTAGTAGGTGTCGTTTTTATTTATGCTGGCCTTCTTCTATGCCTAACCTAACATTTAGTTTTTATAGAGACAAGAACTAGTTAGGCCGCAAATGGCGGGTGCCCTACTTACCTTTAGATATGGCTGTGATTGAGAACGGATGCCCTAAGACATAACGACTCATCATGACATACATGTTATTTTGCAAGACTGTAATATAATGTGAAAATGATCAGAATAATATATATTATTCTGATCATTTTCACATTATATTACTTGTACTGGTTAGTCTTAAATATGGCAAGTAGCCATCCGTTCATATGTTTTGTTTATTTGTAGAAAACATAGGAATGCAGTGCACGTAGGAAACACTATACAGCAACATTTATATATGCATCACACGTTCTCCCGCCACCAACAATCTTTCACTAAGATATATATATATATATATATATATATATATATAGTACAGGTTGGTAGACCTACTACGGTGCGGTTAGTAAAAACACCTTACAGTAAAATAAGAATAACTATAAACAGATAAAGAAATTAAAACTATCGGACCTAGGACCGTTACAGTTCCTTGTAGTCATGGGGAGCGTTTTATAAAAAAATTAAATACAATTACTAAGATCATAATTAACGGGATAATTAAAGATGTTATGTATAGCTACTTGAATGATCGGTAGCCATTCTCAAAGATGGCTATCGTGTTACCGAAATTGATACGTTACGATTGGCGTGACGTGAGTCGACGCGTCCTCTGGAAGTTGGAAAGTTCCCGCATGTCAGTTTCCGCAAACAGGATTCCCGCATGCAGTCCAGGATGGGAGCGGAGCGAACTCAGGACGGTAATCACAATACAGGAATGTCTAACAATCAGTCAGTGAGTGAAACGATAACATTACGGTTAGGAAGAAAGTTCCCGTACACCGATCGCACGGATGAAAGTGAAGAACAACCCATCTATTAACGGGGGTTGTCGAATACGGATGAAGATGCATAACTAAGCTTAACGGTGCGGGATACGTCAGTTAGCTCTTAAGACATATCGGGCAAAGTTTACTTGCTGCGGTCAAAAAGTCTAAATAAACCTACACGACATAGTGGGGTGTGTGTGTGTGTGGTGATTGAATAACCACTTTTTGGCGTGGCCGGCAGATCCGGCAAGTTATCTACCAAAGAACATTGCTGCCTCTCCATCTGTAGAATCACATATTCAGGTCGGAAAGGCTGTTCCTAGTCCGTTCTTGATTCAGTCAGGAACAGTATTGTCGAAAGTTTCCAAAATTACCCCTAACAATTGTTCGGGAGTTCATAAAATCTTTTACGGTGCTGTGGGTTGGGTAGCTGCCACACTGCTACAGGAGAGAAACCAACCAAGACCGAGGTAATTTGTTTAATGACTGTCTCGGCTGATCGTGGCGTTATGCAGATCCAACCTGGAGGATGCTCTTGAAATCTGGATTTCATCTCCTTATATACTACTTGTGACGTCACAGGGGCAGGCCTCAACCAATCATCGGTTGAGCAATAGCCAATCAGCGCGCAGCTAATAGTGACACAGATAAATGTTCTAGAACTTCTGCACGCATGTTGTTATGACATCACGGCAATATTTTGAAGATAATCAAAGGGGGTTTTCCGTAGATAACTCGGGCACTTCTTAACCGATTTTGAAATGGTTTACAGATTCGAATTCTGGTATTGATTGATGCCAGATTAGTCGGGAACAATCAATTATAAAGAACTACAATGTACGTACTCGGTACTCTAAAAGTGCTATCCTATATTACGTACTCTGTCAATGCAGTGGTTGGCGCGCGCTACGCGTTATAACGAACTTAGTCGTTTTTACGACAAAATCTTCATAGGCTTGTACATGCGTATAGCTCTATCCATGGTGGGGGGGGGGGGCCTGTTCACAGAACAAATCCAGGACGGGCGGCACGTACCCAGCACCTGACCGGTCGATCCGAACTACACCCCCCCCCCCCCCCCTCCTAGTTTGACATCCATGCCAAACGATCACGCATTCACGGATTGACGCGTGCTAGGCGGGAATTATAGACTTCCCGGTATGGTGCGTGGCCTGAGAGGAGTAGTGACGCAATAGACGTGTATCAAGAGAGACAGAGCACATAGGGGTGCCAAAGAGGAGTGGGGAGTTCCAGGTCTTTTTTTTGTTTTGTTTTAATATTTTGGTGCGTGCTTTTAATTTTATTCAGTCAATGATTCGCTAAACAATAGCTCGCATGGGTGTTGTCTTTGAGTGCGGATAATCATAATCTCCGCAGAGAACACCCAAGCTCCAACGTACCACAATTTAAGTTATGATAATAATATATAAAATATATGTATATAAAATATGTGATTTCCACGAAACATACCCTTACTGGGTATTGGAGTATTACTAAATTACTTGCACACCCCGGGTAAAATAAGGGGTACGCAACAAGTATACTGATTAATAAAAATATTTGCGGCCCGTTATAGCGGGTCCGCAACGGGCAGCTCTCGCTGACCCCATAGTCGTCCTGACATCTAAATAATAAGAAAAATAGATAATAATACCCAAAAAGTTAGTTTATCAGGCAGCCTCAGCATAGATGAGACTGCATGACGGGATTATGACATTATTGCACTGCGGTGTGTTGTACACTTTACGTCGCACACAACATTCTTACAACACCGGAATCCACAGTGCTCATTTCAGTGTGAGACACAGTGGGGCAACTAAATTGTGCAGCTGTGTAGGATAACCGTAGTCATCCTAGGGATGGGATTCAATTGATGTAACATATATAATAATAAGAAAAGTATTTCAAAAATAATAATAAGTAATTTTCCACGAGTCGCACCACTGATGTTCTGCTGTAACACAACGATCACACCTCTGCCAAAAAATTTCCCCACAGTCTGGGTCCGCGACTGACGGTGGTTGGCCGCGGTGGATGAATTACTAGTGCTGAGATGAGTTCACTATTACTGGTGCTTTCTGGAATGTCTGAAGTGATATTTGCAGGAATATTGGTGACAGTGTCTCTTGTGGTTACTGCGGATGTTAAAATGTTTGTTCCTGCGGTGGTGTTGCTGCTGGTTGGTGTAGAGGCATCTGTGGAGCTGGTCTTTATGATGGTTGCGGTGGTTGTCGTGGTGATGGCTGTTAGTTGTATTGCGGGCGGAGGCAGTGATGCTGAAGCGGATGTGGTTGGTTTCAGAAGCCGACTCGCAGTGACATTTGGCATGGGCTGTATGTCTTGTGTGTGCGCGATACGTTTCTTTCCCGCGTACGTTACTGACTGCTGGATCGGAATGACTGGGCTGCGGATGCTGGATAATGCGGGTCGGAGTGATGCTAATAGAAGTAGACTCCGATCATCCTGGTCCTTCGACTATGGTCAGGTCGGGAGGAGATGGTGATTGTGGGTAGCTTGGGATCTCCATCTCCGTAGGCGGCATGATGACTACCGATATAGGCTGGCTGGCGGTGATTGCTTCGGCTAACGGAGTGGACGTGGTAACCGGTTGCGGCATAGCGCTTCCTAACGCAACTGGAGGTGGAATTTGACGTCTGGTGGCTGACACAGTTGCTAATGTAGCCACGGGAGGACGATGACTAATGGGATGCCTGCGGGTAGTATTTTTCGTGCGGGCCATCTCGTTTGGGAGAACTTTGACTGGTAACCGAGATTCAAAATGGGTGGCTAATGCGGCACGATCCTCGCTTTCTTCACCGGGAATTAATGTCACTTCTAACATGCGGTGCTTATGACGGAGTGCATGGGTTACACCGTAACGGGTGGCTGTGTAGAGATACCAACACGTTATACAGAAGGCTGTCTGGAGGAGATGGTCCTTGTTAATATGAAGAGTGAGGTCGGAATTTTGTGTAAAAGTTCTGGTACACTGTTCTCCGCTAGCTAATAACGAGCGGCACAGGAATCTTTTCACTACTGGTACTGATTCTTCTTCAGATGAATCCGACAACGCCAAATCTCCCGCATAATAGTTGATTGCAGGAACCTAATTAAAACCTAAAACCCTATCTCTTCATTTTGACTTTCCAGGCCAAGTATGTAATAATGAATTAATAATAAGGAAACAGCAGAATTTAGTTTTCGACACAAAAGAAGCCTAATGCTATTGTTCTTCCCTGGTGTGGAGTTTTGATGGGAAGACGAAGTTTCGGAGCGCTCCCTCCTTTTATACGATTTAGTGACATCACTGACGGCGGATGACCACACCTGGAAGTTTTAAGGTGATTCGGTCGGCCCTATATGGAAAGTTTTTCTCTTTCCCAATCTAGACATCAAAGAATTAATTCTTCTCTTATAAAGAGAGTACTTTTAATCATAGGAGGAATGGCTCATTAACTTTGTCTTAATTTCGTGCCACCTTTTAATTAGTGATGCGGTTTTACAGATTGGAACTTATAAACTTGCCTGTTTAATTTCAGGCTGGAGCGTGCGATGGGGTGTGTGGGAACCTGGTGACGTCAGCGGTGTACCCCGACTCACCCTCGCCACTCCTCCATCACGCTGTGGTAGTCGCGTATTTGGGCGGCTCTTTTGTTTAGAGTGTTTGCTCCAATTTACTGGAAATAGCAGTAAAAGTCACGTGGCTTTTGAGAACATGTGGTTGATCGGAAACATATTTGCTGTATATAGTCATTTCTATATCGGGGACTGATGGAATAATGGGGTCTGTTACCTTTGGTTCTATGACCACCTTATCTGGTTTTTCCACTCGACTAGGATGACGGGGAAATACCTGAGAGACTGGCTGTTCCTTCGGGAACTAGGATAGGAAGTTGCGGTTCTTTACAGAATCGAACCACCTTCTCCAGTTCCGGATGGCTAGCCAGGGTACCCTTACCGGGTTTCCTAATCCATCGCTCTCGGATATTATCCCAACACAATTCAGGATCGACAATCCGAAGCTTAGACACATTCAGGACTCGGGTTTTACCAGATCTCTGATGTCGTATATGGGCTACAGGGCCGTTAATTTTATAAATCTCGTACTCGGAATCATTACGGGTAGTCAGCTTCATCGGTTTGTTTGCCACTACAACAACAGAATCTCCCACCTTGAATTCAGCAGTGTTGGCTAGTTTATTAATAGCCTCGCGATGATGCTCTCGGGAATGCTCAGTATTTGCACGAGCTCTCACCAATGCGTTATTCAAATTGGTGAGATGATCGCCCAAATCTTGAAATCCATCCACAGGCATCACCATCGGCAATCTGCCATGCCTGCCATACATGAGATGGAAAGGTGTACAACCTGTCGTTGCATGACGAATGTTGCGATAAGCTAACAAAGCGGAACTCAATTCATCTTCCCAAGCCCTGGCTTGGCTATTTACCCCTTCCTGAATTAGTTCCTTGATGGTATGGTTGAGCCTCTCAGTTCTTCCGTTGGTCTGGTGGTGGTAGGGACTTGTCCTTCTATGATCATAGTCCTTGTACAGACACTTTAACTCACGTTCATTGAACTCGCCCCCTTTATCGGTTATCAAGATCTCAGGCATACCGTGTCTCGCACAGTACTCAGTAAAGAACTTGTCTTTAACCTCCTCCGCTTTCTTCGAAGGAATAGAATATGCTTCCGCCCACGGAGCAATGATCAACTATGGTCAAAATGTACCAATTTCCCTTAGTGGACACGATAAAGGGTCCTACGAGATCCATGCCAATAATCTGTCCAGGATACTTTGCCATAGGCATTTCTGTATACACTGGGTGAGTCTTAACAGGGCGATTAACCTGGCATGTGGTACAACGGTCCAACATTTTGATAACATCCTTTCTCAAGGATTTCCAGAGGAAAGCATCACGGATCAAACTCAAGGTTTTCTGTAATCCTTGTGCTTCCTCCATTACTAATGTACGATAATGGGAAGGTAAAACTAAACGTGGGTACTCCGCGTCCAACGCTGACGGGGCATGAGTACAGTACAGAGCACTGTTATGTACTGTATACTCATCAGGAACATCGGGAAACTCAGCTAACTGTTCATCGCGTAATTCCTGGTGCGGAATACCATATACTTCCATCGGAATATAAGGAAGAATTCCATCTTCCACTTCCGGAATTACATAATCCCTGGTATCAAACATTGCAGTTTCCTGGGGCTGTCTCAGCTGAGACAACATGTCCGCCCGGACATTATGGGATCCTTTGATATACTCAATCTTACACCCATACTCAGCTATAAGCACTGCCCAACATTGAACTTTCATGCTATGGACTTCACCCACAGACTCTTAAGAGGTTTGTGATCCATGTACACGGTGAAATCAGCACCAAAAAGATTTCTTCAGGGCATAGACCACGGCATAAGCTTCCTTGTCAATAACCGACCAGTTAATCTGGGATGGATTCCTAGAGAGTAGCTCACATATTGGATGACACTCCATGCCATGGTCATCTTCCTGTACCAAAATTGCACCTATCGCAGATGATAGGGTTTCTCCAGATCTAATATAGTCCTGACTCCTGCTACATCCTGCGTAGGCGCCATCTTGCAGGTGATTTTAACCTTTTGTATCTGGGGTGAGATACCAGCCATAGAGGTGTGATAACCAAGCAGATCCACCGACCTGCTTGCGAAATCGCACTTCTTACGCTTCAGTTGTAGATTGTGCTCACGCAATCTCTTCATTACAAGAGCTAAATGACGAGCATGTTCTTTGTGACTCAGAATATATCACAATGTCGTCGACAAACACATGCATAAATTTACCTATGTAACCGCGGAAAACCGTGTTCATAGCGCGTTGGAAGACCGCGCCGCTGTTTCGAAAACCAAAGGGCATATCGGTCCATTCAAACTGCCCAGCTGGAAAGACAAACTCTGTCTTCTCGATATCTTTGGCTGCCATTGGAATCTGCCAATAACCAGACTTCAAATCCATCGTAGAAAACAGAGTTGCCCCCAGCAACATCAAAGATATCAGAAATATTGGTTAATGGAAAATTATCCCTTGGTACTGCCTCATTAAGATGGCGGTAGTCTTATGTATGTTTCCCCAAACCATTCCATTTCCCCTTTCCTGTAACTAATGATAGCCCCAACTGCGTGCAAAGCATCGGCCCCAATTAATCCCTGATGTCTCATCTTCCTAACAATCATAATGGGAATTGGCCATGCACCTTGAAACTTGACCTCAGTTTCACCTAGCACATCATTGGGCGGTCCATTTACACCTAATAAGACCTGCGCCTTCCTTAAGGGTCGGGTGCCTAACATGGTCTTCCAAATATCACTCCTAATGAGTGAGGTACTGGCACCAGTATCGATTAAGATATCCATACTATGCTTACCGGTATCGACTTCATTACTGCGACCCATTGTCTCACTCAATAGCAGTCAGACCAGGAACCGGTCGGTCACAGGCTCCCTCCGTTGCTGTTTAACCATGCCATACTTGGTCTACCAGACACAGCCTCTGCAGATGAGTGCCTTCTGCTGCTCCTGTAGTGATCGCGGCACGCACTGCGTATTGCAATCACTGCCACAAACCACTTCTCCATAGGCATCCGTGTTATGACCAGTCAAAGTAAACAGGTGTTGTCATGGCAGATTATAGTAAGGGCATTGTGACTCTAAATGACATGCTGCGCCACACTTCCAACACTTATTATCGAATGTACGATCGTGGTGATGGGCTGGTCGTTTCCTTGATTCCTGTGGTTCCTGTTCATGCTGACGCTTGAACACTGGTCAAACTCTCGGGTGTTCTTGTGGTTGCGCTTGGTTGTTGTTGTTCCTGCTGTCTCGGTGCGTTCTGTTGAGCAGGTTCCTGTTGCTTGGGTAGGCTGTGGTCGGGCATCTTGCTAGCTCGACATTCTCGTGCCATGTGGCCTACCTTACCACAATTATAGCAGGTTATAGTCTTTCGTGCTAGTCGGTCGGTTACTATTTGTCTGATTATTATTATTATTTGACGTACGCTGTCGTTTCGTGTTTAATGGTTCTTGATTGCTTATGCTGCGGTGGAGACGGTGCTTGATTGTTCGCTATCGTTAGTCCGGTCAGTTTCATCAACATCTCCTGGAGACCTTTTACCATGAGAAAATATTTTTCATGGCTTTCTCCTGTCGGGCAATCATTCTTCTTTCTAGCTCGTTTAGTTGCTTTCTCCAGTCCTGTACTGGATGGTGATTCAAAAGCGTTAACTTCAAATTCGTCCACTTCCATCGGGTCATCACGTCGTTGGCGATTGTCTTTTAGGTTCATTGCGTCAAGAAAGTCACACATATCGCCTTGCTCCTCTGTGTACTTCATTGCTTTCTCAAGGGTGTCGTCGAGCTAATGAAATGTCGGTCAGGGCCTTGACGTATGCTCTGACAATGATGCGTCGGCTATCAGTCGAGCTAATGAAATGTCGGTCAGGGCCTTGACGTATGCTCTGACGATGATGCGTCGGCTATCAGGGTTGTCATTGTGGTATGCTTTATGGGCCATTGTCTTAAAGCGCCTATTAAAAGTATTTTTTCCCCTCACCTCTCTTTTGACGTACGTTCTCCAGTTCACATTTGAGTCATTCTGACTCGTTGCCGGAAACAAAGAACTTGACAATATGGTTGTATATCGCTTCCCAAGTGACAGTTAGTCGGTCATTCGTTGCCAAGTACATCTCGATGTCCTTGTGCAGTTGTCCGCGTGTTGTCCAGCTTACTATATAGGCGGGATCGCCTGCTTGTTCTGGAGGCATTGCGTCTAGCGCCAAATGACACGCTTCCAGATATTCTCGTACTTCGGCCGGTATATGGCGGACATAATCATGAAGCATTTCTCGTTTAATTCTTTGTTCTTCTTGGGCGATTTCTTTTACACCAGCCGTCATTTGATTAAACGCCCGAAATAACATGTTCGGTGATTCCATGTGTGTGTCTAGGGTCGGGACTGTGTGGCTAGGTAATGATTGTTGATGTTGAGCCATTTCTTTAGGTGGTGGTGATTCTTCAGATTCTAATGTTCTTCTAACTAAAAAAGGTGCTACTTCTATGGTGTCTCTACTATTCATATGAAATATAACTACGTTAATCTGTGCAATTGCTCCAGGTAAATGATTGGGATGTTCGCTTCTAGAGGTGGGTACTTCTAATGTAATCTTAATAGTTCCGTCTGCTTTGTATTCCGTACGTGTAGAGAATGTTATTCTGTCTGAAGCAATAATTTGTCCAAGATAGGCGTTGATAAGAATAGAATATCTCTGTAAAGAATTTCTAGCTTCAGCGATTTCTTCCATGTACTGTAATGTTAATGCTGTATGTATTACTCACTGCGTGAAGTTGTTGTTGAAGATTGGTTTCGTCGTGGTCGCCAATGAAAATTTTGGGAGTATCTAATGTACTCACGATTCTCTGGAGTCGTTTCTATTGTCGGGTGAGTTCGGGAAAGGTGGTTTCCTTTCTCTGTCATTCACAAACAACTTAACACTCTTGCAAATTTATTAAACGCAAAACAAAGCAAAGCCGTATTGCAGGCTATCTTAATACTAATAATACTTGTAACAATTTCAACTTATCTAGTCTAACTATAACTTTTCTAACAAAGATCTTAACTTTAGTCTAAGTGAATTTCAGTTGCTGATAACTGCTCTGGAACAGCGCAATCGGAAGATTAAAGTTTCTACCATCATGCACGTCCTTATATACAGTAAAAGGGACTAGATCATAATGACGTAGAAGAGGGTTGCCCTTGTGATTTCCAAAATCTAACTACTTTGATTGGTTAACACTCCCACGCTCATAAGACGGTCAGACTCAACCGGTCAAGACCAATATGCAAGTGAGGCAGAATACATATACAAATCTGCTTTGACAAGCCTCGTCAAGCATCCATTCCTTGCATACTTTCATTCCACTTACTCATTGTTCTGTTGTGACAAGAGCGTTAAGCATTCAAGTATTAACCTAACAGGATTACTTTATCATTGGTACATTATATTTGGACATGATAACTAATGGTTATGAGATGTCATGACGTATGCCTAGGTGATCTCTGACCTCCTACATCACGGGATCTCCACGCAGCGCTGAATCATATAACTGGATTTGTATACACCATTTCGGCTATCTGACTTGTTTCTTCGAATTATGTAAATATCCATCTTAATAAACCATCTTGTAAGACCTTGTTCTATTAATTACCCAGAAATCATCTTAAGATCTATCTTGATCTTAATCCAACAGAGTGTTACCGACACGCTATCTATAATTTATATTAACGTAACAGAACCAGTTTCTCACCTTTCAAAGGGTTAAAGATTCAGTTAGATTCCTATAAATGATTATGACCGATTATGACTTTACGTGGGTTGAATATTCACCTAATTTACCGATCTAATTCCTGATTATAGAAATGACAAAACTTGATTGATTGCATCAACTAATCTTAATCAAACGAAAATCAAACATGGCTAAACTAATTTATCCATCACCAGGTATCATAATCATCAATTTAGAAACCCTCTAAATATTCACATAAAACATAATTTATACCTTCAGTAAGCAGTGTGTATAACTAATAATAACAGTGGTGTAATTGGATATCCCTATACGGATACACCACTCATCTAATGTCATAACAACTTATTAGGAATATACCTATTGGCTTACTGTCAATAGCGACCCAAATAATTGGCCCTATTGTCTATGACGTATTTACAATACTCACTGTCTATAGCGACCGCAATAGTTGGTCCTATATCCAGTGACACGTGATGACGATGATATGAATATTCATGCCTGAGGATGTGATGCAAAACGTACTTGACCAGCACAGTGTCAAAAGGTCATCTGCAAATATTTACCCGGGTACCAAAAGGTAGCCAGTGGGGTTTGCGGGTAGCTAATCCATAAATACCATATTTACAACTTGAACAAACCTTAATGGCATATCATCCCAAATCATATCTGCAAAATTTTGGCTTGATCTGTTCAGCGGTTCTGAAGGAGTCATTTTCGTGAAAACTAGGTCATCCAAGATGGCCTCCGAAGCATTTGACCGATTAAGTTCCCGTGAACAATCTTGGTTCAACTCTTGCCCTCGATGATATTTCATGACTTGAATTGATCCCCCAAGCAGATTCAGAGATTTTAAAGATGTTTGTAAAAATTAGCCAAAATCAAAGATGGAAGCTGACCAAATTGTCCGATCGACTTTTTTTAACATACCTAAGAATGTTTCCTGCCAAATCTAATTGAAATCGGCCCGGTGTTTCTTGAGGATGACAGTTTAAATTTCCTATTGAAAAAGAACGAAGATGGCTGCCAAACTCTTTATCTGACAGTTTCAAAATGGCAATTTTGACACCAGAAGCCTGACCAACCTATGCAAAACCAATATCGGCTTCAAAATCTGTCAAATGAAAAATCCAGTATGGCCGCTAAGCACAGCGGCCATGATTTTTTTATGTATCAACTTCCCTTGAACACAATTTAAGAGACCTTAGTGCCTAATCACATCTCCCAAATTTTGGCCCGGTCTGTTCAGCAGTTCTGGAGAAGTAATTTTCTTGAAAACTAGGTCATCCAAGATGGCTGCCAATGCATTTGGCTAATCAAGTTCCCTTGAGCAAACATGGTTCAACTCTTGCCCTAGATGATGTTTCATGAGTTTTGAATCGATCCCTAAAACAAGCTTCCTCCCAAATATAATTGAAATCGGCCAAGTGGTCTTTGAGAAATGGTTTAAAGAAAAAGTTGATGGATACTGTCGCCAAAGCATAAGCTCACATTCTGTCCAGGTGCGCTAAAAATTGATGTCAAATGGAGATGAATTGGACATTATGGCCAGGTGAGCTAATAATATTATGTAAACAGTTACAGTTCTGGATGCAGCACTAAGGAGCTTAAATGATTTTTGTATCGATATTTATAAGAGGGCGTCATCTCTCCACAACCGCTTTTATTATGTGAGTAGTCTTGTTAGCACAAGCACCACAAGTTCGAAAAGTGTCTATTGTAGTCAGTGAGGTCAATCGTTGCAAGCAGAACAAGAAGGAAAACTGAAATTTGTTTAATGTCCTGGATGTATAGAACCGACGCCTATTTTGCATTACAGTAGCTTGCTTTGTCACTTTTGTAGCCCACTGTATCATTGAAAGTCAACTGCATCATCTCTACCATTCAGGTCCCTGTTCTTTAAACAAATCGCCACTTTAACTGCTGTAAGACGCGCTATATCAAAGCCAAGCTTGATAGCTTGCGTGCTTCAGGTCATCTGTGTCATCTAACTGAGGAACGCATGCCTCCAGGGCACATTCTGCCACAACATCAAAGTTGTTTGACATGATAATCTTAAAGATAGTTGCATTTGTCTTATTCAGTTTATTTGTCACAAAATGCGAGCAGCTAGCCTCATCCAAAATGAAGCATAATGCTTGCGTCTTATTTGATAGCCATGTGTCACCCAATGCAACAATAAGTGGGTCCAATTGTGCTATCTCGGAGATGTCGTAAGATTTCATAATTGGAAATACCAACTCTCGCATTCTTGTAGAAATAGTATTTGGAATACGGCCATCTTGGATTTCGGATCATTGACGATTTCGATAGGTTTCTTTCCCAACCCTAGTCTAACCACCCTGTAAAGTTTCAAACCAATCTGACAAACGGTAATGGTGTTATAATTCGGAAACTACTCTGCCACCCGCTCTCCCGGATGGGTGGTGCCATTACATAATACCCTGCCAAACCTTTTGGCGGGGTATAAAAATAAACTACTTGCAGTGATTGACGTCCATCAAGCAAATTTCCAACTTAGATGGCTGACAACCCATTAAAACCAAGGTTCTTACAGATAGATCATTTGCATAGTTTGCAATCAATGGTCACTATTTAAACAAGACGCTCACCTGGACCATGAGCATTTCAAACTTTGCAATTAAACATACATGTACACAATCTTTTAAAGAACAACTACATGTAATTAGTGACAATTCTAGTTATCCAGAATATGGAATGCAGTTTAAGGATCTGTTTCACCCAAACCATATGATCCTTCTATCCAAATGTGTCTGAAAGATGTCAAGCTATGAGGAGAGAGTGATTTGACAATTTCCAGTAAATGTTTTATAAAATATAAGATTTTCACCCCCAAAAAATAACCAGTCCAAAATCTGAATAAAACTTTTGACATTATGTCCATAGAATCCTTCGAGCCAAATTTGGTTGACATCTGTCAAGAAGCTAAGGAAGCAATAGCTTTTGACACGTTCCGGTAAATCTAAAAAAATCTAAGAACACATTCATTCCTGAAATCCCACTACATGTACAGTCAAACCTGCTCGAGAGACCACCTGCCTTAAGAAACACCAATTTTATTTTCCCGTGGGTGGTCTCTTAATACAAGTTTGACTGTATCTCCAATTAAACGCAACCATAAAAGAAAGTGATTGAATATTTTTTTCCAAGGGAGGTAATTCAGTATTTATATTTATTTAAAATTAATTTTAAAGCTTATATAATTTATATCTTACAACAGACATAAAATTACTCAATGGAGTTATATGTTGCTCATGCCTGTTTTATCTATTAAGACAGGTAAATCTCTAATCTGTGTGTTAAAGAAAATACTTATTATGCGGTATTATTGTCTGACATTGTGGGGCTTGCCTGCTTTGGCATGCTTTCTTTAAAACACACCCTGTCTGTCAGAGTGGGGTTGTGTGTCTGTTTATTTTGGGGCATGTCTCTGGAACAAAATTGACTGATCACAATTCTGAATAAATTTCTGCGAGCACTCCACAAGCGAGTCATTCCAGTCAAATTTGGTCGAAATCTGTCAAACCATTAATGAGGAGATGCGTTTGGATGGATGACAGATAGCTGCCATAGCATAAGCTCACAAGTGAGCTAGTAAAGAGTCTTGACTTATAGAGAGGTTGCGCTGAATTAAGAAAATGTTTAAGGAAAAAGATAATGTAAACAAACTCAAATGCAAACATGCTGTAAGTAAATCCTAGCTGGGCACTGATATATTTCCTTTATTGCTTTATCATGGATAGACGAATAGGATTGAAATTAACCTTTAACACTTTAATGACTAAAAATTTGCAAAAAATATTTCCATTAAAAATTGTCTTTGCAGTCTGGAAGAAGAAAGTTTTACAAAACTTACCACTGGCTTGACTGGAATGACTGGCTCAGTTAACGAGCCAGTTATTCCAGTGGTACGTTTTCTAAGATACTCTATTTACCTGCATATGGGCATTACTTAAGGCCACTGCAGAAGCTGCTTCTGGCCGGCTGGGTCCATAAAGGGTTAAATTAGATTTTAAAATATAGATAATGCAAGCCTAAATTCAACAGACAAGAGCACTTTCTCAAGTCTTTCCCAGCTACATGAACATGTAGGAGCATATTGAATACTTCAAAACGAGACTCCTTATCTATAGGCGTACATGAAGTGGGTGGGTGGGTGGGGGGGGGGGGCCCGCTTACTCCCATAGTACTATAGAATTGGACATTTTGGGGCAGACACAGTTCTTCGAGCTGATCAAAGCTAAAATTTTCAGAAAGAAGGATCTGCCCTAAAAATCGAAACGCCCTAGTAATAATTTTTAGGGCCGGTTCCTTTTGCCATCTCATATGCCTATGCTCCTTATTTTGGTAAAGGATGCATGTAAGCTACATTAACACATTTGAAGTAATTCTTATTGAATGAAAACCCAAAATTTCCATGGACAGATGGACACAAATTCAGGAAGACAAATGGATGGATTGATGGATTGTCATTGCAAAATTTGCCGAGCCCTGTCACCTGTGTGGCATCGGTACTGGAAAAGAAAGTAAATGAGTTAGAAATATAGGCATCACCAGGTACCAGCTTAAAATTTACATGTTGACCGGTACTGCAAAGATAATCATCTGCCTGGCTAACATCTTAAGATTTACAAACTTATCTCAGTCTAAACCAATTTTCAAAACGGCCACATAGTTGGAATATTGGATGTCTGGATACAGATCCTCCCCCACTATCAATATCACAACCAATTGCTTTACAAGATCTTGAAAGATAATTGGCTTATAACAAAATGGAAAAAACAATAATGATGTAAAACAAATAAATTTCTTCCAAGTTTCCAATTAAACATGGATATATTTAGAGACCAATCTGACTGAATGTTGTTGCAGCCTTAGTACGCAATAATTTTCATTTGAACAATTTCTATAACACATGTAATAAACATGAATTAAGTACATGCATGTATGCAGTACAGCTCATAATAAAACTATAAGCGTTTTTAGCCTACGCTATGGAGCAAATATAAAAACGAAAAGGGACCATTAATTGCATTTTATGAAAAACCAAAAGGAAGACGAAATGCGGTAATCCAACATCAGGAACGTGTTCCAAGAAAATCATGTCTGAGAAAGCCGGTGAAAAGACACAAACATGTATGCATAATTAAATTGTCACATCAAAAGAAAAGCGTTTATTTATGATTAAGAAAACGGAAATAGTGTATGTTTTATTATTACCTCGGACCGTCTAAATATTGTGGCATAGCTCAAATTAGATCAGTACGATGTAAATGCTGGTAGATAATAAATCTTGCTTGGCCATTACGGTTACTGTAATAACCACACCGATATTTTTCAAAAATAATCATCAGTGGCAACATCCTTCCCAAGTATGGGAGTGCTCTGATCAAAACTCTAGGTGTAGTAGCACTTCAAACATTCATTTGAAATCCCTATACATTTCCTATGGGAGTTTTTGCCATGCATTGTGGGGTCAAAGGTCTGGCGGCCATTTTGAAAAAAAATTATTTTTAAAAAACAAATGGCCAGTTGTAACATCCTCAGCAAGTATGGTAGTGATCCGTTCAAAACTCTGGCTGTAGTACCACTTCAAAGATCAATTTTGAACATCCCCATACATTTCCTATGGGAGTTTTTGCCCATTCAAGGGGAGATAACTCAACAACTAGTGGGCGGAGCCAAAATAAAAGTAATAGCCATCGATTGTGGCATGGGCCCTTGAGGTTGATCAAGTTTGGAGTTGATCGGATGAAAACTCTAGGAGGAGATACGGTCTAAACTTTTTAGGCAGAATAAGTATAATAATAATAATAACTAGAGAACATTTACTGAAGTAACTGTAAATCTGCGATGACTGGGTATTAAGGAGTATTGGACATTGAACATGTCTGATGCTGATCTGATAAAAAGTTTGCGTTGTCACAGTTCCAAGATCCATAGTTGAAATTCCCATACTTTTACACAGGGTATGGAAAAGCTGATTTCTTGAAAACCGATAGCCTAGACCCTAAAGTATAAAATAATGTGTCCTGATTTGCTAAAGTAAAATTTTTACCAAAATCAAGGAAAATGCCATTAAATCTCAAATAAAGGATAGATTAATGAATTAACGGTAAAGGGGAGGCAATTCATGCAGAAAGCTCATAAATTTTTTTGTCATGAATTACCTCCCTTTACCTGTTGAAGATGATGTAGTGCAGGTAACTTATGCCAAACATGAAAACTGGCAAGCTTTACTCATGAATGACCTTGACCCCAATGGCGATATTAACATTTTTATTGGAAACTTTTTAGATCTCTTAATGTTCTAGAATCTGGCCAGGTTTGAAGAGAATCGGAAGAAAACTATAAGAGATAACGCTGTTCCAATATTGCTCCCATAGCTTTACTATGGGGATATGCGGCAACGAAAAGCTGATTTTCTCGAAAACTGGGGTCGGATCAACTTTAAATTTGATACCAAATCAAGTCAATATGAGAGATAGAAGTTCAGCAAATTTCAAGTCGATCGGAGCAAGTCATTTTGGCGGCCATTTTGAAAAAAAAAAATTTGAAAAAGATTTTTTTTTTCAACAGCGAGTTCATTTCTGCCAAAAAAAATTTTGGGTAATTTTGACCCCAAAAAGTTCGCCTGGCCGTCATTTTTCCAAAAAAAAAATTTTCGAAAAAGTTTTTGCAAAATATTTTTTCAAAATTTTTTATTTTAATTGTCATCCTGAGCTCATTTCTGCAAAAAACGAAAACTGGTATTTTTGCCCAAAATTTTTTCATGGCGGCCATTTTGAAAAAAATATTTTTTTCAAAAATAATCATCAGTGGCAACATCCTAGCCAAGTATGGGAGTGCTCCGATCAAAACTCTAGGTGTAGTAGCACTTCAAACATTCATTTGAAATCCCCATACATTTCCTATGGGAGTTTTTGCCATGCATTGTGGGATCAAAGGTCTGGCGGCCATTTTGAAAAAAAATTATTTTTCAAAAACAAATGGCCAGTAGTAACATCCTCAGCAAGTATGGTAGTGATCCGTTCAAAACTCTGGCTGTAGTCCCACTTCAAAGATCAATTTTGAACATCCCCATACATTTCCTATGGGAGTTTTTGCCCATTCAAGGGGAGATAACTCAACAACTAGTGGGCGGAGCCAAAATAAAAGTAATAGCCATCGATTGTGGCATGGGCCCTTGAGGTTGACCAAGTTTGGAGTTGATCGGATGAAAACTCTAGGAGGAGATACGGTCTAAACTTTTTAGGCAGAATAAGTATAATAATAATAATAACTAGAGAACATTTACTGAAGTAACTGTAAATCTGCGATGACTGGGTATTAAGGAGTATTGGACATTGAACATGTCTGATGCTGATCTGATAAAAAGTTTGCGTTGTCACAGTTCCAAGATCCATAGTTGAAATTCCCATACTTTTACACAGGGTATGGAAAAGCTGATTTCTTGAAAACCGATAGCCTAGACCCTAAAGTATAAAATAATGTGTCCTGATTTGCTGAAGTAAAATTTTTACCAAAATCAAGGAAAATGCCATTAAATCTCAAATAAAGGATAGATTAATGAATTAACGGTAAAGGGGAGGCAATTCATGCAGAAAGCTCATAAATTTTTTTGTCATGAATTACCTCCCTTTACCTGTTGAAGATGATGTAGTGCAGGTAACTTATGCCAAACATGAAAACTGGCAAGCTTTACTCATGAATGACCTTGACCCCAATGGCGATATTAACATTTTTTTATTGGAAACTTTTTAGATCTCTTAATGTTCTAGAATCTGGCCAGGTTTGAAGAGAATCGGAAGAAAACTATAAGAGATAACGCTGTTCCAATATTGCTCCCATAGCTTTACTATGGGGATATGCGGCAACGAAAAGCTGATTTTCTCGAAAACTGTTGGTCAGATCAACTTTAAATTTGATACCAAATCAAGTCAATATGAGAGATAGAAGTTCAGCAAATTTCAAGTCGATCGGAGCAAAAGTCATTTTGGCGGCCATTTTGAAAAAAAAAAATTTGAAAAAGATTTTTTTTTTCAACCGCGAGTTCATTTCCGCCAAAAATTTTTTTTGGTAATTTTGACCCCAAAAAGTTCGCCTGGCCGTCATTTTTCCAAAAAAAAAAATTTCGAAAAAACTTTTTCAAAATATTTTTTCAAAATTTGTTATTTTAATTGTCATCCTGAGCTCATTTCTGCAAAAAACGAAAACTGGTATTTTTGCCCAAAATTTTTTCATGGCGGCCATTTTGAAAAAAATATTTTTTTCAAAAATAATCATCAGTGGCAACATCCTAGCCAAGTATGGGAGTGCTCCGATCAAAACTCTAGGTGTAGTAGCACTTCAAACATTCATTTGAAATCCCCATACATTTCCTATGGGAGTTTTTGCCATGCATTGTGGGATCAAAGGTCTGGCGGCCATTTTGAAAAAAAATTATTTTTCAAAAACAAATGGCCAGTAGTAACATCCTCAGCAAGTATGGTAGTGATCCGTTCAAAACTCTGGCTGTAGTCCCACTTCAAAGATCAATTTTGAACATCCCCATACATTTCCTATGGGACTTTTTGCCCACTCAAGGGCAGATAACTCAACAACTAGTGGGCGGAGCTAAAATAAAAGTAATAGCCATCGATTGTGGCATGGGCCCTTGAGGTTGACCAAGTTTGGATTTGATCGGATGAAAACTCTAGGAGGAGATACGGTCTAAACTTTTTAGGCAGAATAAGTATAATAATAATAATAATAAGAAAGATCCTGAGTAAAAATAACAATCTGCGATTGCATCGCAGATTAATAAGAAAGATCCTGAGTAAAAATAACAATCTGCGATTGCATCGCAGATTAATAATAATAATAATAAGAAAGATCCTGAGTAAAAATAACAATCTGCGATTGCATCGCAGATTAATAATAATAATAATAATAATAAGAAAGATCCTGAGTAAAAATAACAATCTGCGATTGCATCGCAGATTAATAATAATAATAAGAAAGATCCTGAGTAAAAATAACAATCTGCGATTGCATCGCAGATTAATAATAAGAAAGATCCTGAGTAAAAATAACAATCTGCGATTGCATCGCAGATTAATAATAAGAAAGATCCTGAGTAAAAATAACAATCTGCGATTGCATCGTAGATTAATAATAATAAGAAAGATCCTGAGTAAAAATAACAATCTGCGATTGCATCGCAGATTAACTAGAGAACATTTACTGAAGTAACTGTAAATCCGCGATGACTAGGTATTAAGGAGTATTGGACATTGAACATGTCTGATGCTGATCTGATAAAAAGTTTGCGTTGTCACAGTTCCAAGATCCATAGTTGAAATTCCCATACTTTTACACAGGGTATGGAAAAGCTGATTTCTTGAAAACCGATAGCCTGGACCCTAAAGTATAAAATAATGTGTCCTGATTTGCTGAAGTAAAATTTTTACCAAAATCAAGGAAAATGCCATTAAATCTCAAATAAAGGATAGATTAATAAATTAACGGTAAAGGGGAGGCAATTCATGCAGAAAGCTCATAAAATTTTTTGTCATGAATTACCTCCCTTTACCTGTTAAATAAAAATAAATAAATAAACTTTATTTAAAGAGGGTACATCGTCAGTGGCCTGATCTACCCGAGGCCCTCTCGGAACAGTTATATTTACACTATGTACACTATTTAATTTAATTAAACTATGTACAGGATAAACAGCTAATTACAATTTGTACAACAAAAGCAACAGTGGAGAATAAATTATTAAAATCAGTTCGTGAAGGTATGTGATATTTACATTATGCTTCTTAAAGCGGCATATAAAAGCACATGTCGCTACTCTGAAATATGTCTATTTGCAGACCATGAGTATGCCATTTCAGAGATTTTATCAATGGAATGACTGGCTCGGCAATCGAGCCAGTCATTGCAGTGGTAAGATCTGAGAAATTACACACTTTTGCTCTGCAAGATAACATTTTCTATAAGGAAATCAGTCAAATAATATATAGATCGATTCTTTGGGCAAAAATTACCATTATGCTTCCTAATCTTGAAATATGTCTATTTTTATTATCAGCGGATCTAGATTACAGATATTTAAACATCAATTCTTTGTGGAGCTATTTACCTTCTATGTTCTAAACCTACCTAGAAAGGCATCTATTTAATTTAATTAAACTATGTACAGGATAAACAGCTAATTACAATTTGTACAACAAAAGCAACAGTGGAGAATAAATTATTAAAATCAGTTCGTGAAGGTATGTGATATTTACATTATGCTTCTTAAAGCGGCATATAAAAGCACATGTCGCTACTCTGAAATATGTCTATTTGCAGACCATGAGTATGCCATTTCAGAGATTTTACCGACGGAATGACTGGCTCGGCAATCGAGCCAATCATTGCAGCGGTAAGATCTCATAAATTACACACTAATGCTCTGCAAGATAACATTTTCTATGAGGAAATCAGTCAAATTGTTAAGATCGATTCTTTGGGCAAATATTACCATTATGCTTCCTAATCTTGAAATATGTCCATTGGCAGACCACGCGAGTGCGACTTTTGCAATCTTACCACTGAAATGACTGACACTCTCTAGTCTAGCCATTAATTTCAGCGGTAAAATCTTAAAAATCGCACTCTATTGATCGGCAAATTTACATTAGGGTTTTCATCTTTGGTTCTTATTCTTTCAGATTATTTAGTGTCTAATGAATTAAAGACGCATGGGCAACTCTTACTCTTGAAAATGCGTCTTGGAGAGTAAAAAAATCAGTAGTCATACGTTTCCAATAAACATAGTAGGCCTACGTACGTGCCTACTCAAACAGAGGCCTATATACATGCATGAACGCGCGCACGCGGGCACGCGGGCACGCGGGCACGCGTGCAGAGAACTTACATACGAGGATATTTACACATACACCCCTGTTCTTACAAAGGCACTTTTCTTGATCAATTCGCTTTTAAATGAGCATAGATGTTATTTTTGAAGGACGCAAGGGATGGTGACTGTGTAATGCTTGTTGGTAGTGTATTCCACATTTGGGATGCCATATATATGTAGCTGTTCTTGCCATAATCTGTTCGGATTTTAGGAGGTCTTAAGTGACCATAAGTTTTAGATCGTAAGTTTCGTTTGTGGGCTTCATCTATGGGTGTAAACATATCCGTAATATAGCTAGGTGTAAGATTGTTAAGGGCTTTGTATGTCATGATGTTTGTTTTCATGGTCATTCTTTCACCTATGGTTGTCCATTTTAACGTGTCATATAACGGTTTAGACGGAGTTCTGTGTGGGACGTCCAAGATAATCCTTGCTGCGCGTTTCTGTAATTTTTCTAGTTTACCTATCAATGCCGTATTGCCTACATAATACACTAAGCAGCAATAATCTACATGAGACAGTATATATGATTTGTAGAATAAATTACGCTCATCGATATTCATGTATTGTTTGTTTTTCTTCAACATATAAATAAGGGAAGCTATTTTGCTGCATATTTTGCTTACATGTGGTTGCCATGATAGATTATCATTAATATGTAAACCTAAAAGTTTTGCATCGTTTACTATGCCTAGCTCACCGTCACCTATTGGAATTCTAATTTCTGATGTATTAATTTGGTTTAGTTTACGAGTTGTGCTTATCATTAACAATTTAGTTTTATCTGCATTTAAAATCATTTTGTTATTTTGACACGAGTTTTGTACTGATGTCATATCACCAGTCAGATGTTCGACTACCTTTGGCACATTGTCAAAGCTACAATGCATGGTTGAATCGTCACAGTACATATCAATGTTACTGTTTATATCCATATAAAGGTCATTAACATAAATAATAAATAACAGAGGTCCTAATACTGAACCGTGGGGGACACCTGTTATCGGTGACATACTCGAAATCTTGTCAGAAATTGACACATACTGTTGTCTGTCTTCTAAATATGATGAGAACCATTTTAGCGAAAGAGGGTCAAATTTGTATATGCCTAATTTATGCAGGAGTATATCATGGTTAACAAGGTCAAAGGCCTTCCTAAAATCTATCATGATAGCTCCTACAAAATCGCCCTTATCGACTGAGAATCGCCATTTCTCTATCAATTTTAGCAGCGCTGTTTCGCAAGAATGCTTTGGCCTGAATCCTGATTGAGATTCGTATAGTAAATTATATGTACTTAGAAATTTATATAAATAATTATGTATATGCCGTTCTATAATTTTTGGCAGTATCGAAATGGGTCTATAATTACTGATCTCGGCTTTATTATCTGATTTGTGTAATGGCTTTACCGTGGCGTATTTCCACATTGTAGGAAATATGCCAGTATCAATACTTTTATTTATGATGGCAGTTACTGACGGCGCGATGATCGGTGCAGATAATTTTAGAAAATGGGCGTTACGTTCATCATACCCTGCCGACTTGTTTGTTTTTAATTTCGATATTTCATCATAGTCATAGGCTACTGTTACGTTAGGTATACTAAAATTAACCCCTTTTGGTACTTTACTGTTAACGTGATTTACGAGCCTGCCTGTATTAGTTATTGCGTTGTCTTGGGTATTTATCGAATTCGCTAGGTCGGTTGCAACTGTAGTGAAATATGAATTGAACATCTCACAGTGTTGGGCAGTGTCCCTAATTTCCCGTCCATCGCTATTATGTAAAACTAGTGGCATTTTGCTAGATTTTGGGTTGATGCTTCTCATGATGTTCCATATATTTGAGGGATTCTGTTTATGCTCGTTTAACTTTATACTAAAATATTGACACTTTGCGCTTTCTATTAAATACATTACATTATTTTTCAACTCCCTATATTTAACCATATCATTTACTTTTTTAAAATAATCGCGCTTTTTCATTGCTTTCAAAATATTATCATTAATCCATCCAGGTTGACAGTATTTCTTAACTCTACGTTCAATAATAGGGGCATGGTTGTTCAGAATAGCAAGAAAAGTTTCATGCCATAACGCGAGAGCTTCATTTCGATCGCATATCATATTAATCATTTCCCAATTATATTGAGATAAATCATTAAGGAATTTAATATTATCAAATTTCTTTCTGCACCTGTATTTTATCGTATGGTGAGTCTGAGATTTGTACGTGACGTTATTCCGCACAACAAACACTGGAAGATGGTCTGCTAGGGCTAGATCGCCTACGCCTGCTTCAGTAATTTTGCTCTTGTCAGTGACATAGATGTGGTCGATTAGGGTGGCAGTCTTCTCCGTGATTCTAGTCGACTTAGAAATTAGTTGTTCTAAATGAAATCCATCCATCACTGATTGCCATTTTGTAGGTATCGGTAGATGAAAGTTAATATTGAAGTCGCCTATTAGAATTATATCCGGTTTATGTAGATAGGCTGCCTCGAGTAAAGGTTCGAACTCGTCTATCCAGCTAGCTGGCGAATTTGGCGGCCTATAGACACAGCCTAACAGAAAAGGTTTCGTTTTATACGGCGTAACTTCAATCCATAATAACTCTAACTCTGCTGATTCTAACTCCTCCCGCCTGCAATACGTCTGATTCTCTTCTATGTAGATTATGATACCGCCCCCATCCCGATTTGCCCGATCTTTTCTCTCAAAATTATAGCCATTAATATCTATTTGATTACTGTTTATTACGTCACTTAGAACTGTTTCTGGTGTGGCGAAGATTTCTAATTCCTTAATGGATTTTTCCATGATTATTTTCAATTGATTCATTTTTGGGAGTATGTGTTGTACATTTATGTGTCCTATTCGCATGCCTTTCGTGTTTATTGCAAACGAAGGGGAATCATATTCCTGCGTTAATTTAATAAAATTGTAACTACACTTCCATTGACATAATGGCTTATCAACATAATCATGCGCATATAGATGGTTTTCGCCATCAATGTTGCAATACGATATAATATTAATGAAATTCAGAAATCGTACTTTGACCATATAGCTGAAGATATTAATATATTCCAAATACAGATTACTTTTATTTAATCCGCTATTATTATTATTATTATTATTATTATTATTAAGTATATTATTATTATTATTATTATTATTATTATTATTATTATTATTGTAGTTACTAGTTACAGTGATTGAATTAGCATTATCATTAATACAAACGGGTGCAATTATTGCATCGATATTAGCACTAATAGTTTTATTCTGAATGTTAGCACTAATAGTACAGTGGTTGGCATGTTGAATAGCTGGTGTCGCATAGCCTATATTAGAGTGAGCATTGCTTGCTGTAGAATGTGAGGTGGTCGCGGCATGACAGCTAGCAGTATCGCTCGCATTGGCCGCAGCAGTTTGCGTTACTAGGGTATTGGAACGCAAGACACGACTTACGGTTTTGTCATCATCTATTAAGGCATCTCTATTTAAATGATCGCTATTAGGATATAACAGATCGAATCTGTTACTGACCGGGACATTATAAATAGATTCAGTACAATAGACAGGTCTAGAAATTGACATATTATCGGCATGGTGATTATCATGATCATGAACATGCTCACCATGCTGTTGTTGATGCTGATGCTGCTGCTGATGATGACGATGCCGATGCTGATGATGACGATGATGACAATCATCATCCTCATCATCATCACCACCACCACCACCACCACCATCATCATCATCATCATCATCATCATCATTACCACCACCATCACCACCACCCTCATCATCATCATCATCATCATCATCAACACCATCATCATCACCATCAGCGTCACAAACAGTAATGACATCACTAGCATAATTATTATCTGTATTATGATAGTTTGTTCGTGTAGCATCTTGAGTCTTTATTATGTAAACAGTATTTTGGATGGGCACTCCTTCCTGGCCGACATTTTAGTGTCCAGGACATCGATTAGATTTGTGACCGTATTGATTGCAGCTATGGCACAGAACCGGTCGACCGTGGCGGCACATTGACGATTTATGATTGGGTTCTGCACAAAACTTACAGGCTGTATTAATTAAGATAGTAACATATTCATTTATGCAATGTACGAGTACCGTTGAACCGCTTTTGTTGAGGTGAAGCTTGTCTGCGAAGAATCGTACCTGGTCTGCTCCGAGAATAGAAACACTCCGCCAATTCAATTACCGTGAAGTCCATAAATTGTTCACGGACTTCCAAGTGTCTGTTGAATGCGTGGATGAAATCTTGTCGCTTGTTGTTATCACCGCGCGGGCACAGTTCGCAGATATATAATTTGCACTGTGGTGCAAGAATGTGTAGGTCAAGCACTAATGATTCCATATCATTGAGCGCGTCACCGACCGGACCGTCAGAGTTGTTGGTTCCCGCCATTACGATTATATTGTTATAACCAGCCAGCTCAATGTTATATAGAACCTCTAAAATGTCCATAATTTTAGCACCTCGGCAACACATCACTTGTACGGATGGGTCTAGGCCGTTTTCATTAATACCTTTGACTATTGATGATCCAATGATCAATGTCTGTTTGTCCGCCTTAGCCACGTGATTGGCAAACTTTGGATTGATAGTAGACTTCTGATTTGTAATGACCACAATTGGTTTCACGCATTTAGGTAGACATTTTTCTGATTTTACGTCCTTTTTGGTCTTTGGCTCACATAGTTTTGTATCTACTGGACCCGCGCCATTCCTTCCTGTATCTGAAGCATCGTCCGTCTTAGGCGTTATTTTAACGTTATCTAGGGCTACTGTTTTGTGACTATCAATTGGGTGGTCATTTGAACTTATGATTCCGCCCGGACCAACAGCTATATCAACAGTTGTTTTAGCTTTTGACATTGGCTTTTCACGTGTCTCATTTTCAACTGGCCTATCCGTCACAATCTTATACCCTGTAGGCCTACTCATAAGTGACTTATTTACATCCGTCAGTTTCTTGATTTCCGCATCCTTTGCTTTAATTATCTCTCGTAGGCTAGTGATTTCGCGCTTGAGTTCCTCGGTTTTATGATTTTGTGTCGCCGAAATCCTAGCAACTGGTGTACTGACCAGTTCAGGGGTGAAATCTATCTCCTTCGGTTTTGTGTCATGATTATCCAGCTGTGTTGGCTGGGAGATGTCAAGTGATACATTTAACAATGTCTGAAATCTTAAGTCGTCGCTTGCCGATATTTTTGACCACACCGATGTATTGTCGCCTTCTTTCTGACCGTTGTCATAGTTCCCTACATACACATCACGAGATAAATGAACTAGCTCGGTCGCGATCCAGTATCGTGAATTCGGGCCCTGAACGTGTATTTTGGACGTAGTCGGATATAGAGTCACGGTTGCCTTACAGTCATTTACCACAGAGACAAAATGGCTAACTCTAAAGATAACACCGTTCTCATAGTCGTCGCCTTTAATTTCTCCTTCACCATAGCATTCTTCAAACTTAGATAACCACTTGGAAATTGAATTCGAGTCTTTTACTGTCACAGTCACAGAAAATATATTATACTTAATCATGAAATATTCATTTTCATGACAAGTTACATTTTCACTCTCTAAGCTGGTATCATTGGTAAATAACTCAGGTGTGCTATCGGCTAGGGCTAAACACTGCGGGCCGGATGCCGCCATTATTAGTAGGTTATTACCTAGCTGACCATTGTTAGCGGATTACTACCTAGCTGACCATTGTTAGCGGATTTACTATACACGCCGTCTGGCTAAAAACAACACTGCCCAGGCTAAATAGTCAATTAATAATATATGGATTTGAAAACTTATGATAGAAAATCACTGAAAACTCTCAAATTACTATAAAGTTACACAAAACATTTACGCCATCATAAGCACATCGCTCTTATCTACAAACTGATATAAAGATTTATCACAACAAGACACAATAAATATAATAATTTCTATGTTATTTGCGGAGCGAAATTTCAGATTCCTGTCTTATCCTGTCCAACTAACTTGAAGATGATGTAGTGCAGGTAACTTATGCCAAACATGAAAACTGGCAAGCTTTACTCATGAATGACCTTGACCCCAATGGCGATATTAACATTTTTATTGGAAACTTTTTAGATCTCTTAATGTTCTAGAATCTGGCCAGGTTTGAAGAGAATCGGAAGAAAACTATAAGAGATAACGCTGTTCCAATATTGCTCCCATAGCTTTACTATGGGGATATGCGGCAACGAAAAGCTGATTTTCTCGAAAACTGTGGGTCGGATCAACTTTAAATTTGATACCAAATCAAGTCAAATCAAGTCATTTATTTTGGCGGCCATTTTGAAAAAAAGAAATTTTTAAAAGATTTTTTTTTTCAACCGCGAGTTCATTTATGATAAAAAAAATTTTGGATAATTTTGACCCCAAAAAGTTCGCCTGTTTTCAAAAATAATCATCAGTGGCAACATCCTACCCAAGTATGGGAGTGCTCCGATCAAAACTCTAGGTGTAGTAGCACTTCAAACATTCATTTGAAATCCCCATACATTTCCTATGGGAGTTTTTGCCATGCATTGTGGGATCAAAGGTCTGGCGGCCATTTTGAAAAAAAATTATTTTTCAAAAACAAATGGCCGGTAGTAACATCCTCAGCAAGTATGGTAGTGATCCGTTCAAAACTCTGGCTGTAGTCCCACTTCAAAGATCAATTTTGAACATCCCCATACATTTCCTATGGGACTTTTTGCCCACTCAAGGGCAGATAACTCAACAACTAGTGGGCGGAGCTAAAATAAAAGTAATAGCCATCGATTGTGGCATGGGCCCTTGAGGTTGATCAAGTTTGGAGTTGATCGGATGAAAACTCTAGGAGGAGATGCGGTCTAAACTTTTTAGGCAGAATAAGTTTAATAATAATAATAATATGTATAATAAGAAAGATCCTGAGTAAAAATAACAATCTGCGATTGCATCGCAGATTAATAAAAATAATAATAATAATAATAGTGAAAACAATAATAGAAATAGGATGAACTCCAGCCCCTCCCCTTCATCCCATATCCCATTCCAATGAGTGAAATATGTTTACCCACATAATGAAAAACAATCAAAAACAAGTGAACCATGTTTGTCACAATTTTTTAGGTCAAATCTTATTACTTGTCTGTAGTTATGTATAATATATTGTCATAATGCTTTATGTCTACCTATGTCAAATCAGCTAATAGGCGCAGCCTCCAGTGAGCTCGCTGCTATCATATTTGTAATTTGTAATATTTACCAAGAGAATAAATCAAATAAAAAATATCGAATGTAGTGTCGTCTTTGGATGTATTGTTATACTATTTGCCAAATATACTTGAAATCGGCGTACACAAAAACCAATATAAGACCAATTTTGGCTTCAAAATCAAAATAAAAAAATTTTAAATGGCCGCCAAACATGCTACATATTGATTGGTTCAGGGCTGCCATGTTTTTCAACTGCGCTTGAACTAAATTTCATGGTCATATCTCCCAAAATGTTGCCGCTATCTGTTTAGCGGTTCTGGGGAAGAAGTTGGTTGCGCGAAAACTAGACTAAAACCAAGATGGCAGCTGAACGATTTGGACAATCGGGTTCACTTTATGAAACTTGGGGTTCAGTTCCTGCCATAGATCATATTTCATGAGTTTTGAACCAATCGCATAAATGTTTTCGGAGTTTTTTAAGAAGTTTCCTAAAATTGGCTCTCCTTGACCTTTGGCCTAATGACCTCAGTCAACATGCTTCCTGGTGTTGTCTGTGAAAACAAGACTCCCAAGTTTGATTCCTGTAGGATTGAGCAACCCTACAATATAGGCAAACAACCACGTAACATTGGAAATACAGACATGATACAATGATCATGATCTTTGGCCCAGTAATGTCACTGTCAGTACGCAGCTTTCATTATGTATAGGGATCATTGTTTCCAAGATTAGTTCTGGTAGGATTAAGTAACTCTGAAATGTAACCGAATGACCTGCTAACGGGTTAAGGGTCACATTGACCTTCGACCTGGTCACCTGGCTGTCACGATCCTGCAAGTTGTGTTCCACTAGGGTTAACCAATTTACCGAAATATAAGCTGATGAGATTTGCTAGATGTCAAATTTGTTCCCTTTTCTTCTTATTAGGACTCGGCCTGCCCTTGATTAAGTATTCAGTGAGAAAATAATGCCGAGGCTATGCACATATATAACCAGAGTTATCGAAAAATATCAAACAGCTTACCTGTATATTAATTGTACATTACAGGAGATTGACGAATGGATAGTTATTTTGAAATGGTGATTTACTGGCCGAATCAAAATACTCATTATACTAGCCAATGGGCAAATAACTTCATAGAAGCATAGGTTTAAAAATGAACCATAAAGGCTTGCAGTCTGGTAGTAACCGGCAGTATAATGTTTACTGGCACACTAAGTTTGACCAATGTTTACTGGCACATTAAGTTTGACCAATGTTTACTGGCACACTAAATTTGACCGAAAAGCAAATGGTGCAAAAATAAGCGAATTTCAAAGCCTAGGAAAGTAAACACATTTTCAAAATCAAATACATTAATATGATTCTCGCTCCATTTAAGCGGCTTATCTGGAGCAAATCAAATACATTAATATGATTCTCGCTCCATTTAAGCGGCCTATCTGGAGCAAATCAAATACATTAATATGATTCTCCCTCCATTTAAGCGGCCTATCTGGAGCAAATCAAATACATTAATATGATTCTCGCTCCATTTAAGCGGCCTATCTGGAGCAAATCAAATACATTAATATGATTCTCGCTTCATTTAAGCGGTTTATCTGGAGCAAATCAAATACATTAATATGATTCTCGCTCCATTTAAGCGGTTTATCTGGAGCAAATCAAATACATTAATATGATTCTCGCTCCATTTAAGGGGCTTATCTGGAGCAAATCAAATACATTAATATGATTCTCGCTCCATTTAAGCGGCCTATCTGGAGCAAATCAAATACATTAATATGATTCTCGCTCCATTTAAGGGGCTTATCTGGAGCAAATCAAATACATTAATATGATTCTCGCTCCATTTAAGCGGTTTATCTGGAGCAAATCAAATACATTAATATGATTCTCGCTCCATTTAAGCGGCTTATCTGGAGCAAATCAAATACATTAATATGATTCTCGCTCCATTTAAGCGGCCTATCTGGCGCAAATCAAATACATTAATATGATTCTCCCTCCATTTAAGCGGCCTATCTGGAGCAAATCAAATACATTAATATGATTCTCGCTCCATTGAAGCGGCCTATCTGGAGCAAATCAAATACATTAATATGATTCTCGCTTCATTTAAGCGGTTTATCTGGAGCAAATCAAATACATTAATATGATTCTCGCTCCATTTAAGCGGCTTATCTGGAGCAAATCAAAACACTTATCTAAATTGGTTATGCCTTTGCTGATTAAATGTTGATTTTGAAAAACTAACTATAACAAAGGAAGCATAACAGATGTATATCAACTGTAAAATAATCAAATTTTAAATCAGGATAAAAATGTCAATTTTCAAAATGTATTTCTTTATCGTGCACACTCTCATAGAATCAATTAGAAACCAGTAATTTTAATCAAATATAATAAATCCTTGTTCACTAAATTTTCATTTTGAAGATTTCTGATCTCCGGGTGGTTTCTAAATTGATGATTACTCCTACTACGTCAACGGTAAGATTATGATGTTGTAAGGTTGCTGCGACAATCTCTTACCGATGAAGCAGTAGAAATATGATAGTCGGCTCGCCTCGTTGCGACGATATTTATAAGTGACTATCGGGCCTATCTGACAATGATGAAGATTCCCGGCTTCGGTGGAGTGTTTCTCTCCACTCTAGAGTCCCTACCTAAATAATAACCCAAACTCGTGTCTTCCTTTTGCAAGATGATAGTTTTAATAATGATACTAATCTAACTGTACAACTTGAATATAATACTCTGATATTTTCTATGTACTGATACAATTCTACTCTAAGCTAGCGTAGCATCAGCGATGGCTACGGAACCCTGGTGTTGGATTGATTGATTTAATAAACGGCAAAGTGCCTTATTTATTCTCTTCAACAACTCTGAAGTTCTATACATATTACGATATATATATACACCTGTGCAAAAGTTAAGCACCACCCTATTTTTACGCACATGCGAGGGTATATTCATGTGCTATGAAGAAAGCAATAGCATAAACATTTATGTACCCATCCATCTTAGTGCAAGAGGTAATAATGCAACTAGAGGAATGCTGATTATGATGGTGGGCAAACACTGTATGTTTTTGTTTGAACTTGAAAACGAGGCCTGAATATGGTTACGTTGACACAACTGACAACTATTGCCCTACAGTTGACACACGTGGCTAGATTGTCATTAATGGTGTCTGAAAACGAAGTTTAACATCTGTGCACGAGTTTGAGACTGTCATTATTAATACCGGGTATATCCACCTTGTGCCTGGATGACGGCCTGGACACGACGTCTCATGCTGGTCACCAACCGACTGATACGCCATTGTGGTATTCGTTGCCATTCAAGATGGAGTGCGTCTGTTAATTCCTGTAGGTTCTGCACAGGAGGATCCCTCCTTCTCATCATGTTTCCCAGAATGTCCCAGATATGCTCAATAGGGTTCATGTCAGGGCTCCTTGCTGGCCATGGTAGGGTTTCGATGGCATTCTGGCGGAGGTATTCATGCACAGCTCTAGCACGATGTGGTCGGGCGTTGTCATCCATGAATATAGGGTGGGTTCCAGGTGCATGATTTACAAAATGAGGGATCACAACTCTATCCAGTATGGAATCTTGATATCTTTGTCCATTTAGTGGTCCAGGTACAGTCAACAGATCCAGCTTACAATCAAATGAGATGCACCCCCATATCATAACGGAACCTCCACCAAATGGAACTTCTTCCATGATGTTACGTTGGTCGTACGCCGTGCGTCTGGACCTCCATACACGAGTTCGACCATCTGTGGCATGAAGCAGGAACCGACTTTCATCGGACCAGTGTACCCGTCTCCAGGATCTCATGTTCCAGTGTCTTCTTTCGTTACACCACCTCAGACGCTCCTCTTTGTGGTGTGCAGTGAGGAGAGGACGTCTGACAGGTCTCCTAGCTTTCATGCCAGCAGCATACAGTCTCCTTTTGACGGTAGACATTGACACTCTATTGCGCGTTTCCCATTGCTGGCTGGGCACTCTGCTGTTGGTGAATGGAGATCTCCTAACAAGGCGTACTAGGGCTCGATCATCACGGGCAGTAGTCTTCTTCGGTCTTCCAGATCTAGGCCTGTCCTTCACCTCGTTAGTTTGCCCATGTTTTGCAATCAAACGACTGATTACAGTATGGTTAATGTTCAGCTGTCTGCCAATCTCTCTGCATGACATACCAGTGGTATGCATGCCTATGATTTGCCATTTCACACGATCACTTAACCTTCGTCTTGCCATTGCGGTTCACAATCAAGAGCTAATTCCCTCTGTACAAATAAACCACGGTCATGAACACAAAATTCCTAATCTTGTCGCCTAAATCTGTATGTAATGTTCTACACCTCAAACTGGACTTTTACATAACTGAACACATGTGCTGTTTCCCGCCACGTACGGACATCAAGCGGCGTGAAGTCATGCATGCATGTGCATTTCGTACTTGGAATTATGTCAGCTAACGCGGGGGACAAGAAGTATGGCAGCCTAGTTGTACCATCATGTTTCTACGTTCTATTGTTTTTGCTGGTGCTTAACTTTTGCACAGGTGTATAGTTATATACATATCGTAATACTTATACCGTGTTCTAATGATTCTTCTAGGTAGGTTATAAGCACAGCTTGACTGGTCTGGATAATCAGTCCGCCAATCAACGTCTGCTTATTCCCTCCTAGAAGCTTCTATCTATTACTGTTGGTCGTACTGACCAATCCATGATCACTTACATTTCAATTCTCACTCTGAAACTTGTTCCTTCTAATCCTCTGCCACAGAGTTTGATCGACGCTCATTGATTATGATGTCCTTGTGACCAATCAAACTCTGGGTTATTCTTTTATGGAGCTACTGCTGCACATAGTCAAAGCGGTGTTGGCTGGTTCTGATTTGATGCGATCTGTCAGCTAAACAACAACATTACGGAATGTGTTGTTGTAGCATGCCATTGTATGATTAACACATAGTTGATATACAAATTTTGATTGTGTTATTGATTCCTACAGGACGCTACAATGTCTATGTCCTGTCCATTGCCTATCGTGAATAAGCCTGTAGGATACGCGCATTAATAGGCACATGAGCTGTATGATCTCATTGCCAGCTGGTGTTGTTCTATTCTCGTATGAGAGTCGGAATACCTATCGTCATCGACTATAGTCAGTTTGTCACGTACGATCCCATCGATTCTTATCCCTTGATTATTTCCTAAACTACTGATCAAAACGACTGCTGAATATTATAAAAGTGTGTGCCGATTACACAGCAACAACTTTTATCTCAACTATTTCCAGATACACATCAACTCAGAACCGTGTAAGTTTTTCTAATCAAATCGATTCTTTAAACTTTGATGATAATATATCATCCAACATTCCTGCTCAGTTTCGTCGAAACTGTACATCAGCAGCACTGGCTGATGTCAACCAGTACTCTATAATATTTAACTAAATAATGCACACAGTTACTAGGTCCATTAGCTGACCTGGTATTTTCAAATATGAATTTCACTTAGGACTTACTCGTAAATATAAGATATCCCACAGGGTCGTGACTCCCTCAAGACAATCCCATATCTACAATTTGAAAAAGGCTTACTTGAATGTAAATCAGCCCTAAAATAATTCCAGATGCTGGAAAAGTATTGAAAAATGTTGAATAGCTCTTTGATGTGGACTAGTAGAATACATCTGAATATTTATTCAAATTTGATAAATACCTTGGATGTAAATGTCATTAATAACGTAATGCAACAAAAACCATAACATGGACATATAACCAGCATGCAAATCAGCAATAAATCACAATGCAAACATCGAATAAAGCCGAAAAATTGATTTCGTCTTTATGCAGACTAGTCCTAAGCATGCTATAGAACAAATATTAATTTATATTCAAATCGATAACCCCCTGGTGTAAATGTTTTATAAATGCTGCCAAAAATGTGAACCGGGACCTGGGAAATAATCAACGTCCAAACAGTAAAAGTATAAAGAATCTTGGAAGGAATTTGATTTATTTTGTTTATACATCGAATAGGATGAATCAGAAGATAGTTAAATCTGATAACCAAATGTTTTTAAAAAGCTTAAATAATACATATAATCTGGATGCAAATCAAAATAAAAAATAATCAAAGTCCAGCTTCTGTAAGAGTAGACAAATTTTGAAAATCAATTTCATTTTGAATTGGGCAAGTCCTAAGCATGGTATAGAACAAATCTGTCACGTCTTATTCATCTCGGATAACCCCTTGAGGGTGCAAATGTCATTGTAAACACACTTACACTGCCAAGAATCATAACCAGGATATATAACCTGCAAACAAATTAGACATAAAGTAATCAGAGTTCAAACAATGAAAAAATTCGGGGGAAATGTCTAAGCTGATTGCCTCTTGATGTGGACTAGTCCTAACCATCATATAGAACAAAGCTGTGAAGTTTTATTCAAACCGTCCAGCCATTTGAAAAAACCTTAACATAGCCAAGAACTTTCCTTAATTAGGGTATAAACTGCATGCTACACTGAAAAAATTTGGGAAAAACTTGAAAGACAATTTCTTTTTAACGTGGACTGGTACTAAGCATCATATAGAACAAATCTGTGAAGTGTTTTTTTTAAAATCAGAGTGAAAATGTCATTTTAAAAACCCTTAACACAGCCAGAAAGATAACTCTTGACACATAATCTTGATGCAGACTAGTCCTAAGCATCCCATCGAACCCATCTGTGTAAAAAATTTTCAAATTGGATAACCACAAATGTAATTAATTATTAATAATAATAATAAGTAATAAAAATAATAATAATAATAATAACTACTGTAAATCTGCGATGACTGGACATTAAGGTGTATTATAAGCCCTCTTCTCGCATGGTCATTGAACATGTCTGATGTTGATTTGATACAAAGTGTTGTCGCAATTCATAGATCCATAGTTGAAATTCCCATAGTTTTACACAGGGTATGGAAAAGCTGATTTCTTGAAAACCGATAGCCATGACCCTAAAGTATAAAATAATGTGCCCTGATTTGCTATAGTAAAATTTTTACCAAAATCAAGGAAAAGTAAATAAATGAGAAATTAATTAATTTAATGTAATGGGAGGCAATTCATGCAAAAAACTGACCAATTTTTGTTTTTGGCATGAATTACCTCCCATTACCTGTTGAGATGGATTGAGTCAATTCAATATTGGAAATGGAGGTGAGTACATTTCATATGGGGCATTTTGGACACGGATACGCGCATTCCTTGGAAATTATTCGCTGGATCCAAAAGAAAAATAAATGCATCCCAGGCCCTAAGGTTTACAGAAAGTGTCTCAAGTTTGGAGGTTTGAAATCGCAAATAGTACTCAATGGACCAGGAAAATATGTAGGTGCCAGATGCGGGTTAACAGATGCTAGAATTCTGTTAAGTTTCTCCATGATCTGCAAGAAACTCTAGGACGAGTTGCTGTCCGAATAGCACTCCCTTACTTTTCCAATTGGATTTGTTGGACAATAAAACGTGGAATTCTCGGGTACCATACATCAGATCCTATTTCTGTAGATGATCTTTACATACCTGGGGCCAAGTGCATAAAACGGTCATAAGCCTACGTCAATCGTACATAGGTCGGAAATTACAGGCATAAAATTAAGCGAAGTGCATAAAACCGATGCAGAGTAAACTGCGTCTGGAAAACGGTCGCAAACTCATGCCTGCTAGGTAGTAGACGTAGCAGTGGCGTTGTGTATATTTCATTAAGAAAGTTCAGTCACAGAGCAAACATGGTCGGAATTGTTCACTGGTTTGACGATTTACAATATCGTAGAGCTTTTAGACGAGAAAGAATCTTTGGTGATAGAAGAAATCCTTTGGACGTTTACGATGATGTTGAGTTGTATGATCGGTTTCGGTTGTCCAGGAATAGGTTGCTGGCACTAGTTAACGAACTTAGAGGGGATTTACAACGCCCAACACTCAGACAATGTGCTGTTCCTGTGGAATTACAAATGCTAGTTGCATTAAGGCTCTTAGCCAGTGAGTGTTTCTCTTGTTGGCGATATGGTTAACATAGACCCGTACAACTGCGTGTAAGATAATTTGCAGAGTTGTGTTGGTTTTGAAGTCCCGGCTGCAGTCGTTGGATGTGTTGACGGAACGCACATCCCAATAATTGCTCTGTCAAATAATGAATGGGAATACGTCAATCGAAAGGGGATACATTCCATCAATGTTCAACTGATATGCGACAATGAGTTGAAAATAATTAGTGTAGTTTAGGCCAGGATCAACACATGACTCGGATACTAACCGAAAGTGAAATTTACAGACAATTCCAAGAGCATCCAAATATAGGATATGTGTTGGGTGCCAGTGGTTATCCTTTACTCGGGTGGCTGATGGTGCCAGTTATCAATCCTGTTGGCGAAGCAGAGCAACGATACAGCAGAGCTCATATGGCCACGAGATCTGTCATCGAAAGATGCAATGGCGTGCTCAAACGCAGGTTTGCCAGTCTAAACAGAATCAGAATGAGACCAGAACGTGCATGTAACGTGATCATGGCTTCCATTGTGTTTGCATCCGTGCGGTTGGAGTAGAGCCAGAGGATGACAGTGTGGCGAAATGTACAGGCAAATGATGTCAACCATCATGCCGATGTCCCAGGACGTGTTGCTCGGCGGCAGCTAATTCAAAATGTATTCAGTTAGACCATGATAATGATATGACAACAGACAAGGTATAGATCAAGTAAGTTGTCGTCTGTTTTGGCCACAGATCTTAGGTGTGCACAAATGATGCTGAATAAGATTTAAGCATATACAGACAGACAGACAAACATACAGACATACAGATTGCATTTACAGTCTTGCTTTTACAGCCAGATGTTTTTGGAGATACAAAGTGGAGAATATTTTACATAGCTGTATCAAGCTGAGCGCAGCACTCAGCTTGATACAGCTATGTAAAATATTCTCTACTCTGTATCTCCAAAAACATCTAATATACATATTCAACCTCGTAACATCAAGCTCAAGCAAAGTTTACCCATTGGTAATAAGGCATAGATAGATCCAATATCACAAGGCCACAACGGAACATTTTCGCATTGTAGCCAAAAGATACTTGCTATATCATATGTGCCGACATGAACCACGTGTTTTCTTTTGAACATAACTTTAATTATGTCTGCTTGTCATCTAATATTTAAAGATACAGGCTCACGGTAAAAAATAAATAATGCGTACGTCGATGTATTGAACCGAAATAAATTCTAATTTATGAAGATATAATTATGTATGCTGCTCAAAATAATTTTTATTGCGAAAAAACTACGTAGCTTTTTAGATATTTACAAAGATAGCAAGTATACGGAACGAAGTTATCGTACACGGAAGATTTATTTTGTTTTAATCCACCGAGGTACACAATATAAGCATCTAAAAGTATACAATATAATTTATTTTATTCTTTCTATCTAGTGTGAGTGTGTATCTTTAATGTATTATCCTATTAGATAGAAAGACTAATTCTGTTAATATCTGATACACAAACACAATACTCGAACCGGATCTGTCATATTAAAGGCCTCTTGCAGGTTTAGGTTCGAGATGTTGAGGCAAAGTGAAAAATTCTAGGGGAGAGAAAGGGACGGGCGGATGGACAGACGATAGGAAAGCATATAGTCCTGTCCAGTTAAACTGACCAATAAAGTAGCTTGTAGTATGACAACAAACACGTCTTTGTAATCACTTCAAAACATAACAGACATGTGGATTGATGGACATTTGGAAAGACATGTGGACTAATGGACGAACAGTCAGAGCAATGGGAAACTAATCATCATATTGACACCATCTTTAGCCCTGGCATACATGCATACTATTAATTATATAAACCATACAAATTGGCTTTATGGCTGTTCTGTTGTAATTAACCTTCGCTTAGGCCTACATCGTGCTCATTGACCTTTTGACCTCCCCCCCCCCCATCCCAACCCACCCAACCCACCTTGGGGTGGAGCCAAATATATTTGTTTTGCAGACCGCAATCATATGGGTAACCAATATAGATTAAATTTCGTTGTATTCCTACCAACGGTTTGGGGGAGAAAGCTTGATACTGGTTTTTTAAGGATATTTGACCTTTTGACACACACCCTCCCCTGACCCCCAGGGGGTGGAGCCAGACATATATGCCGCGTCACAGACCACAATGGTATGGGTAACCCATATACCAAATTTGGTTGAATTCCAACTAACGGTTTGGGAGATGACGGACGGAGGCGATTTTAATATCCCCGTCGTTTTTTCAAAAGGTGGGGATAAAAATCTATAAAACTTGATAATATCTGTATGCGACAAGGACTGACTATAGCTGAACTGATGTTGTTGTTGTAGTTGGTAACGTTGTTGTTGCCTTTGTTGTTGTTGTAACAACTGAATTTCTAAGTAATTTTGTAATTTCTTTTGTTAATTTAGTTTTTTCAATTTCAATTTTTTCAGTTTCTAATTTTGCCTTTTAGATTTCAACTTGCAGGAGCTCACAGTGCAGTTGCTCACGCGATGGTTCATTTGATGATCTTTTCACTTTCTTTGCTTCCCTTGATGGCGGAGCGGACAGATTTCAACCCGGTGCACTTGAACCTGTAATTAAAGATTTGTTAACACTATGTTATGAAAACTTGTAACATATTTACAAAGATGTTCGTCTGTCCGTTTAGGCATCCGACCTGTCTGTCTGTCTGTAAATCTATCTAAAATATGTCTCTATGAGCACTCATTATCACTGCAAGAAATACATAGGCTTTATTCTCACGCCAAATTTGATTTTTTACACTATTTATTTTGAAAGAATTATAAGTCTTTAATAGATGAAATGAAATGTACGTATTAATCTCTAGTAGGCTTCCCCTATGAAACACTTCATAGCTCTCAACAGTGAGGGTCATTTATCTTACAGCACCTTTCTCTGACCCAGTACTATATGGTCGTTACATTGTCAGTCTATTGACAGATACAGTGATTGCATATGTTATTCGTACATAGTATGTGTTTTTATTACCACGGATGTCAATTTTTGGGACTATCTAAAAATGAAACATTAAAATGAAACGAATGCTATTAAATACAACAGAGTCCGTGTTCTATGCACAAAGTCCAGAATGAGGTATTTCAAACTCAAAATAAGCTTACAGATAAACACAATAGCTGTAGTGATCGAAACATATAGCTAACAGATAAACACATAAAAGTAAGGGCTAATATTTTCTTAACCAAATGTTTGATTGTAATGAAATTTGACATAGATCACCGGTCAGACGATAGGAACAATATGTGAAATGGATAAGCTGGAGGTTGCTGAATGCCGTTGCCCAATCGTGGTTTAATAAGTGATGAATGGCTGTAGGAAAGCACAGCTAAGAAAATATTAGCCGATATTTACGGGGTTGGGCGTAATTCTTAAGGTGTTTATCAATGCTTTTATTGTTACTTACTCTGCAAGGTGGATGATTCATTAACCCGTTTCGTCAGTTCTACAACCTCTGCATCATTGTGATCATTGTCAGCATCGGTATCATCATTGTCTGCAGTAGCAACAATAGCAGCTGGCGCAACAGAAGGAGCAGCAGAATTACGTTCTTCCGAGGGTGAAGACGTCGGCTGAACCGTGTCTGTAGATGTACCCGGAGTGTCTATAGATGACTCCCATCCCGATGCTATTCCTTCTAAAGTGTGAGAGCTGTCACCAATGATGTCAAGGATGAGATCAGAAAATGCGCCTTCAGGCGGTTTCGGACCACCTCCCGTTTTCGGCCGTTTACGCTTCGAATAGTCCTTCTTCGCCCTTGACAGCAAGTCTTTCCATTTGTGCTTTATTTCATCTACTTCCTCTGTTGTTGGCCTGTAGCATTTATTGCCTTACATATTTCTTCCCACTTTTCTTTTTTCTGCTTTGAGGTTACAGAAGTTTTCAATTTAGAATTCAAAATTCCACTGCTTTCTTTATACTTTGATAGCAATTTCAGAACTTCAGTCTGATCAAAATTCTTCTTGCGTGACATGTTTGCTTTTTAAACGCTGGACTATAGGCTACTTCAGCAAAACAGGCATATGAAACAGACATAGGCCCTATGTAGGTTAAATTTGCACTGATTTCCAATACAAATTTCACGTGCATATGCCTGCTTCGCCGAAGAATAAGCCAGCCTTTTACACATACCAAATGCCGGAAATTTCATTCGGATCGAAAGTAGGACAGTCGTACTACAGTCGCAAATATGCCCTCTGTACTCCAGTCTTATGCACTCGGAGTTGAATTACGCTCTACGACGGAAGTAGTTACGCCGGCATTGGCCATGTACGCCTCACAGTTCTACGCCTGTTTTATGCACTTGGCCCCAGGTGCGTACAAGAAATGTACAAAGTTTAGATATGACGTTTCCAAAACTGGATCATTTATCATCAAATCAATTTCCCATACATTCCCTATTGCCATATTTGTCTAGGACAAAAATCTCAATATCTCATGGACCGTTCAGGATATCGAAGTTCTGTAAATGGTGTCTGAGAGACAATTCCGCCCCGGATCAGACGATCTAAATGCTGAAACAATCCAACCATAATTCCGTCATCTATCAGCAAATCATGGATATATTGTTTAGTGTACAGATTTGCAATAATAGAAATGTTAATATGTTCACTAACGACGTTAGTTTAGTAAGCCTCTGGTATCTAGGGATGTCAAAAATGTCAACCGTCTCTGACAGGGACAGAAGTAAGAATTCTCATGATGTCAAATAATTATTTTTATGCAGCATTTTCTCAAAAACTGGTCACTGAAACGATTTTTTGAGTCAACTTGCGGATCAACAGATGCTAGAAATATGCTAGGTTTCAAGATGATCCCGCAGAAAATCCTAGGAGTAGTCGCTGACTGAATATTCTCCCATACATTCCCTATGGGACATGTTAGGAACGGAAATGGAGCTTTCTGAAAGGTTAACATGTTCACCAATGATTCTATTTTATTAATCAATATTAGTATAATGTATACACGTATACGCCAAATAACAAGCATCTGACCAACCTAGAAATATTACTTATCTTGATTCAAAAAAATTGGTCTTATGCCAGATTTTCTCAAAAACGGGTCACCGGACCCATAAAGTATTTTGGGTCAACATGTGGGTCTATACATGCTAGAAGTTTTCCCCATTTCCAGATGATAGAGGCAAAACTCTAGGAGCAGTCAGTATCCGAATATCGCTCTCATACATTTCCTATGGGGACGTGGTTGGTGCGCAAATGCAGAGTTCTGAATGGTTAACTTGTTCGCTAACGATTTTATTTCCCCAATCAAGAATAGTATAATACATCTACGTACATGCACAATTTCAACCATCTGACCGCCCTAGAAATATGAAGTATCTTGACTCCAAAAAATTTGGCTTATGCCGGGTTTTCTCCAAATCTGGTCACCGTACCAAAGAATATTTTGGGGGGAGATGCGGATCAACACATGCTAGAAGTCGCTGAAGTTGCAAGATGATTGAGGAAAAACTCTAGGAGTAGTCGCTGTCTTAATATTGCTCCCATACATTTCCTATGCAACTTTGTCCGCAGAAAGATGGATATCTCCGAAACCATACCCCCCCCCCCCCCCGCGATCGAGAAGAAAAGTAATAGCAAACTGGATCCCAAGGGGTCCTACAAGTTGACCAAGGTTGAAGTTGATCAGATCAAAACTGTAGGAGGAGATAGTTTGCGAAAATCCTTAATAATAAGAATAATAAGAATAAAGATCCTGAGAAAACTGTAATCTGTGATTTTTTAATAATAATAAAATCGCTAAAACGTGCTCGATTTTCCCAAAAAGAATTCAGCGGAATTAAATGTCTCGCCTGTCTCCTGTTTGTCATAGTGGCATTGACCTTGTGACCGTGTCAGGCTGCTTCCTAACATTATAGGTAACCATGTAATCAAGTTTAGTTCCAATAGGATTAACCAATCCTGAAATGTAAATGATTTGCTGTCGATGGAAAAACTTAAGGTTGAAAAAGCAGAGGTCAAATAGCAATATTGAATGGCCTTTGACTTGGTGACCTACATGTCACCACCCTGTATCCTCTTGGCATAAGCAACCATGTACCCTAGTTGTGTTCCATTAGGGCTAAGAAATTCCAGATATAACAGATTTGTCGAGCCTATAACATCTTTGAAAAATAACAAGGTTTTGTTGAGATCGGAATGAAATTGACCTCCAACATTGACTTCAGTGTCAGCATGCTGTTTCCTAACAGTATAGGTAACAAGGTATCCAAGTTTAGTTACAATAGGATTACCAATCCTGACAGTTAAGCAACGAAGTTTAGCTAAATGCAAAAACTTAACATTGAAAAAAGCCATTTTAACAAGGTCACAATGACCTTTGACCTTACGTTGTCAGTATCAGCAGACGTTTTCCTAACAGTATAGACAACCACATAGCCAAGTTTAATTGCAATGGGATTAATTGATCCTGAAATATAAGCTAAGAAGTTCTGCTAAATGCTGTCATAGCTGTTGCCGTCGCCGGAAATATGAAGCACATGTCTTCCTGCTTCACAGGCGAGGCAAACACAACAGAATATGCAATTCCGTAAATTGGTTCCTAGTTTACGAATTAAGTTGTTGGTTTGATTGGCGTCTAATTACCCACTGATTCCAGGTCCCATTCACGCCATTCTACATTGGTTTTATTTCCGTCTATTATTGATAACTTCCCCAGTTTTTACACTGGTACCCATTTATACTCCTGGTGGAGAGGGGCAACAAGGAATGAATGTTTTGAGCGATTGTTAGTTGGCTGAACAGAGACGCGATCCCCGGTTTGCCAGTTGCACCCTTCTGCTCGTTACCGCCCGAGCTACGGCATATTCAAATTAGGTTAAGTTGTTGATGTGATTGGCGTCTAACTAGTCCCTGATTCCAGCTCCAATTCACGCCATTTCTAGACTGGTTTTATTTCATACATAATAGTATTAATATTGTCATGTATTTTCAATCTGGTATTGTTAATTACCCAGTTTTAACACTGGTACCCATTTATACACCCGAGTGGAGAGAGGCGACGAGGAGTGAAGGGGATTGCCTATGTTTCCACCGATTGCTGTCAGCTGTAGTTAATCGCCGATCAAATTAGGCTAAGTTATTGGTTTGATTGGCGTCTATCGAGTCCCTGATTCCAGATTCCATTCACGCCATATCTAGACTGGTTTTATTTCATACATAATAGTATTAATATTGTCATGTATTCACGCACGGACCGATAGTATGAGGACAGATTCATTCATTCATTCATTGTTTCAGTCTGTTATTGGTAACTCCCCAACGTTTACACTGGTACCCATTTATACCACAAGGAGTGAAGAAGATTGCCCATGTTTCAAACGACGGTGAAATAGTGCACAGCTCAGGCGCGAATTTGGTCTGCCGGTTAAGTAGTCCTGAGTGCTAGCCACTACACCAAGCCGCCGCCTCTGAAATTAGGCTAAAATTGCGAGCTGCAACTAAATAGGTCTACGAGGGGTGGGGGTTGAGGTGGGGTGTATGAATTTTAATGGCTTGTATTGGGTCCCTGTCTAGCGGGTTACATTCATGCTACGAGAGTGCGTAAATAGGCTTACGAAAAGACTGCAAGACGCTAAATAGGCCAAGCTATATCAACCAGTCCTTTGATTGGCTGAAACTGATTAACAATCCCGCCCAGTATAATGAAGTCTATTTGGCATCCATCTCCCACTCGTTCTCCTTGGATAATTACTTTTAAGAAAAGGGAGTGTATGGTCAGATTTTCAAGCCGGTAAAAGGCCACGAATTTGATTTTAACATTACATAGTTTAGCTTTTAATTATATTGAGTTCGCTAGTAGCGCCTATCTACGATGTTTCCCATTTTCAAGTGTTGGAAAAGCTGAATATTTTGAAAATAATTTGACTGCAATGTGTTTGCAGCCTTAACCAGCAGCAGTTTTAAGTCAAATTAGTTCCAAAACAATTTGCAAATTTGTGAAAATCTGTATCGAAAATTTGTGAATATACTATGAAAAACAGTAATTCAATTTTGTGAATTCTTTTCATAAAATGTCCATATATTATATTTATTTTTATGTCGATTTCACCCATAGCGGCTATTGACAACATTCCCCTATTCTCCAGTATAAGAATAGCTAAATATTCTGAAAATCATTTGACTGCAATGTGTTTGCAGCCTTAACCAGCAGCAGTTTGAAGTCAAATTAGTTCCAAAACAATTTGCAAATTTGTGAAAATCTATCGAAAATTTGTGAATATACTATGAAAAACAGTAATTAAATTTTGTGAATTCTTTTCATAAAATGTCCATATATTATATTTATTTTTATGTCGATTTCACCCATAGCGGCTATTGACAACATTCCCCTATTCTCCAGTATAAGAATAGCTAAATATTCTGAAAATCATTTGACTGCAATTTGTTGCCGACTTAGGCAGCAACAGCTTTAAGTCAAATTAGTTCCAAAACAGTTTCACTTTTAATTCTGATGAATACTCCTAAACTAATTTGACAGGAACCTGTTCTTACTGTATACAGCAACAGCCATCGTGCCCATCAGCTACCAGCCAAATTAGATTTAAAAAAACCACCATAGCTTTGTCGTCCTATCGCACGGTCTTGCCCTCACTCTGCTCCCATAAAGCGTTATGTTGAAAGAGCGAAGGTGAAATAGCAATGTCAGAATGGCTTTGACCTATTGACCTCAGTATTATCATGATTTCCCGTTATGGTATATGAAACCATGTGTACACGTTTGCTTCCTGTAGGATTAAGCAATCCTGAAATATAAGCAAAAGAAAAGCCCAAAAATTAACAGTCCAACTTGTGTAACGATCCAGAAATCTATGTCATTTTGATACAGAGTAGTTCTAACCACTGTACAGAACAAATCTGTACGGTTTTATGGAAATCTGATAACTCTTTGCTGACTAAATTGTCAGAAGAAAAAACTTAACATAAACCGTAATGTCAACACTGCTGCCATAGCCGCTGGCGCTGCAGTCCTCGAAAAAGTGATGCCTGTGTCGCGCCTGAGTTTCGTAGGAGAGACAAAATGTTACCGATCACCGGAGATCAGTAACGTATCAAGCGCATACTTATAAACATTCCACGTGTGAATTATGACTCAGTTGTTTATACAACTACCTTGCTAGAGCAATCGAACACTATGGCGCAGTACCGATATTCAAACAATATAGGTACAAGGACCAATAGGCAAATGATATCGGCGCAAGGACCAATAAGCAAATGATATCGGCGCAAGACCAATACGCAAAAGATATCGGTGCAATGACCAAATTTGTTAACTAAATGACATATAGTACATTATATATTGAGTTTCCTATTATCTACCTCCGCCCCCACAGCCATCAGCCCTCCTTGCAACAGCAATCATAAGACAGTCCTGGTTGTTATAAAAAATAGTATCGTATCGATTTTCAGTGAACTTCAGCTGAAAATGTTAGCTACATTTGAGTTCTCATAAGAGCAATATCTCTTACGTAGTAGGCCTAAATCAATATGTCTCCTTACGCTAAAATGAAATTTGTGACAGATTAAATTGCCTAGTCTAGTTGTACTTTGACATGTGCACGGACGGCAGATGAAATGTATTTTGACGTCGCCAACTATAGGCCTATTCGATTATATAACGAGCGCTTCGTGAACATGGGTCCTGGTTTGTAGTTTCAGTGTATTCAGAGTAAAACTGAAACTTGTTGGTAGGTTTCAATAATAAAATGAACAGTTCATGAAACTGTAAGATGCTAAGTTCACTCTCCTTTTCTAGCAACAGTTTGTTTAATTCTGAAATTTTCGCCAATAGTTCAATTTCTTTGTTCTCTTCCACTGCAGCTGGCGTACTGGTAAATTCTGGTGTGAATATCGCCTTTGGTTTAGTTTCAATTGATGGAGTGGTTTAGTTTCAATTGATGGAGTGGTTTAGTTTCAATTGATGGAGAAGACAATGAAACATTCAGTTGACTGTCCGTTGATACATCCACTGATGATTGTACATCGCATAATAAGTCCTGTTCGATCGAAAAGTCCTGATGTAAGTCCTGATATAAGCACACTAGGTCTGTAGCTATCCAGTAACAAGAATTAGGGCCCTGAACATGGATGCACGATTTTGAGTCATAAGCAGTAACAGTTACTTTGTGTGCATTATTGTCCGAAACGAAATGATTTACACAGAAAATTACTCCATTAGCACCTCTTACATCACCGTTGCCATAACATTGCTCAAATTTACTTAACCACCAAGGAAATGAATTAGGATTTTTCAATTGCACAATCGCGGAATATAGGCTTATATTAATGATGAAATGTTCGTTTTCTTCATGCCTAGAATTCTGCAAATCACTTAAGTCACGTAGAAAAGTATCCGTATCTATAGATAGCTGACTTAGGCATAGTTTTTCTGGCGTCCCCATTTCTAACACTAGGTTTTTCACACTATTTAATCTGGCTTTTTTAGCAATACCACTTTTGTTAGAGGATTAACTAACGTCCAGTTAGGCCATAAAACAACACTATCCAATTACTAATGCATTATGAGAAAAAAACCCACAGACCCCCCCCCCCCTTGTGGGTTGGTCTGTTGTTTTATTAACCACTATAAAACATACTTACCGTTCAATCACTACTTGCTAAATCAATTATCTGCACTTAGCCATCAGAATAAGATTTTTATGCCTGCATACACACCTCCCCATGCCTATTCCTATTAATATGGACCCTCAACCAGGCTACTGGTTATGTCCATCTCCAGCATACTGACAGCTATAGACTGGCACCAGTCTATACTCACCCCATAGTGACGCTTGTCACTAAGCGCGCTTGCGCATGCGCACTGGAGCCTAAATAGGAAACAGATTCACTTTTCTAATTTTAAGTGCTAAATATTAAAGACCAATTCTCAAATCTTACCATGCGGGGTGGCTGAGGCCGGGTCGTAGTGATTGAATGGTAAGTATGTTTTTATAGTGGTTAATAAAACAACAGACCAACCCACAAGGGGGTCTGTGGGGGGGGGGTTGTTATTACACCACAAAAACATCCATTACTGTTCAATCACTACTTGCTAAACCTGTAGATTTGGCCAGTGCCCCATTTAAACATTAGGTGGGAGGAGATTTGAGAATCAACAAACAAGGATAAAAATCGAACCAATCTTATCCAAATGTTAATAACATAACATAATAGTGCATTTAACTCAATCACACCGTCATTAACAAATAAGGAAAACTTGAACTTTAAAGAAATAAATAAAAACCAAAAGAAGACTCACCATTTCTCACAGATGCACAGTCCTAACGAAAATGGTGGAAAGTGCTTGGTAAATGGTCTTCGGCTTTTTTAGTTAAAATAGTAATGTTACGAAAGAAGGAGGCTGCTGCACTCTGGACTTTGAGATAAAAGGATATAAAAGTGGATTCAGATTTCCATTCTGCCACCTGCATGACCTCATCTAAAGACGACCCATCAAAAGAGCGAAAAAAGAAGCCATACCTCTAACGCATGGGCTTTAATCTAGGAGAGATTAATTTGATCTGGTGAAGCTGTCTTAGAACAAAGCTTAATTGTCTCACAATTCCATCTGGCAATCGTAGATTTTGAGACCGGCTTAGATAACTCTTCCGCATAGGAAAACCATAAATGGGATGGATCGACTTAAAATCGGTTTGCTGTTTGTAGGTTCTTAATGCCCTAACAGGACACCAAAATTTATCGGATAGCGAAAAAGACGATAAAGATTTAAAAATGATCGGACTAGCAGGAAAGCGGTTAGACTGAGTTTTAAATTAAAAAAATCCCTTCTGGGATATAAAACCAAAACGTCTCCTGAAACTATAAATCTCCTTTTCAGCAGAAAAAGCATGAATCTCTGAACACCTTCTAGCAGCGGCAGCAGCAACAAGAAAAAACAGCTTAGAGAGTTAAAAGCTTAATACTGATAGAAGAAATAGGTTCAAAATGGCGACCTGCCAAAACTTGAAGAACCAAAGCCAAATTCCAGGAAGGTAAATGCTTAGCAATCGGAGGACGAATATTTCCTAGACCTCTAATAAAATTATTAAGAGTCTTAGTATCCTTGACATCAGCATTCAGAAGATAAGGAAGGGAAGACGCCAGAGAAAATCTATATCCCCTGACCGTATTAGCTGACAAATGTAAAGAATCAAACAGATAGAATAAAAAATCTAATACTTGTGGTATAGAAACAGAATCGGGCACGAAACCTTGGTCTGTAAACCACTCACCAAAAAGTTTTTAAGTCGACCCTTGTAAACTCAACAGGTCGATTCCCTTCTGGCAGAGTCAATAATTTCCTGAGATCTTGAAGAAGCCTTATTCTCGAGGACGTCCTCGAGATTCTCCAAATGCACAGATTGAAAATTTCTGGATTTGGATGCACACAAAGACCTCTTACTTGAGTTAGAAGATCCTGGGATACTGGCAGAAGATAAGGGAAGTCTGCCAGAGGATCTAGAAGGTCTATAAACCAAATCCTCTTGGGCCAAAAGGGAGCTATCAGAAGAACCTCGCAATCTTGGTCCTTGACCTTCTTAAAGACTAACGGAATCAAAATTGTTGGAGGGAAGGCATAGGCGAACATTCCTGTCCAGGACTGAGACAGGGCAGGGCATCCACCGCCAGGGCTTGACTGTCCGGAAAAGGAGACATGTAAGAGGAGATCTGGGTATTCGGAAAGGACGCGAACAGATCTACTAGAGGACGAAAAAACGCTCTGACAACTGACTTCTTTAACCGCCACTCTGTGTGGGCGAACTTGCTGGGACGTGACAGTTGGTCCGCCAGAAAATTCAGACTGCCTGGGACATGGGAGGACACTAGAAAAATCTGCCTCTTACAGCACCACAAGAGAAGATTCCACACTTCTAGACAAAGGAGAGACGACATTGTACCTCCCTGCCTGTTGATATAAGACACCACTGTCGAATTGTGAAACCGAATCGAGACTGAGACCTATCACAAAATCTGACCATGAAAGGAGAGGCTTCTTGACAGCCCACAACTCCAGAATGTTGATATGGGCTATCGACTCCTCCAGGGACCAAAGACCGGAAACTGACAGGGAATCCTACACTGCTCCCCAACCCTCTTGGGAAGCGTCTGTGAAGATAATCGCCTGAGGGGAGGACTTTAACAGTGGAAACACCCATCAGAAGCAGAGAACGATCCCTCCAAAAATCTAGATGACGGATCAAATGTTCTCTGATGGGAATCTGATGGTAAATAGAGTGGACTGACTGCTTCCAAAGTGACATTAAATACATTTGGAAGGATCTTCTCATCAGTGCCGCACAAGGAATTACTTTCTCTACGCTGACCATCAGTCCTATCACGCTTAAAAAGAATCTGACTCTTACCATGGGAGAAGACAGGATTTCCATTGCCACTGATAAAGCCTCTATCCTAGGCTTGATTTCTTTAGATTTAAAATCCACCCTAGGTTGCATGCCAGACTGCAAACCTCTGGAAGAATTCATGAGAGAATTGAAGAAGACTTACTTTACTATATTATAATAATAATAATAATAATAATAATAATAATAATAATAATAATATCGTTCTTTATTGAGGGTAAATCATCAACATGTGATCTTCCTGAGGCCCTCAGGGAACAGCAACAACAATAATAAGTATATACAGGCTAATAAATATACATATACATACACTCTTTCCAAACACACACTCACACACGCTCAGTCATACAGGGCACACACAAGCAGATGTAAGCAAACGGACAAATAGGCGATCACGCATACAAATACACGCAGTCACGCCCTTGCACACACGCATGCATACTCACGCGTGCACTGGCATATGCAGGCATGCACGTACACACACCCGTACATACGCACGCGCATACACACGCTTACACGCACTCGCACATTATACGCACACGTGTACACACACACGCGTGCACACACACACACGGGCGTGGGCGCACGCACACACGCACGCACACACACACACACACACGGGCGTGGGCGCACGCACACACGCACGCACACACACACAAATCACACACATACTCAGCTGATTATGTACATGTATATACATGTATATACAAGACATAGAGGTAGACCTATTTCCAAGTTTATACAAAATCGTTTATATGGTATTTAAAACAATCAAATATTTTAATTCTAATTTGACTTAAAGCCGTTGCTACTCGATGCTTTACCAACTTTCAGTCAAATTATCCTTAATGCATTTGACCATTTATTGTAGTTAATTTAATCACTGGATAAATTAGCTCCACTTTGACTGACTGATTTGCCACTCAAGGCGGCAGCATCAGTCAGTCAAATTATCGTCGATTTACCCAACAGGTCATTACATTTAACCATTTACCGCCTATATTTCTTTAAGAAAATCTAAATTTCCTCATAAGAATATCTATTTATAGACAACGAGAAGACAATTTCTGAGGATTTGTCACCGGCATAACTGATCCGTTTACCGAGCCAGTAATACCAGTGGTGAATTCTAAAAAAACACTCTTCTCTCAGTCTGCAAATTGCCATTCTTCAAGACCATTACAGAGTCCGTTTTGGGCTATCGCTATTATTATTGTTTCGTGTTTATATGATCATGAAGGTTAGATTTAAATGAGGATAGGGTTGACGAACGCGTAACAGTTGAAGGTAGCAAATTCCACAGTTTTGTGGCTGTATATTTAAAACTGTGTCTTGCATAATTTGTGTTTATTTTTGGAGGTTTTAAGTGACCATTTGATTTTGACCTCAAGTTAAGCGGGTGTGCATTTTCGACTAAAGTAAACATGTCTTTAATGTATCTGGGTGTAAGGTCGTTTAGTGCTTTGTAGGTCATTAGATTAGTTTTTATCGCCATTCTCTGTGTTAATGGTGTCCATTTTAAAGTTGCGTATAATTGTTTAGACGGGGTTCTTCTTCTTCTTCTTCTTTTCGTTCGCTGATCATACCGCCAGTCCTGTAAGTGACTATCGGCATGATCATAAGCGTTAAGTGCGTGGATCCATGGTTTATTAGAGTGCGCCGTGCGGCCTGGAACCTCCGTCTTCAGCACTCGAGGTTTCTGTCAGGGTTACCTCACCCTTACCTCCTTTAGTCGCCTCTTACGACACGCAGAGGATACGGAAGGTGTATTCTAACCCCCACCTACAGGGCCGGGACGGGGTTCTATATGGGACATCTAGTATAATCCTAGCAGCTCGTTTTTGCAATTTTTCAAGTTTATCCAATAATGTCGGAGTTTCTGTATAGTAAACTAAACAACAATAGTCTATATGGGAAAGAATATATGCCTTATAAAATATGTTTCTTTCTTCAAGATTCATATATTGTTTATTTTTTCTTAGCATAAAAATAAGTGAAGCGATTTTGCTATAGATCTTGCTAATGTGGTCTTGCCATGATAGGTTGTCGTTAATATATACACCTAATAGTTTTGCATTATTTACAATGTCTAATTCTACATTTCCAATAGATATTTTGAGATCTGACTCGTTGATTCTGCTTCGTTTGTGGGTGTTGCTTATCAGTAATAACTTAGTTTTCTCAGTATTTAGTACCATTTTGTTTTTGTCGCACCAAGTTTGCACTAATGCCATATCAGTAGTAAGTTTTTCCTTCAGCAATGAAATATTATCGGAGTTGCAATGCATGGTTGTATCATCAGCGTACATATCGACATTGCTGCTAATACCCATATGTAGATCATTAACATATAGGATGAACAAGAGGGGTCCCAAGACAGAACCCTGTGGGACGCCAACAGTAATAGGCATAGCAGTTGACACACCATCAGAAATAGATACATATTGCTGCCGATTTTCTAGATAAGAGGAGAACCACCTTTGAGACTGATCATCAAATTTATAAATCGCTAATTTGTGTTCCAAAATTGTATGATTAACCAAATCAAATGCCTTTCTAAAGTCAATCATTATAGCGGCAACATAGTCGCCTTTGTCAACTGCAAAACGCCACTGCTCTATTAGCTTTAACAGTGCTGTTTCGCATGAGTGTTTACGTCTGAAACCTGACTGAGATTCGACAAGTAAATTATATTTCATCAGAAATTTATATAAATGATTATGTACATGACGTTCAATAATCTTTGAGAGAATGGGTAGAATAGATATAGGTCTATAATTAGTGATATCTGATTTATTATCTGCTTTATGTAATGGTTTTACTTTGGCATGCTTCCATGATGTTGGAAACACGCCACTATCTATGCTCTTGTTTATAATAGCTGTCACTGCTGGAGCAATAATTGGTGCTGCAGCTTTAAGGAAATGCGCGTTCAAGCCATCGTGACCCGCGGACTTGTTAGTTTTTAAACTAGCCAATTCTTCATATACATAATTTACTGCTACATTAGGTATTTTAAATTTGATGTCATTGGGCACTTTATTCGCAACATATGTTCTAAGATTATTTGATATTTCATGGTTTGTTATCTGTATTGAATTCGCAAGATTAGAAGCAACTGTTGTAAAATATTGATTAAACGATTCACAATGCTTAGCCGTATCCCTAATTTCATTTCCATCGTTGTCATATAAAACCAAAGGTAATCTGTTTGTCTTAGGGTTTATGTTCTTCATAATTTTCCATATATTTGATGGATTCTTTGTGTTTTCCTTCAATTGCACTCCAAAATAATTTCTTTTTGATGTTTCTATTAGCGTCATTACTTTTTGTTTTAATTCTTTATATTTAACCATGTTATTTTGCTTTTTGTTATAATCCCTATCTTTAATAGCTTTTAAAATATCATCGTTTATCCACCCGGGCTGAGAAATGTGTTTTACTCTACGCTCAGTAATGGGCGCGTGTTTATCTAGTATTGAGGTAAAGGTTTTCTGAAATGTTTCTAGGGCGTCATTTGCATCATGTATCAAATCGATTGAGTCCCAATTGTAATTTGACAGATCCTGGAGAAATTGGTCATTATTTAAGCTCTTTTTACATCTGTATTTTATTGTGTGATGACTATTTGGTTTTAGAGTAGTGCTTTTTCTCTCGGCAAACACGGGATAGTGATCACTTATTGCCAAAGCTCCTACACTTACCGAAGCATACTTGTTTTTGTCTGTGACATAAATATGGTCTATTAATGTAGCTGTTGTTTCAGTGTTCTGGTGGGTGTACTTATTAGTTGTTCAAGGTTAAATAAATCGATTACAGCTTTCCATTTAGGCATAACTGGTTTAAGAAAATCAATATTAAAGTCGCCTATAAGGATGATATCAGTATTATGTGAATATGCAAATTCAAGAGATGATTCAAACTCATCTATCCAACCAGTTAGTGATTTTGGTGGTCTATAAGTACAGCAGAGTAAAAATGATTTTAATTTATACGGCTTTATTTCTATCCATAAAGCTTCCATATTTGGAGTTTCTAAATCAAGCCTCCTACTGTATGATTGATTTTCATCTATATATAATACTATTCCACCGCCTTCCTTATTTAATCAGTTTTTTCTCTCAATATTGTACCCTTGAATATTAATTAAATTATTTGTGACATCATCGTCCAAAAATGTTTCTGTTGTTCCTAATATTTCGATTTCCTTTATATTTCTTTCCATTGTTATTTTAAGTTCATTAATTTTAGGCAATAAGTGCTGGACGTTTAAGTGACCTATTCGTAGGCCTTTACAATTAATATTAAATGTTGGGTTATCATAATGCCTTACCTCTTTAACAAAATCTTTATTACATACCCATTGAGAGAAGTGATTTCTAGGACCTATCATAGCGCACTTAGTGCTTTTAGTCTTTACAGTACAGTATTTCATAATGTTCATGTAATTAATAAAGTTTGCTTGATCTATGTACCAGAATATATTAAGATAATCTAGATTAGCATTATCTGGACCCTCTGCCTTGTCAGAACAATTGTCGTCAAGCGAATTATTATTATTATTATCATTATTATTATTATTATTATTTTCATCATTATTATTATTATTATTTTCATCATCATCATCATCATCATCATCATCATCATCATTATTATTATTATTATTATTATTTTCATCATCATCATCATCATCATCATCATCATCATCATCATCATTATTATTATTATTATTATCATTATTATTATTATTATCATTATTATTATTATTTTTCTTATTTTTAATATTTTCATCATTATAATTATTATTATTATTATTATTATTATTATTATTATTATTATTATTATTACCATCATCATCGTCACTCAATACTTGATATCGGTTATAAAGCAGTAGAGCATTCACCCTACAACTGAACTTATTGATAGTAGCATTATGACTATTTATAGTACTGTAAGTGTTTGATTGTTTGGTTTGGCACTCTGATTTAGGAATGTCAGCAGGCTGCTCGTTACAGGTATTGGGAGTAGGCACTGCTTCCTGGCCGGCATCCTAGTATACAGGGCATCGGGAAGACTTGTGGCCGGATCCATGGCATTTCCAGCAGTCGACGGGACGACGTGTCGGCACTGGGAGTGTTTGTGATTTTCTTCACCGCAATATCTACATGATTGTTTTGTGATTATGTTCACGTGACCATTTATCGCTTTTACGAGAACAGATGAACCGGATTTATTTAGATGTAGTTTGTCCGCGAAATACAACGAACCATTTATCCTCCCCGGACGATGCGTGGAATAGAACCCGTCCGCAGATTCGATCACGGAAAAGTTCAGAAAATTCTGTCGCACTTCCATATGTTGATTGAATCGGCGCACAAAGTTCTGTCTATTTACGTCATCATCTCGTGGGCACAATTGACATATGTGCACGTTGCACTGTGGGGCGAGGCGATGGACATCGCATATTAGTCGTTCCATGGCTTTCAAAGCGTCACAGAGCAAGCCGTCTGAATTGTTTGTACCGGCTAATATAATGATGTCTTTGTATATTTCTAAATTCATGGCACAGATAACATCGTTTATTCTTTCTATGGTCGCACCTCGTTTGCATATAACTTCAACTGATTTATTAAGTCCATTTACATTGATGCCCTTAATAATGGACGACCCCATTATCAGTGTTGTCTTTGCATGTGTCTGTTCATGTGTTGGCGCGTTGCTGTTTTTCTTTGATTGTAAGTCGATGCTCACTTTTGGTGGCGCAGGTTTGGGAGACGACCTAGGTGATGGTATCGGCATAAGAAATCGTCTCGGAGCTGGAATCGGTTTCGGTGTCGAAGAAGGTTGCGAAACGTTTTGATCCGTCGTATTTGAAACATTGGTGTTCACTAAGTTTTCTGTCATAACGCCAGTCTCTGTTGTTTTAACGGCATGTTTGTTCGTTAATCTCGCAATTAACTCTTCGTTATCGAGCATGAGAGTTGTTATTGTATGTTCTTTCTCCATTAACAATTGAATCAGCTGAGCGATCTGTAGCAATAAATCCTGCTGTGTTGGTTGCGCGAGTCTGGTGTTGCTAAACAGTACCGGTGTCTGTTGGAATGACACAGGCGTGCTGGTATGTGTTGGCGAGAAGAGAGCTTTCAAATTTGTCTCTGACTGATTAAGGTTAATTTCTTCTCCAACATTGTTTTGATCTGTCACATCTTCAGCTAAATCAGCTAAATCCGCTACATCAGCTACATCAGCTAAAACAGCTACATCAGCTACATCAGCTAAATCAGCTACATCAGCTGCATCAGCTACACCAGCTAAAACAACTACATCAGCTAAATCAGCTACATCATTAGCATAAATACCATTACTGAAATGTGCAAAGTCAGTTAAAATCCAATCATGCGAATCGCTTCCTTGCACATGTATCTTGCCAGTTGATATATAAATTGTCACTGTCGCATTACATTCGGCATTGTTACAGATAAATCTATTTACACGATATATGAAGCCATTTGGTCCTTTCTTTTCACTTTCACCATAAGATAGTTCTAAGCTTTCATTCCACTTTGTGATCATAGATTGCCAATTTGATTTTAATTGCACAGTTATAGAATATGTGTTATATTTGATGATATAATTATCGTTTTCATCGCGAATACATGAGTTATTTTGAAAATTCGAGCTAATTTTGCTGAAATCGTTATCTTCGCCCGGCCATAAAGTACTTAGGCCGGAATTTGCCATTTTTTGACACCTGTTAGAGACCCTGGTCACCCAGGAAGCACACGTCTACCTGTCCATTGTCAAGGGATTACATGACTCCTCGTAGTCTGGCACTATGATAACACGCACAGTAAATCAGTAAATCTGTTCTACAATATGGCTACCATTGCCAAACAATCACTGTAAATTATCATCTTCATCGACATTTTGACATATAAATTCATTAATATCTCGGAAAATATGAACTGTTTTAAAACACAATTACACAACAATGATCATCGTACTCTTAGCTTTCCGTTGATACTAATATTATTATATTACTTATTCGCGAAACTTGTAAAAATAATGAATATTTGAAGAGCGACTTTTCACGACTTCTGACAAGCAAAAGCTCTAGCTATCGTCTATATAAACGTGGAGATGGATAGAACGACAGTGAGAATTTCTGCCATGGCTGAGACTATGCGAGAAAAGACAAGGAGCCGTAGCCAGGCCAAAAGACATGACGCGAAACTGCCAAACTCGATCTTAGTAAGCAAAACTCAGAAATTTACTGAAGGAAAGGTAAATGAAAACATGAAAGGCATCATTTTGGTCCATGGAAACGACCACATACCCTGATCTAGACTGGAAAATATCTGGGAGATGGTCTCCATCTTGACTTGGGAGTAAGAATCATGAGAGCTAATCGTGACATACCCCCTTGTTAAATTAAAATGAATGCAGATATGAATGTTTCAGAGTGAATAGAGATCATTTTACTAAAATTTAATGACAGGGTAGGAAAACCTACCCTAGGCTGAACGCTCTCATGTATGTATACATTCCTTAGAATTAACATAATTCACAAAGAAAACTAACATGATAATGACCAAAATGTCAATTGAAAAGACCAGAGAAGATAAGAAAAAGGAAATTAAAGAGGAAAGAGCCGACACAAAGGAAGGGCTATAGAAAACTCGTCCTTAAAAGGAAGAGAAAGAGTCTAAGCAATCCACCAGAGAGACAGGGACCAGTCATCCGAAGAGACCCTGACTGGACAAAATCTCCTCAGCCCTGACTGACTAGGGAATAGAAGAATAAGAAGAAGGATAGGAGATGAAGAAGAAAAAATATGAGAAGAGACACCAGAGGCCATAGAATCAACAGATCAAATGGAAAGAGGAGAGCATGGCCTCTTGGAAGCTAGAAGGTTAGAAAACGTAAAGAATCAGAAAAAGATTGATCAGAAGGAATGTGAACAGATACAACATCCTGACCAGAGGACATGGAAAGAATAGAGAGAGAGAGAGAGAGAGGATAACATGACTAGAAGAAAACTTTAGCAGGAGAAGGAGCAGAGGATGAAGGAAGAGACCTATACTAATCTTACTCATTATAATTAAAGACTTAGAACCAATATTATCATCATGTAAAGACGGATGTAATTGAGATTGATATGCTAATAAAAGGAATGATCGATAGAATGATAATGAATCCCGGGAACATCTGGTTATGATTAAACACTACGGGATGGAAACACAAAACAAAATGCTGAAAAACAGAGGTGATATAAAATCTAAGCAAAAAGACTCACCTAAACCATGACTGTAACAACGCAGAAGAAAAAACTCGGCTTTTATTCCTTCTTCCTTCACCATAATCTTATTTCTCTATTCTCAGCGTTTTCTAGCTCTTGTAATCATTAATCTTAGAGCCATTCTCTTCCCTATAAATCTACTACTGAAAACTATTCCTTTCAGCGTCTGTCAGAATTAGACTAAGAATTACGCTAGAAACGGAGATTTTCTTCAAGAAAATAACTCCCTTTGGATAAAATAAATATGTCAACCTGCCGACATAAGAGGAAAAAAGAACGCAAAAAAAGGCTGAACGGCCCGAAGACAACCGGCCATCTAAAGTTGGATGAAATTAAAAACTAATTTTAATTGCGACATCTAGTGATAATGCGTAGAATACAGACTGACTTATCGACTGCAACAAAAAACCCATCCGGCAACCAGTTTGGTAGAGTCTGTAATTGCGTTGAAATGTTTCACTGATAAAAGAATAAATGCTGAATATCTACAATTTCAAGACTGGCAATGTCTTGGAATTAATATTTTCAGCGATAAAACATTCCGATTTTAAAAGCACTTACTGAAATAAAACTAACCTGGAATCTCAGTGAGAGCTATCACCTGAAATCCAAAAAAGGAAAACAGAACTGGAAGTTAACCGTAGAACACCATGAAACCGGTAATGATCCTATCCCTGGATGTACGAATCCGGAAGTGAAAAAATAGGAAACGGAAATGCGCAAACCGGAAGAAGACAACCAGAAACTGAACCCGGATGTACAGTAAAAAACCAGAATAAACAAAGGAACCGGAAAAACGCAAAACCGGATACGGAAAGAACTGAGGTAGATCCAGAAAACGGAAGTAACCCCTGTCATGAGGACGGAAGTCTATCCGAGTCTGAACGACCCGGAAGTACACCACTAGAAACAGAAGTGTACAGACAGGTATCCAAACCGGAAGAGGAGGCACTTCTACCGGAAGACGAAAATTAATAGGAGTCCACAGACCCTGGACATCTGGGATCACCGGAAGCGCTGCTAAAACCGGAAACGGAACTAGGAACCGGATCTTGAAGACCCGGATGTCCTACAAAAACATACCGGAAACGGAACGGAAGTGGTAACCGGATCTTGACGACCTGCATTACCTACTAGGATGTCTTGCTAAACCGGAAGTTAAAACGGAAACTGAAGCGGCGGAAAAAGGAAGTAAACCCGAGTCCACCACAACGGAACCGGAAGAACTAGCAAGACTAGAAATCGAATTCTTGGCAATGGGAGATCTACAAAGAACCTTGACGACCGGTACAATCGAAAAATTGGCATTTTCATAAGGTCCAGCCTTATGGACGTCAGCCTCAGCCTCCGCCACCACTGCTTGTGGGTTATGCCCGTCATCCTCAAGTCTTATGTGGGTTTGACCCGGTGCACTACTCGAGCCCACCTTCGAGAGCTTAGTCGCTCTAGACTTCTGCTTTGGAGATTTCTTAACCTGCATAGAGGTTAGAGGGACCGGTTTCCCCCATTTGCGGGAACGCCCGCTAGCCTTCGGGCTATCATTGGAACTTGAAGAAACATCCTGTTTCTTAGCCTCCTTGATCGCAGAAGATATCCTTTCGTCAAGGGATTTAGTCAAGACAGATGCGAACGATTCAAATCTCGCAAAAAGAGCTAGCACGGCATCTGAATTCGCCGAAGAGGCTCCCCCCCCCTCCGTTGCTACCGATAAAGGTACATTAGATTGTGCAAAAGACACAACTTTTGCCTTGCTAACAACGGAGGTAGGGGAAGGACGCCCAGAGGGCAGCGGTTGTTTAAACGGTAATTCTTTGAAAAAAGCATTTGAGACCGGCCACCCTTTACAAATCCCACACATCGTAGTGAGGGTAGAAGTGGTACATTTCGCACAGACATGCCCGGTAAATTCAACTGAGTGATGGCGATCACATTTTGATAACGTACACTTTGTCTTGTCTGACAATTAAAAACGTAACAATGAAGCATACCGCTTAAAATCGTAAAAAGGAGACTAGAAAGATAAAATTCATTTCTTAAAAAGGCGGGAAAGTTCAAATCAAATACAAAATCCCTACCGACAAGAAGGCAACTTGCAAAGGGATAAAGAATAATCCTTATAATGCACTAGTAGTAAATTGATAATGGCTCTGGGTGAATATTGGAGATTATTAAATGATGATGAATGAAATAGGCATAGTAATTAAGATACCACGAAACGAGAACGATCATTCACGAAAACCGGTAACAATATGAACATAGTTATAAAATACCATATAACCACGAATATGCTTCCTACACGTAACTTAGGGAGAATTAACTTCATATTAGGCATAATCCTTATAATATAGAAGGCAAAAGATGTGGCTGACACAGTGCAAAGCACAAAAACGAATATTTTAAGCAGAATAATTGAAAAGTGAATGTGTTTCCTATTTGGGCTCCAGTGTGCATGCGCAAGCGCGATTAGTGACAAGCGTCACTATGGGGTGAGTATAGACTGGTGCCAGTCTATAGCTGTCAGTATGCTGGAGATGGACATAACCAGTAGCCTGGTTGAGGGTCCATATTAATAGGAATAGGCATGGGGAGGTGTGTATGCAGGCATAAAAATCTTATTCTGATAGCTAAATGCAGATAATTGATTTAGCAAGTAGTGATTGAATGGTAATGGATGTTTTTGTGGTGTAATAACAACTTATAATTTACAAATATCTATCACACATATCCATCTATATCACAAAAAATATTAATACAAAAAATAATTATACACTCGTGAAGACGACATTCTTAGCTTCACGATAATATTAAATTTATTACTACACCAGAACGATAAATAGTAAAGATTCTTGATAAATTACAGAGCAAATAATTGCGACGAAATAAGGACCCTCGGACCAGGTGAGCTAACAAGTGAAAGCATTGAAAGACAATGGCTATAAAAAGTGTGTAAACTCTTTCTTAGAAAACATTAGAGCATTGAAAGACAATGGCTATAAAAAGTGTGTAAACACTTTCTTAGAAAACATTAGAGAATTGAAAGACAATGGCTATATAAAGTGTGTAAACTCTTTCTTAGAAAACATTAGCGCATTGAAAGACAATGGCTATAAAACGTGTGTAAACTCTTTCTTAGAAAACAGTAGAGCATTGAAAGACAATGGCTGTAAAAAGTGTGGAAACTCTTTCTTAGAAAACATTAGAGCACTCTTGAAAGTAAACGGTAACAACAAACAAATCATGGAAACCTAGACAAAATAAACACACAAATCATGAAAAACTAGTCAAAATAAAATTAAATACGTTTAACATTTATGTTTATGACACAATTTATACTATCTAAATTACTATCTTCGATTTGCATAAGAAACATTGTCTCTGCAGCAACACTATTTCAAAAATGTATGCCGGATTGTCTACCATAGAATTAATCATCAGAAGACCTGTTTGCAATTCAGCCATGAAGGTTGACTTACGACGTAGCAATTGACTATTATGCCATAGACAAAGACTAAATACAGAAGGGATCTCAATGCACTTATAAAATCTAGTTCAATGAAGCTATGCAACTTGACTATTGACCATTTGACCACACATCATTGTGCTATGCCCTATCATTATAAGAAATCATGCACCCATGTTGGAGTCCAGTACAATTAATCAAGCAAGAGATGTAAACGGCTAAGTGCACAATATTACTGTTGAAACAATACTAGTTTATCATGGTCACTGATAACACATTATCATAATGACAGTAACATTTGACTGTGGTCATGAGAGAAACCTGTGTTCAGTACGATTAAGCACACATAAGGTATAGAGCACTAAGCTGAACTATATCCAAACTTTGAGTTGAAAACCCCTATACTTTTTATCAAGGTTACAGTGACCATGACGGTTTGACAACAGCCTCACCTCACATCAACTCACCTCACATCAACTCACCGGATCCCTACGTTACACTATCATGCTGTAGGTTTGGGTGGATTGGTGCTTGGATGGGTAAGGTGAGGTCAGTGATATGGTGGAGTGGGGTGGGGTGCTATGCAGATGCGTGTTGAAGGTAAGGTCGATGGATATGGTGAGTAGGGTCAGGTAAGGCACCAATGTAACGTAATTTAACCATTATACCTATAACATTGACAGTCAAATTCAAGCAGATTCCATTTGCGTATGAGACGATATGCCAACATGTGGTGGTCCGTACACAAAACTGAATGAATCTTATAATTTGCATATGTTGTAATTGCCAGTTATCAAATTTGATAAGTAACTGCTATTCGGAAAAGTTGAATATTTAGAATCGCCTAATGAGGCACATATTTTGGAGTAGTGTCTACTCTGAGTACCTTATAAAAGGTTCAGGCTACATCAGTAGTGGGGCTAGCTATGGGAAAAGTAAGGAGTGCAACATATAGCCAGAACTTACCCTACCAACAATAAACAGTCACAGAGTAAGTGAATCCAACAAAACTGATTAGCAAACCATAACTATTTTGTATGATAATTGAGTCACAATTATTCACTACGATATACAGCTGATATTTAAAGCTGTAACAATAGTTAATAAATTCCTTAATGTCACCATAGTGTGCCATAGTGTGCCATTGTGGAATTCATTTGCTTTTTAAAATAGCCCATTTTTAAAGCTTTATAAATGATTTAAAGGTTTATAAATGATCTATAAGGATTTATAAATGCTCTATAAAATTACTTACAACAGTTTAAAATCATTTTCCGTGTTGTAATCATTTATAAAGTCTTAAAATAGTGATTAATTTCCAGAAGTGCGCGCCATATTAACAACCTGTGTTAATTTATGCAATTAATGCAAATGTCTGAACTTACCGGATACATTTTGTCCATTACCAATACTCCACCCCTGAGTGTTGAGTTGAACTCACTCCGCAGATCCGGATACGTTTCATAATCCTCTGGTAACTTCATATGCTACCACAAGTATGTGCAATTTGACGTCATGAATTCTGTGAACGTCTTGAAGATAACTGAAATCTGTTAAACAACAAACAAATCAGATCCAATGCAGTATCGCAGGAAAAGGCTAAGATCATGATGGTCCAGCTCACGAACATATCGTTTTAAGTACTGGGAGACTTCTCACTGCCAGACCGCCATGTCAGCTGGGAATGTTAAACACTTTGATACTTTGTTATTTGTTGGCTCATTGCATCGGTAAATGCTGAACAGTTTCTTGTATTCTATAAGGACTGGTCCCACTAACAAACACCTCGCATACAGTCAGTCATATATTTCTGTTCTTGTATCAACTCTGTGTGCAATCTCGCTTATTATTTGATTTACTTTATCTGCCCTAGGGATCTGTTTGCGTTCATGATTGCCAAGAACTTCCAGCAGTTCGTCTGAATCAACAGAGTTAATATTCAGTAGTACGCTTTCAAGCGTCTGTCACTCTGGTACACTGATAAAGTTCAGGAGTGTCTTTCACTTCAGTAAATGAACGGCCATATATGTCCATTTCCATCATTGGTAAAGCTAGTCATATGGGAAAATACTTTGTCGTGCGATAACCAAATATGATTGTTTTTGCCACAGTCTGCCATGAGTCACACCGAAAATCATGACGTAGAAATGGCACTGCAATTTGCTCCAACTGTATGCGTGCCATAAAATTCCTTCCGGAATTCAGAAAGACAATCGCGTATGACACCAGACCCTTCTCCAAATTCTATGTCACCATTTCGTAGAGTGCGCTTTATTGAGACTTCTTTTGACATGAGTGAGTTGTCAGAGAAGACCGATATTATGTTTTTAAAAATTAGTCCCATTCGGATAACAATAATGGTTTTATTTTCCGTTTCTTCTGTCGGATTAAAAATATCAGTCTCATCAGCATTAAATAGTGCATCTTCTGCCAAAACAGACTTGAAGTAAATTTCATCATCAATATCACCTGTAATCATCTGCATTACTTGTCGGTTCTTGTAATTCTCTTTTATCTATAACAACTGAGACATTGCCCAGATTATCAGTAGGTTCGTCAACTACTGAACTCTCTCGAGACATTGCCCAGATTATCAGTAGGTTCGTCAACTACTGAACTCTCTCTCTCTCTCTCTCTCTCTCTCTCTCTCTCAAATGTGAAGCAGGATTCATCCCCTTTATTTGATCACCCATCAGGGAAGAGAAGCGATTTTAGAAAGTGTTAGCAAATCAATTTTTTTGGCGTCTAAACACAGATACAACTCTTGTTCCGCCACCAGATCGGCCACATACTTGCTTGAATTGTTGTTTTTTAATAATCTAACTATATCAAGTTGAATTGGCTGCATTTTTATTTCCTTTTCCTGTCTCCTCGGTGATTCATCGCTGTCGCTATTTCTGTTCCTGCTGTTTTTGAGTGCTTCAAAAAGCGTATTCTTTCGTTAATGATTCTTCGAAGATGTGCCTTTTTGTTGCAAAACTTAATAGTAATTCTATCACCTCCATCTAATGGATAAATCATTCTGCCTATCACAACATACTATAGCAACCACTGGTATTATGGTCACGCCTATGTCATCATCATGACAACGAGTCGTCCTCGTCGTAGCAGCAGTAGTAGTAGTAGTAGTAGTAGTAGTAGTAGTAGTAGTAGTAGTAGTAGCAGTAGTCGGTGCGTATATTGCCTTTTGTAACAGTAGGGTAATTGGTACTAAACGAAAAGTGTTTCTTTCATTATCATTTAAACCCCTTCAAGAAGAATGCCAGCTACTTGCACGAATATATTTCGCCAATAACCAATTAATTGTCAGTATTTACTATGCAAATAATTTATGGATGATTTTGCTGCCATGCGCTGATGAAGTGTAATACCTCAGATAATGCACAATTTTAATACATTACTTGATGCTGCAACAGACCATCCAACCGTTTTGTTCTATGAAGTAACATTAGACTTATTTTTTTAACACATGAGGAACCTATCTGATTCAGACAAAACCAGCACGAAAATGCATTCAAACTATTTTTCACAATTGAAAAAAATATGGTGGATTCATTAGAAATTGATAGCCCTTTTGTAAACAGTGATCATGGTGCTTAGCTTAGCTTTATTTGATACATCAACGAAACCAACACTAGGCACATTTCAACTATAGAACGGAAATTATGTGCAAATGAACAACGGATTACACATTGTGAACTCGGGTCTAGAATTAAACAACCATAATATAAATGAAATAGACATAAAAGTAAATGTACAAATAAAATAAAGAAACCATGCAGAATCAACAGTACTGCTTATATTTCCGTGCTAAACAAATGCACGAAATGGAAAAAGTATTCTAGGTCCTAACAAATTACAGTAACTTGGTTAAAATACGACAAGTGTACTAGTCTTGTAAGAACTACAAAAAGACCTATGAAGCAGGAAAACGCAACAAATTGAATCTGTGTATTTACAATGATTTAAACCTGAAAGTAACGCGCCTTGTTTAATCGACCTGTTATATGTCATAACTTTGTTTACCATTCATATTAACAAAGTGACATGAAAAACTCATTTCTAAAAGGTAAAAACCAGTAAACAGCAGGTGGCGACAAGATCCACCCAAAGATACTATATGAAGTAAGGGATTCGATATTTGTACCATTGCATATTGTTTCACTAGGTGCTTAGACAACGGTGATCTACCACATTTGTTGAAATTAGCGAATGTCTCGTCATCTAGCTATAAACCAATTAGCCTAACCTCTATAGCTGTATCTAAAAAACTCCTGACCCTATTTTGTCTCAAATTGTAACGATAGCACCACCCAGTGCAATCAGTTTGAAAATATATTCAGCAGAATCCATATTAAATAGTAAAGACCTGTAATTAGTACAACCTGCCAATCTATTCGTAATTCATGATGCATGTGCGCGTGTGAGTGTACACGTGTGAGATCGTACACAATATGGCCGTATCAGAGCCCAGTCGAATTAGTTTCAAATTGTTCAACACAACGGTTGATTAAATAGTAACGAATGCAATTCAGGAGTAATTTTCGAAAATTGTCTTCTCATTTATAAATGGATAGGTCACAAGACCTCTGTAAAAGTGGGGTTTGACCAGCGTGGGCGTTCATGATTAAGGGTTATATAAATACATATGTATGATTACTGTATTCTGCGGCTGTAGCAGTAGAAACATCCTACAGCTGCAATCATTCCTTCTTCGCTTTTGCCCACTGTCTTGTCCTCAGCCATAATCCTTAGCTTCCTCAGGTCTATTCTTGGCTTGAGTGTGCCGATTCCTGCTTTCTTGAGGTCACCTTGTAACATGCGGATGTATGTAATGACGTCCTCTACTGGCTTTGTATTTGCTGGCTCCGAGTAGGGCGAATTCCAAGGCTCTGTGCTGGTGTCTCTTCTGGCATCTTTAGCACATGGCCAAAACATGGACCATCTTTGCTGGGCGACTTTTACAAACAGCGGTGACGTATTACACATCATTGGAAATTATACTGTCTGGCCATGGGTGTTCAGTGATGGTGCGTAGGTGTTTGCGGTGGCAGGCATCGAGTTTGTGTAAAGCTGCCTTTGGAGCTGCCCATCTGCTACAGTTATACAGCATCAAGGATACGCAGGTTGCATTGTATGATAGGGCATTTTTGATAAGCGAATCCATAGCATCCAGAAGGACTGGAAAGCTATGTTTCCCATAACGCGATGGGCAGAAATGTCAGCAGTACATCAAAGCAGTGAGTGAGCCCATGATTTTACTTTTCCCCCATGGTTCGCCACCACGAAGTAGATCGTCATTTTCTGTAGTTCATGAGTTGTAGATAGGTATATGTGGGTGAACTCTGTTTTGGATTCATTCATAGAGATTCTCAATTTTTAGTTTCCTTGCAGCGATTGTGAGAAGTTCGTCAATGCATCCTTGTCTATGAAGTCCACATCGTCGGCATAACCCATCTCTAGCGACATACCCAGTATTGACACTGGGGGTTTTGGTCTTGTGGAATTTTCCTGCACGGATTTCAATGCAGCAGCAAGGTAACACGTGAAAAGCACAGGGGATAGACCACTGACTTGACTCGTACTCTCATCTTGGTGTCTGTAACCAGTAATCTCACTAGTCGTAGCTTATCTTCATTGCACCTGGCCTGGCGTAGTACATCTAGCATCTTTGAGCGTTTAATTGTGTCGAAAGCCATTTTGTGGCTTCTTGGGTTTGGGTAGCACGATAAGGGGAACTTGGCCTACTGCGTCGATGGGAAGGTGGTGCATAAAAGCTGAATTGATTAGGTGCGTGATCGGTTTTGAGATAATGCCACTTACATATTACATATGAATACATCACACTGGCCGAATGATAAGTTACGCCATTTCACTTGGTGGGCATTAAGTAGGTGTAATTATCCTAGAACATGTAATGGATTACACGGATTAGCAAACTAACCCTAACCTATTGCAGATCATAATTAATTTAATTTCTGCAAATCTCCAGGGTATTATTACTGTAAAATCTCGATTAACACATTGAGATAGACACACCTAACATTTTTAGAAACTCGTTCAAAACCCTGACTGAGTCCTAATTTCGAATCCATCGGACACGCGTGCATGCACGAATGCACGCACGCAAACACACTGGCAGTCCGACACACCACTGATGAATTGGCACACCTCAGTTCTGATACACGTGACGATATTGAACCCAAGTGAAAGTAGAGAGAACGAATGGATGATTTATTAACAGCCAGTCCGAGCTCCATTTATTATTTCCCCCCCACCCCCCCCCCCCCCGAAGTCCAATTCACCACCTAATCATTTACTGTGATTTGCAGAGACACACACACACACACACACACACACACACACACACACACACACACACACACACACACACACACACACGGGCTGTGTGGGTATATATATATATATATACTCACTCACTCACTCACTCCACCCCACCTCCGCCGCCCCCCCCCCCCCCCGCCCTACATCATCCATTGCCTCATTCCTTCCTCCCCCCTCACTCCCTCATTCATTCCATTCTCCCATCATCTTTCTTCCCCCCCCCCTTACTCACTCACTCACTCCACCTCCGCCCCTCCCCCCCCCCTTCCTTCCTCAAACCCTCCCTCCATCCTATAGTCAATCTCTCCTTCCTTCCCTCCCTCTCTCCCCATCACTCCTGTCTTCCCTCCCTCCCTTCCATCATCCATCCAGTCCTTCCTTCCTTTCCTCATTCCTCCATTACTGCCCTCCTGCACTCTCTCTTGCCACCCTCCACCAAAGTTATGTCATCGAGCGTTTGCTCGCCCCGCCCCCCCCACCCCACCCCCAACTTCACTCCTTTCCTCTGTCCATCTCCACTCCATCCCCTACCCCCTCCCTCCATCCCCCTTCTCCACCCTGCCTTTTCATCTCTTCTTCCCTCCCCTTCTTTCCCTCCTGCCTCATTCTTTCCTTCATCTCCCCCACCCTCCCTCCCCGCCTCCTCTCCCCCCAAAGCATAATTTCCTCCCTCCCCTTCCTCCCTCCCTACCCTCTTACTCTCTTTCTCCATCCCTGTCTGCCTTCCTTCCTCTCACATTCCCTCCTAAACCATTTCCTTCATCCCCTCATTCCTCCATCCGCTCTCATTTCCTACCAACCCTCCAACATTCAAATCATCCGTCCCTTGTTCAGCTCTCCCGCCCCACTCCCTCCGTCCCTACCTCATTCAAACCCCTCCCTTTAATTCCTCCCTCCATCGCTCCCTTCCCATCTCTCCCCTCCGCCCCTACCCTCCTCCTCCCCCACTCTTCCTCATTCCCCACCTCCTGCGCTTCCTCCCTCCCTCTCCACCCATGCTCCTTCCAATCATCCCTCGATCCTTCTGCGCTTCCTACCTCCCCTCCCCTCCATCCCTCCGTCCGTCCATCCATCTATCCAAACGCACACACATGCATGGGCCCTCCCGCACACACACATACCTTCATAAATACATGCCAAAGCATCAGAAATCATGAATAGATCATCCGGTTGGTAAGAATTTAATGTTTCTTACTATTGACAAAAATAATAATAATAATAACTAGAACACATTTACTTGGGCATTAAGGAGAAGTGTTGTCGCAGTTCAAATATCCATAGTTGAAATTACCATAGTTTTACACAGGGTATGGAAAAGCTGATTTCTTGAAAAAAGTATAAAATAATGTGTCCTAATTTGCTGTAGTGGAATAATGGATGCAATTCATGCAAAAAATAACCAATTTTTGTTTTTGGCATGAATTAACTCCCTTTACCTGTTGAAGTTGATTGTGTCAGTTCAATATGATGAATTTTGATTCTCATGATTGTTTGAAAGTGACCCATCCAAGGTCAAGGTCAATCAGGAGTCAGTGACCAATTTTTGGTTTTGGCATGTATTACCTCCCTTTACATGTAAGAGTTGATTGAGGCAATTACATCTTGTGGAATTCTGATGGCTCATAGGGTGGACTGATTGGGGCATGGTTGATTGTAGGCCAGCAATCTACTATTATGCTCTGTCCCTCTGTGAGACCCGGGAGACAACATTGCGCCATTACTGTACATTAAACAGTGGTGTTATAAATTGCAGAGAGGGGTGATAAATTAGGATGCTGTCCACGTATATAATTACACAAATTCTCATGACCAGGTTGCGGATACGCTTAATTGATCAAATCCTGTTGACAATATGTGCATTTCAAGTTTAGCAGGCAATTAGTTTAATTGCACATATATGAGAAATGTGAACATTCAAAACAGGATATGCTACCTAAGACATGGGAGCAAGCAAAGGACAAATACTATTTTAATTGTGGAAATCTGCACGAGGCATGTGCATGTGATCAATATTCAACTATTAGTTATTGGGAGATAACTGCTGTGCGCTTGTTACATGGGAGAAACATACAATTATCTTATAATTGGAAAAACCGCGAGACCAAAGGTTAGAATAACAATAACACAAACTCAAGTACGAGGATATGACCGATGACAACAAGACACAATTTTCTATTAAATCACTGGTGAGGAAGTTAACCCATTTATTGGGAAATGACAAAAGTTAACAAACCGATTAACCCTCAATTACCTCATAACGTGATGATAACTTGATGGCAATGTGGAGGAAAGTTATTGCTGTGTTGGTGCTGATCATTTATGTGGAATGATTTTTCAACAGTGACTCTAAATGCTCAAGCTACGAACTGCAATGTTTTCATCCAGGCTGTCATTACGGTTTGCGCAGTTTAAATCGACGATATGCATGTTGTATACATTTATTATCACATAGAAGTACGACAGCTTAGGAAACTTGAGGAACCGGATATTCAGATAGGGTCATTAGTTCATGACTAATATGCACTCGAGATAAACAAGTTTGATTGTTCTGGTAGTGAGAAAGCATCCCAAATATGTAATTAGAAAATGACGTGATGTTTTGGCCACATGACTGCCTCATAACACAGTCAGTATAGTCTAACTACGCTGGTATATAGCTATGAGATAAGAGCTATATATTGATAATTAATGACTAATTTTGAGAATGAATATGGAGGACTGCTGAGGATCAGCAGGGATTATTATAGCAGCATTGCGTTATAGATTCTGATTGTTCAAATTGTTATTATTGAATGAATTGTGTAGGATTATATTTAGTGAAGTGTACTGATTTGGTGATTCGTTGGGAACTACTTTTCTGAATGTGCCGCTGCTGGCATCAAATAATATATATAAGGGAGATTGTCAAGGCAAACTTCACCTCTTCATTTGCGCCGATAGCCAAACAAACCACCAATTGGGTGCGTTACTCTTTCTATTATACTAGACGAAATCTGGTTAGAATAGAATAAGTTGGCATACGTTTATGCAAGTACCTTTTGCAAGCAATTTTACTTTAATTCATATAGTATTTAATCCTTCTAGTATATATTCTAAATTGTAATAAAGTTCATCAATTATAGTAATCTATGTTGAGTAATCTTATTAAGAAAATTGGCTGGAAGGTGAGATCCTGATTGTGTCCTGAAATTGAGAGAAGAGAAACACTTCTTCCTTGCCTGCAGTTCTGAGCAGTCAGTCAGCGTTTCAACAGGCCCGGGTGATTTATAAATATTGCATAGCAACCATCAGTCATGCAAGGCGAGCGTCACTCCTTGCTTTATTATATTATCGCCGGTAGCTGTCGCAGCAGCAATTAGAATCCCAATGATATAATTTAGCGACATCACTAGGTAAACCTGAATTTCGATTGTTTCTGACTACTTGGGCCAAACAAAATTCATTAATTTCTCTTTTATTTGACATTTGATGGCCTTTTCCTTGATTTTGGGTCGGATGTGTGACTACAGATTCTGGAAGGATGATAAGTTTCAACATGATCTGCAAAAACCTTAAATGGAGTCGCCATCAGAATATCACTCTCATAGATTTTCTTTGAGACATTTTGGGCACGAATAAGTCATTTCGGAAATTATTCACTGGATCCAAAAGAAATATAAAAACACCCCAGGCCCTAAGGTGTCTCAAGTTTGGAGGCTAGAAATCGCAAATAGTACTCAATGGACCAGGAAAATATGTGGGTGTCAGATGCGGGTTAACAGATGCTAGAGGTCTGTTAAGTTTCTCCATTATCTGCAAGAAACTCTAGGACGAGTTGCTGTCCGAATAGCACCGAGTTGCTGTCCGAATAGCACCCCCGTACATTTCCAATTGGACTTTTTGGACAAGAACACGTGGAATTCTCGGGAACTATACACCAGATCCAATTTCTGTAGATGATCTATACATGCCTGGTGCGTACTAGAAATGTACCAAGTTTAGATATGATATTTTAAAAACTGGGTCATTTATCATCAAATCAATTTCCAATACATTCCCTATTGACATATTTGTCTACAATACAAAGATCTCAATATCTCATGAACCGTTCAGGATATCGGAGTTCTGTAAATGGTGTCTGGGAGGCAATCCTGAGTTCTGAATCGGTAACATGTTCGCTAACGATTTTATTTCAGTAATCAAGAATAGTATAATACATCTACGTACATGCAAAATTTCAACCATCTGACCACCCTAGAAATATGAAGTAACTTGATTCCAAAAAATTTGGTCACCGTACCCAAAATATATTTTAGGTGGAGATGCAGAGCAACTGATGTTAGAAGTCTGTGAAGTTTCAAGATGATTGAGGAAAAACTAGGAGTAGTCGCTGTCCGAATATTGCTCCCATACATTTCCTATGGGACTTTTTGCCCGCGGAAATGCGGATATCTCGGAAACCATACACCCGATCGAGAAGAAAAGTAATAGCAAACTAGATCCCAAGGGCTACAAGTTGACCAAGTTTGGAGTTGATCAGATTAAAACTGTAGGAGGAGATAGTGTGCGAAAATCCTTGAGAAAATAATAATAAGAAGAATAAAGATCCTGAGAAAAAACCCAATAATCTGCAATAGATCGCAGATTAATAATAAAAATAATAAGTATAATAATAAGAAGAAAGATCCCGAGTAAAAACAATAAGTATAATAATAATAAGAAAGATCCTGAGTAAAAACAATAATCTGCATTGCAGATTAATAAGTGAACGTCAAAATTGCCTGTGTTCGTGACGCTATATCTCGAAAAGTTACCATTCGATTTCGATGCAGGAAGTTTCTATGTAAAAAAAATCAATTTTTCTAGGCAAATGTTTGGTCAAATTTGAAATTGGACTTCAAACGCGTCGGTGATTGGTTCCCGCGCAAAGGGACTAAAAATGGCTAATTTCAGAGATCATGACGTCATAGTTCCAAAACCAAGAGTCGAATCCAGATCCTACGCACAAGCCACCGATTCCCATATGGGTCCTAGAAGTTGGCCAAGTTTGGCCTTAATCGCGTGAAAACTGACGGAGGAGATACACCCCAAATATGGGAATTAAATTTGTTATACGAATAACAAATTTAATACTAGAGAACATTTACTGAAGTAACTGTAAATCTGCGATGACTGGGCATGAAGAAATAGTATTAGGCCTCTTCTAAGGCCATTGAACACGTCTGGTGATTATCTAATACAAACTCTGTGTAGTCACAGCTCAAAGATCCATGCTGGAAATGGCCATAGGATTAAACTAAAAGGTCACGTTGACCTTAAGGATAAAATAACTTGTTTCCTCTAACATGATCTTTGAAGTTGCATGGTGAAAGGCAGGTAACTTATGGCAAAGATGAAAACTGGAAAGATTTACCCGTGAATGACCTTTTTTTCATTTGAAATTTTTTAGATCTCTCAATGTTCTAGAATCTGGCCAAGTTTGAAGAGAATCGGAAGAAGTAGTAATAGGGGGTCAAAATGATACCACCACCTTTGTCTAAATGGAAATCAGGTGGGGGGCTCATTTATCTAATTGGAAATCAGGGCCGGGGTCAAAATGATACCCTCCCTCAACTGACCACCGTTCGGCGATCCGTGGCCCCCACCACTCTCTCAATTCCTGGGGCATAGGTTCTTGAGACCACCACGGATCGCCGAACGGCTGCCAGGGAGGTAGTATCACACTACTACTACCTGCCCTGTAGGTGGGGCTTAGAATACACCTTCCGTATCCTCTGCGTGTCATAAGAGGCGACTAAAGGAGGTAAGGGTGAGGTAACCCTGACAGAAACCTCGAGTGCTGAAGACGGAGCACAGCGCACTAATAAACCATGGATCCACGCACTTAACGCTTATGATCATGTCGATAGTCACTTACAGGACTGGCGGTATGATCAGCGAACGAAAAGAAGAAGACACTACTACTACCAGGGTCTGGACGCCCATTTAGAGACAAGCCTCCACAGTGATATACACCACGGCTCGCCCATTTAGAGACAAGCCTCCACAGTGATATACACCACTGATCGCCCACAGGACCAGCCTCTATTCTGTGTAGGCTCAGACAAACATGTAGTCTCTGCCAGAGTCACATCGGCATGATGGGACCACCCATAGGGGCTTCCATCTACCTTGACAACGCTCACCTGGGAGGAGGCTAAAGTGATTAGCATGTGAACCACGGCAGACTCTGGCATGTTCACATGTTACGCAGAGAATCTGGTGCTGAGCAGGGGTCTCCAGCAGACAACCACGACCTACCCTCTCCACCCCATAGAAGTGGCAGACAGGCTCGATCTCTTTACGTGGGTGAAAGCGGTCGTAAATGTTTCTCCGCAAGGGGTCGACCCAAGGATTGTACTGGGGGTCATCACGAATAGGGCTTGACCAGATGAAAGCTGAGGTCGTTATTTAAGGTGTTGATGTCTGCCACCTCTGTATCCGAGAGCTCAATCAACGGCTCGAGGATGTACTTCCTCTTCGGGCAGCATCAACTGCGTACACATCTGCCAGGTCAGCAAGACCAGTCGAGTGAGCAAATATGAGTTCCATGCACGCTATAGGAGGGGTTTAAACAAGACATATAACCATGCTGATTGTCCAACTGCTGCTCTCCGGTGGTGAGAACATAATCTCACCCTCTTTAGAGGGGAGATGGGTGGTACAGTACCGTGTAGAATGGCTCCTCTTCGAGGTGCCCAGCGGGGCACAACATACATACACGCCGCTGTGCTACATCAACCTCCGGGCTGTGCACACAGCAGCTCACTGGTAGAAGTCAGCCGGGACGTGATAGAGTATCTCACAGGGGCCAACAGCAACCTATGGAAAGCTATCAGTCCTAGCCTGTTCACACCTGTAAATCACCTGTTTGACAGCCCCTCCATTAACATATATACCAGCACGGATGGAATATCGGACGGCCATTTAGAGTTTACACTCTTATTACTCATTGACCTGACGACAACATGATATCATACCAGGAATATCTGACCTGGGCTGAGATGCTGAAGAAAGCGGTTTGCCTCTTCATGACCCCTGCACAAAACGAACAGATGCTCGCTCTGCAACAAGAAGGAGAGCGACTACAGCGGGAGAGCTGGTATCAACAGAACGCGAGCATTGCAAGGAGGCGAAGGAACAGTGAAGCTTCCAAATACTGGCAGGACCTGAAGAAGAAGAGTAAGCGGGACGCAGGAGTCTTGACAGATGGTGATGAGCCAGATGTCTTCACATATGACGATGAGCCAGATGTCTTCACAGACGAGGATGAGCCAGGTGTATTCTCAGACGAGGATGAGCCAGAGGTCATATGGTGCAGAAGTGTAAGACCAAGAAAGCCATCCAGCGGCGGACCTACTATCTTGGTGATACGGTGAAGTTCCAGATGTCACGTCTCAGAAAGCTACTGGCACCCGACATAGTACTGGATGACCCTGCCTAAGAGACGTCTGTCTCAACACCAGCAAGCTGGTACAGTTCGCCAGGCTCTCCAAAATGAACCCTTCTATGACTCATGAGCAGATTCTGCAGGTGATGCAAGTTTAAGCCTCCAGATATACTATCGCAAAATCAGAGTGGCGGAAGCAACCAGAACTATACCCCTCCCTGACTGCTGACGAGGGCGGTACCATCCACGGCTGGCGACTCCAGCAGATAGATACCATCAGGCAGAATCTCGTCCTTGAGGCAGAAAAGTACAGCAGAACGCGCAGGCGATATAAGACAGCATACAACGTCCTCGCGCGTACAACCACTGCTGCGGGTGTGATTGGAGCCAGTGCTGGTGTGGCAGATGTGGCCACTCTCGCTACAGGGGTGGGTGCCCTCATCACCATCCCGCTGGGTGGCGTGACACTAGCCGCCACTGTCTTGGCCACGGGCTTGGGGGTGGGGCAGCGACAGATCACAAGGAGGCTGGAGAAGCATGCTAAGTACGTGCCACTGGCACAGAGTATGCTACGGACTATCGACGAGTCTGTCAGCAAAGCTCTCGAGGATGGCCAGGTCACTGATGAAGAGTACCACCACGGAGAAACCTAAAGTGCGACAGCAATATCTCAAAGGCTCCAGTGGGCCGGTTGATATGGAGGAACTAAAAAACGAGATGTTACGGCGAGGTCACCTCGCCGGTCTCGCCGGTCTCTGGAGTCGAGACGACTACAAATAGTGTGCTGCCTGTACGGTAGCTTTAAGAACACCAGTATAGATGGCCTTCCCACTGAACCTCACGACAGTCATCCGGAGCCAACAACCCCTCCTGGGTACACCCTTGACTGGCCTGAGAGGTCTACTGGATAATATACCAGAGCTAGCACCATTCTCCATCACAGTGGATGGACGGTCCTGAACCAGCTTCTCCATCAACCCACGACCGTTGACCAACCGCCCCATCACCATCAAGGATGCGAAGCAAGCTCATACTTGGATGGTTGCTCCAAGCCTCTCGTACTGGAATCAGCAGCTGAACTTTGGCATATGGTGTGCCACGGCATGATGTGGAGTAAGTTCCACCCTGCTTCACTCCTATTCTGGTACTCCTGAAGCTGTGCTCATCGCCAGCTGTCTCAGATTCCACGTGTGCTTCATGGTGCGACGAATCCTCCATGAGCTGGGTGCAAGCCTCCCTGATACAAACAACTTCGACACACAGCTCAACAGTCATAGCGTCTCAGCGGCCAGCAGACAACAGAGAGAGTTCAGCGCTCACCCAGACTATCGGTGGCATGGTGGTGACAGGGTTGTGTACGGTTATCCAAGAGGTGACTACTCAGGATTCCCCTATCGAACACCCCGACTAGTAGGCCGCCGGAAGACAGCGACGTTCTCGTTCGATCCAGACTCCGACCCTGGAGCGCTGGTGCAAAATATGCACATCACTGGCTTGCGGCAGGACTATCCAGATGTGTGGAAGTACTTTGTCCCACACACCACCTCGGGTCTCACACCAACAGGGATCAACCAGTCCCTGGAAGCACTGTGCTACTGCCCCCTTACAGCACAGACCAAACTGCGTCATTCCATAGATGGTGGCAGAGGTGCAGGCCATGTTCATCTGTCTCGTTGAAGATATGATCATCGTGGCAGACCCCAGCAGTCTTATTGCTAAGTTCCAGCAGGGGCAGAAGTCCCGTCGCAAACTTGACGTTGCTATTTCACCACACCTACAGTTGATTCCGAGCAACATGATCGTGAACATCGAGGACCTCCAAGTCAGGGGCAATAACAACATGATAGTCGGTTTCAACAATGATATCAACACACCTACGCGTAGTACGGCCCATACAGTCGTTCCGACCCTGACACTGCAGCCAGTCGACTCGACGCTTCCAATGGCAGCTCCGACCCCGACACTGCAGCTCCGACCCCGACACTGCAGCCAGTGTTGTCAGGCCTAGCTATCATGGCACTCGGGATCAGCCTACTCCGCCGCTACAGTAGCAGTGGGGACCACGGTGAGACACTGAACCAGCTTGGCATGCCCTACACACGCTGCCAACGTGCACATCCAAGGGCTGGATGGTTCCACAGCGCATCCTTTTTCCAGCTTGTAGTATCGGAGAGCCTTGTTCAGCTCCGAGTCAGGTGAGGCCATGGAGGTCTGCACCTGCTGGAACACATCTGACAGATACTCCCGATCCTTGTAGAAACCTTTAGCTCGCAGGAGCTGCTCGACAATACTCCCACCCATGATAAGGTATTCGAGGAAGCAGATCTGCCCCTTACCAAATCCTAGATAGAGCTTCACAGCTGTCAGCTCCTCTGTCATCAGCTCATCTGGTGTGTTCTTCTTGTAGTCCTTCAACTCCGTCCGGAAGACCTCATAGTACTTCTCGCATAGTGTGAGGCCGGACATGTTTAAGATGTCTCAATAGAGAAATGAATATTCCTGAGTACCAACCCGGACACCTGGCAGATGCAGACTGGGAAGATCTTATTAGCTCACTCGACAGGGAACGCAGACGTTTAACCATGCTGTATACTCAGTGCTTAAACGTCAATGGTACAGATCATGAAGCAACTGCCCGAGAGCCAGGCGTGGCTTCAGAAGGTGGAGAACCGTGGTGCCTCCTACACTGTTGCCGCCAAGATCATCGGTGAACGTGTTACACTAATGGAGGCCGCGGTTCTAGGGCGAGCAACGAATGCAATGGCTGAGAGCATCGTCGCGTACGTTTAACCCCTCTGAATAGTAATAGATGGAGCACGAGACCCCTGCAGCATATGAGGAATGGTGTGCCGGAGGGCAGTGTGTAGCCCATAGTCGAGCACGCGGACTGAGGATCGCCAATGCCCGGGAATGGTGGACCGCCCACAAGACGTGCCCCTGCAGAGCGGGCCAGTACCCTGAGCACTGCTACCTATTCCCTTGCCCGACTGCGTGGTCCTCTTATGCCCAACTATTTCACTGGCGGTATGACTAGTAGGGTTAAGCCGTGTATATAGCACTATGACTGTCACTCACAGACCTAGAAAGCAAAGAGCTAGGCGATCTTGCTCAGGCCCTCCTCTGTTCAGAGGACACTGTTGCCCCTATCTCCTTCCTAGACTTCGATGAGAAGGGAGATCCGCGGTACCATCCTAGCCCGAGATCTCATCGGGAACACTGATACGGTAGGACAATCGGCCATTAACAAGTCCAAGACTGTATACAAGGGGATGGGTATGAAGGACGGGGCGACGATGCGAGGTATGCTCGGAGTCGATGAGGCTGGAGCCATCAAGGTTATGGCTGAGTCCTATGCACAAGACCTGGTTACGGATATCCTGCAACCACGGAGCTCATACCAACAGGATGGAGACAATCTCAAGGTAGGCACCATCAGGCTGAGCAAGATCACTGTTGATGGCGCAGAGGGTGCTACCGCCAGCCTCCAGCTACCAGAGGTGAAGAAGTCAGGGTTCATTGGTTTGCCGTTTAAGACCACAGGATAGTCAGATACGGGATGTACTAGACACTGTGGGTGATGACACAGGCCCTCTACGCTATCTTCTCGACTCCTGCTGGGATTCCATGCTTCACACCTCCATCGCATCCTTCGTATCCGCCGGAGGTGCAGGATTCCCCGCTCTGCAGGCGAAAGAGCTGGTGCAGGAAGTACTGCCGTTTAGTCTCCCAAATATAGATGAGGCTACCACCGACCAAGTGCTAACCATCGTCCGTGTGCATGTCTACCAATCGACAGTAGGCCGGCCGATGCTGGCCAGGGGGTGCTAATCATTGCCCGTCAGGACACGGGAAAAACATCTTGCTGCAGGCTCTCCTGGCTGAACATCTCCACTGATGGAGAAGACGCTGGCAGCCCGACTGACAGAACCACTTGTTCTAGTTATCGATGACCCTGCGAAGACAGTCACCTACCTCGGCAACATCACCAGGCGCATCCGGCACACAAAGATAACTGTCTTCATCCTCTTTCAGAAGTACACCCACGAGATCTCACCGGACATCTGCCACAATGCCCGGTTGCTATACTTCAGCTCCAAGTGGGGACGTGCCCTGCTCGAGACACTATACGACAGCCTAACCCTCAAAGAGACCAAAGGGGACGTTATTGCAGGTGTACAGAGGGTAGCTGAGCTGTACCGCTTCATCTTCAGCAACAAGGAGACAGGTGAGCTCATCTTCAGCAACAAGGAGACAGGTGAGCTGTCACACTTCAAGCCATCTATGGAAAAGGTGCAGACCGTCACCTACAAGCTGAATCCAGGCAGGAAACTAGCCTGCTCTACGCATCATCGCTGACAAACTGTCGGCCGCAACTTTTTTCATTCATCAGAAGGCTGAGTAACTTCATCTGAGGTCTCCGCTACTTCGTCAGATGCCTGAGGACCTTCGTCACAAACTTGTGGAACTTCGTCAGAAGCTTGAGGAACTTCGGCAGTTTCGTCAGAAGCCTGTCGCTTAAACTGTTGCTGAAACTCTATCCACTGAGGGTCAGAGTCTAGGACTCTCTTCTTCTGGAACTTCTCACGGAAGACCCACTTTTTCCATGTGCGACTAGCATCGTGCTTGCGAGTGGATTTGATGAGGTAGTCCTGGTAGTTATCTGGGAATTTCAGAAATGATGGCAGATTACTGGCCAATCACCTGCGCCCTTCTTCGTTGAAGATGTGTTCAACAGCCTCCTTGCGGCCAACAGTGAACCTCTCCTGAGTACATTCTGCATGACCGGTGTCATGGCTCTCCGCTACAGCGGCACTGACCTCCCTGAAGTAGTTATTTGCTCCAGACTGGAGGCTATCCAGCATCTCTCGCTCTTCCTGGCTATGGAGGCTAAATACAGCAGCCCACTTCCCGACCGTTAGTAGATCTTTGGGATCGACCCTCGCCCTTTGGAGAGCTAGAATAACAGGACTGTGGTTTGGGCCACAGGTAGGTTGAGTGCCCTGCCCTGGGTGCTGTCAAACTTCCGGTAGAGTATCCGAGTCAGGAGTTCCTTTGTACTACGAGCTGGCGCTCCTTCCTCTATGGTGGCCAGTATCTCCGCATCAGACGGAGGTGTAACCTTGCCTTGCTCGTGGATAATGTTGATGTCACAGTGGGACAGTGCACGCCATGGCTGTCGTGCCGACTTGTCCTGCTGCCTACAGACAATCTGCTGGAAAACTTGACCAAACATGGCATCCGTTTAAAACCTTTATATACCCAGACCTTAAACATGCTGCAATATGTGCAACATCCAGAACTGTACTATCAGCCTGGTGGATATTACTGTGAGCCCACTCGCTGCACATCGCAAGGGCCACAACTTCACATTGGAGACAGTTAGCCAGTGACTTAGCCGCCAGGTGATGTGGCAGATATACAGACCTCGTCCACGGAACATCAGGCATGCCCATTTCGAGGAAACTGTCCTGAACAGAGTTCACCAGGCAGATGTTCTATTCCTTCCACACGACTCGGTTGGTTGTAAGACCTACAAGTATGCCCTCACCATCGTTGATGTCGCCAGCTGGTACAAGGCGGCAGTACCGCTCACAGACAAGTCAGGTGGCCCAGGCATTCCAGGGTGTCTACGAGGCTTCGGAAAATCCCCTCCATTGGCCGGAATTGTTTCAGGTGGATGAGGGTAAGGAGTTCAGAGGGGAGACTGCAGCCCTCATGCGGAAACACGGTGTGGCAGTTAGGCGAGGCGAGGTAGTGCATCACCGTGCCAAGGCTATCGTTGAGCGGTGGAATCGGACACTGGCAGAGAGACTGTTCCCACACCAATACGCCCAGGAAATGGCCGCACCAAGTGAACGTTCTAGAGTATGGGTGAGAGGGCTGCCTGCTGTGGTGGAGAGATCCAATACCGAGGTTACTAGGCTAATCGGGAAGAAGCCGGTAGAGGCTATCATACACTCTGCTGGTCACAGCTCTAGAATAGCTAACAAGGGAGAGGAGTGCCTACCACTTGATGCTCTGGTTCGGTACATGTATGAGCCTGGTGAGCTGGAAGGTGGTCGACGGCGTGCAACAGATTCTAACTGGTCGATAGATGTTCACAGGCTTGAGAGGTATGTGGTGGCGGAGGGGCAGCCTACACTGTACTACTTGGCACGCCAGCACGGAGTGCCTAGGCGACCATTTGTCGTAGAAGAGCTTCAGATAGTCCCTGAAGACACACAGCTACCACCCCCTAGGGTTCTAACATGATACTCGATGGGCTTGCTATGGACCCCATCTGGCAGTACATGGGGTCTCGGTATGGACCCCATCTGGCAGTACATGGCGCTTATCATTGTAAGCGGAGAGTCCGAGTTTTTCCTGCGCATACGTGTAGGCCTCAGTTTTTATCTCTATCCACCCCACCATGTAGGGCGCTGTAGAACCTCTGCCAAGAGACCTCTTTCTGCTGCTTTGACATTCCCTTAGCCGAGCACTTACTGGCAGCTGTGCTCTCCATGTAGTAGCATTTGGAGCAGAGAGCAATACCATGAGAGCCTTCGAACTCGAGCTTGAACAGTCCTGGAGTCCGTCCAGACCATTTATCCCAAGCTAGCCAGTAATGAGCCTGGTACTCTGCTCGCATCTCAGGGCGAATTACGTCATCGAGGTTGGAGCCTGCTATAGCGATATACGTGGAGTCAGTGTCCATCTGCAGGTACTCAAAGCTGTCACAAGCTACGTAGCGATCGAGGAAGTCGTAGTAGAACTCCAGCATTCGCAGCTTCGTGAGCTCATAAACGGCTATTCCCACCTGGAAGTGCCTTCGAATTGTGATTCTCGGCTTGCGACTCTGGAGCTCATATGACTCACCATGCACTACGCAGGCCCTTTACCACGCGTTCATCCTTCGTGAAGCTGGTGTTGCTATGGCGTTCTAGGGCCTCGATGAGCTTCCTGTAGGCACTGTTGCCGAGAAGTTTGAAGAGATCTGCCAAGAGCACTTTGCTCTTATCTACATCTCCCGAGCGACGGGCCTCCGCAACATTCTCCATGAACCACTCGAATGGGTGCTTGGCCTCATAGTCTATGGTGCGGTATACAGCAGTGATCTCCAGGCCATGGGTTATATACCGCTTGAGTGTCGGTGCGTACAACAGCCGCTTCTTGCCAGAGGGCGCAGACCAGCTTCTGGATGGTGAGTCGCTTCCGCCCTGTATGCTCTAGATATGCCTGCATCTCAGAAGAGACGGCCTCTACCAGGATCTCGCGGTCATAGAAGAGCGGGGGCATTTCCTCGAACTTTTCCCACAGAGTCTTAGGGACCTCTATATCCACCTCAGCAAATCCAAACCAGCGGTCTGCTAGGAGCTCCTTAAAGCTGGCTACACCACTGGCACCGGACCAACGGCACACTGTCTCCTTACCACAGGGCATCTCTTTGGCCATCGTTGACAGGTACAGAGCATTTGCATCGTAGCCGAGTAGACGTTGGCAGACACGCTCACTCTGGCGGATGCGTGTCACACCAGCCTCGTGGTATCTGGTGAACACAATGCTGGGCCCTCCAACAATCGCGTCCTTCAGCATCTCGTAGGCCTCCTTGCCCGGAGATTAGAGGCTAACATCTGGCATGTGCTGAGCAGTTCCATGTAGAAGGTACTGCAGTGACACACCTGGGAGAGACACTGCGTCTTTGAGGATGTCTATTTCTCATTGTAGAACTCCCGCATCCGCTCTAGGGATTCGATGAATGGACTGACGTCCAGGTTGTTGTAGTATCGCAGCCAGTCAGCGAATGTCCGCATTCTGTGCTCTCTGAATGTCTGGTTACATTGTTCCCACTCTGATCGCATCAAGAGGTAGCCACCCTTGAGCTTAGATGTCCATGCTGAGTAGTCAGGAAGCCCTGGATAGTTGAGCTTCTCGTGTGTGTCAAACCATTCATGCAGGAGCCAGCTCTTCTGCTGTGTACACCTGTAACCCTTGAACCATACCTCGTACGAGACTCCTGGGCCGAGGTAGTTCAGCACATCGAGAAACCGTAGCTCATGTTATGAGGAACATGGTCTGACTAGCCTTCTTGGCGAATCACTGTACCTATACTGTCAGTCAGCTCATCGACAAAGTACTTCTTGATGAGGTTCAGGTCATACCGCCCAGAGTTGAACCCCAGTACAGGCACTTGGTCACACCACTCGTTGATCAATCGCTGCTGTTGCTTTAGGAGCTTGTCCAGATCTGTCTGTATGTACTGTGCCCTAACCCTTGTCCGGATTAAAGATGCTCGCCGTTGGATCTCCAGCATGAACCCTCTGATCAGTTCTTTGGGGTCAGGATTGTAGAGGTGAGTGGGCTCACTCGTGATACCATCTAGGAGTGCTTCGAAGTCGTAAACTATGAAGTGTGGGTATGGGACAGTCCAAACTCGTTTTGGGACGCTTGAGCAGCGTTTTATACAGCACTCCCACTCTACCACAAGCGTGCATCCAGAGGCTCTCAGCTTCTCCTCTCTCAGGACTGTCTTGCGGTATCTTTGTTCGGCATCCTCACCTCGCTGGTGTTGTGGACACCCATGCCAGTGACAGCCATGGAACTGGTAAACGGTGTTGGTGGGCGCATCATAACCATCTACAGGAGCGCCCTCGATCCAACGCTCGCCACCGTGCCCACGCTACATGGTGTATGTGTACGCCTCTGTTTCTCGACTCATACTCGATCCAATGAGTAGCCGCTGAACTGGATGGTTGGGCGGATAGAAGGCTTTCTCTTACGCAGACTGTGGCGAAGACACACGATTTTTGTTTTGCCACCTCTACAGTGATCAGCGTAGCATGGCTTTGAAGATGGCATGCGTTTGTAAACATCTGCTGACAGTGACTACAGACTAGTGTATGTGCCAGCTTGGAGATGTTCTTGATGTAGAAGGCGGACCACACTCCGATGGTCATGGTGTCATGGTAGTGAGCCACTTGCTTGATCAAGTGCCAGGTGCCCTCTTCAGTTGGTTCATACACGCGAATCCCAATCTTGCCGAAGAACTCTACCTTGTCCGGCTGATCCAGCGAGGGCTTGTGGACATCAGGTACTGTCACTGTCTTGCCGTAGAACTGTGTGGCAAGCTCTCGTGCAGGAGCTGTACTTCTATCAGCTCTCGCTCCTCAGTGGACTGCTAGACATCTCCAGAGACACATGTTGTCCCTGTAGGTGTCGAGGGCAGTCATACTCTTCTGTCGTAGCCAGTCTGGGAGGGGGCCTGTCCCAAGCAGAGGTTGGCGGTCGATGACAGCCCTGACCACAACGTTGATTGATCGAACGAAAGCCCACTTGGTGTTGGGTCGATCGATATTGTCTGTGTCGAGGCGGGCTTGCTCTCTTACTGCCACCCAGTCCTGAGCTGCTCCTATCGTGATCAGCCACGGGCTTCCTGGAGCACTCTTGTGGGGGATATGACGGATGCGATAGGTATGGGTGTAGTGGAGGTAGAAGGCATTCTGGACAGTCTGCTGGATCTTTTGCATTATCTGGCCTGTGAAGTCTTCTTCTAGACCTCTGAAGAATGTCCAGCGTACTGACCGGCATCCTCTATCCTCTGTCCCCCTTTCGCCGAGACACTGGTCAAGAATGTGTTCGCCTTATCGCCTTATTCTCCAGGCTAAAGGGTCAGACCTCGGCACCCTCATCACTTGCTTAGGGATCCTGCGTAGGAGAGGTAAGCGCTCCAGTGGATGGTCCGCCATCCGCCTCGCTACAGTCTTCGCTCGCAAGCTAGCAGTCACCTCCTCGTCCAACTGATGAAGCTGACGTATCTACTGCGCTTTGTTGTGGGAATTCCAAGGATCATCTTTGGTAAGCGCTGGTAACCTTCCTGTCGTTATTGCTCGGGAGAGTCGCTTCTGCCACTCCTCGGCACGGACCTGTCTGATCATCTGGAGCATGTCAGCCTTCTTGGCCTTAGAGTAGCCTCTAAGGCCGAATTGCTTTGCAATAGCGCGAAGCTGTGCAACAGTAATCATGGTGTATATTCCTGTGGATGCCTGTCTCTAAAGGGACGTTCAGACCCTATTATGTGTGGCGATCAGTACATGTTGGCAGTGTATATCCCTGTGGATGCCTGTCTCTAAATGGATGTTCAGACCCTATTATGTGTGGCGATCAGTACCTGTGGGTGGTGTATATCCCCGTGGATGCTTGTCTAACACCCTATTATGTGTGGCGATCAGTACCTGTGGGTGGTGTATATCCCTGTGGATGCCTGTCTGGGTGTTCAGACCCTATTATGTGTGGCGATCAGTACCTGTAGGTGGTGTATATCCCTGTGGATGCCTGTCTCTAAATGGGTGTTCAGACCCTATTATGTGTGGTGTATATCCCTGTGGATGCCTGTCTGGGTGTTCAGACCCTATTATGTGTGGCGATCAGTACCTGTAGGTGGTGTATATCCCTGTGGATGCCTGTCTCTAAATGGGTGTTCAGACCCTATTATGTGTGGTGCTGGCGATCAGTACCTGTGGGGTGTATATCCCAGTGGGTGCCTGTCTCTAAATGGGCGTTCAGACCCTATTATGTGTGGTGCTGGCGATCAGTACCTGTGGGGGGGGGGGGGGGGTGGGGTGTCCGTCGTGTCGATGTGATAGTGGATGCTTGTCTCTAAATAGGTGTTCAGATGTGTGTGGGGTTGATCACAAGGCAATGCCCGATGCGTGTGGTTGATGACGATCAGTGGTGTATATCACTGTGGAGGCTTGCCTCTAAATGGGCATTCAGACTCTGGTAGTAGTAGTGTGATACTACCTCCCTGGCAGCCGTTCGGCGATCCGTGGTGGTCTCAACAACCTATGCCCCAGGGATTGAGAGGGCGGTGGGGGCCATGGATCGCCGAACAGTGGCCAGTTGAGGGAGGGTATCATTTTGACCCCGACCCGGATATCCATTTAGACAAATGAGCCCCCCCCCCACCTGATTTCCATTTAGACAAAGGAGGTGGTATCAGTTTGACCCCCCCCCCCCTATTACTCCTGAAGAAAACTATAGGAGATAACACTGTTCCAATATTGCTCCCATAGTTTTACTATGTGGGATATGTGGCAACCAAAAGCTGATTTTCTCCATAACTGTTGGTCGGATCAACTTTAAATTTGGGACCAAGTCAGGTCAATAGGTGAGCTAGAAGTTCCCCAAATTTCAAGTCAATCGGAGCCATTTTGGAAAAAGAAAATTTGAAATAATTTTTTTCACCGCAAGTTCATTTCTGCAAAAAAAAAAATTCCCCTCATTTTGACCCCAAAAGGTGCACCTGTTCGGCCACAAAATTTTGAAAAAAATATTTTTTTCACAATTTTTCATTCGGAGTTCATTTTTGCAAAAAAACCGAAAACTGGTATTTTTGGCCAAGATTTTTTTATGGCGGCCATTTTGAAAAAATAATCATCAGTGGCAACATCCTATCCAAGTATGGGAGTGCTCCGATCAAAACTCTAGGTGTAGTAGCACTTCAAACATCCATTTGAAATCTCCATACATTTCCTATGGGAGTTTTTTCCATGCATTGTGGGGTCAAAGGTCTGGCAGCCAAAAAAAATTCACCGTTGGTAACATCCTCAGTAAATATGGTAGTGATCCGATCAAAACTCTAGGTGTAGTAGCACTTCAAAGATCAATTTTGAACATCCCCCATACATTTCCTAGGGGACTTTCTGCCCACTCAAAGGTGTGTAGCTCGAAAACTATTAGGTGGATCCAAAATAAAAGCACACGCCATTGATTGTGGCATGGGCCCTTGAAGTTGTGAAAGTTTGGAGTTGATCGGATGAAAACTCTAGGAGGAAATGTGGTCTAAACTTTTGAAGGAAGAATAAGTATAACTAGAGAACATTTACTGAAGTAACTGTAAATCTGCGATGTCTGGCCATGAAAAAATAGTATAAGGCCTCTTCTAATAAAGAGATGAAATAAGGTGTTTCTTCGAACATGATCTTTGAAGTTGCATGATGCAAGGGAGGTAACTTATGCCAAGCGTGAAAACTGGAAAACTTTACTCGTGAATGACCGTGACCTCAAGGGAGATTTTTAAATTTTCAATTGAATTTTTTTAGATCTCTCAATGTTCTAGAATCTGGCCAGGTTTGAAGAGAATCGGAAGAAAACTATAAGAGGTAACACTGTTCCGCTATTGCTCCCATAGCTTTACTATGGGGATATGCGGCAACGAAAAACTGATTTTCCCGGAAACTTTTGGTCGGATCAACTTTAAATTTGATACCCAATCAAGTCAATATGACAGATAGAAGTTCACCAAATTTGCATCTGGTCGCCCTGAAAACTTTCCAAAAAATGTTCCAAAAATTTTTTTTTTCATAATTTTTCATTCAGAGTTCATTTTTGCAAGCAATTTTTTCATGGCGGCCATTTTGAAAAAAAAAAATTTCAAAAATAATCATCTGTGGCAACATCCTACCCAAGTATGGGAGTGATCCGATCAAAACTCTAGTTGTAGTCGCACTTCAAACATTCATTTGAAATCCCCATACATTTCCTATGGGAGTTTTTGCCATGCATTGTGGGGTCAAATGTCTGGCGGCCAGTGGTAACAAACATCCTCAGCAAATATGGTAGTGATCCGTTCAAAACTCTGGCTGTAGTACCACTTCAAAGATCAATTTTGAAAATCCCCATACATTTCCTATGGGAGTTTTTTGCCCACTTAATGGTGGGTAGCTAAAAAACTATTGGCTGGATCCAAAATAAAAAGACACGCCATCGATTCCACTATGGGTGCTTGAAGTTACCCAAATTTGGAGTCGATCGGATCAAAACTGTAGGAGGAGATACATCCCAAACTTTTGGGAGAAGAATAATAATAATAATAAAAATAAGAATAATAATAACTAGAGAACATTTACTGAAGTAACTGTGAATCTGCGATGTATGGCCATGAAGAAATAGTATAGGGCCTCTTCTAATAAAGAGTTGAAATATGGTGTGTCTCCTAGCATGATCATTGAAGTTGCTTGACGAAAGGCAGGTAACTTATGCCAAACGTGAAAACTGGAAAGATTTGCCCATGAATGACCTTGACCCCGAGGGAGATATTTAAATTTTCATCAGAAAATTTTTTTAGATCTCTCAAGGCTCTAGAATCTGGCCAGGTTTGAAGAGAATCGGAAGAAAACTATAGGAGATAACACTGTTCCAATATTGCTCCCATAGGTTTACTATGGGGATATGTGGCAGCCAAAAGCTAATTTTCTCGAAAACCCTTTGTCAAATCAACCTGAAATTTGAGACCAAATCAAGGTAATATGAGCGCTAGAAGTTCCCCAAATTTCATTTCAAAACTCTGGCTGTAGTACCACTTCAAAGATCAATTTTGAAAATCCCCATACATTTCCTATGGGAGTTTTTGCCCACTTAAGGGTGGGTAGCTCGAAAACTATTGGCTGGATCCAAAATAAAAACACACACCATCGATTCCACTATGGGTGCTTGAAGTTGCCCAAATTTGGAGTCGATCGGATCAAAACTGTAGGAGGAGATACATCCCAAACTTTTGGGAGAAGAATAATAAAAATAAGAATAATAATAATAATAAGAATAATAAGAAAGATCCTGAGTAATTATAATAATCTGCGATATATCGCAGATTAATAATAAGAAAGATCCTGAGTAATTATAATAATCTGCGATAGATCGCAGATTAACTAGAGAACATTTACTGAAGTAACTATAAATCTGCGATGTATGGCCATGAAGAAATATTCTAAGGCATCTTCTAATAAAGAGATGAAATATGGTGTGTCTTCCAAAAGCCAAATATTGTGAAAGTTTGGCCTTTGAATGTTATGGGAAATAGATTACCATGGATGATCATAGGATATGAAATCTTCTCTAATCTCTCTGTATGATTTAGCGGGGAGGGGGTGGGGGTGGATTTACCCCAAATATCATTGATAATTTTTAGCATTCAGCCTGTATTGAATGGTATCGGAAACAGAATAGCATGGATAGTTCTGGAATGTGGAATTCTCTCCCTAATATATCTCTGTTACGGTGAGGGATTTTATTGAATTAGATTTTATTACTTTAGTGACAATTGGTTGAGAATATGGAGGAAGTCCAAATATCCTGCGTAATTTTGAAGCAGAATATTTGGGCCACCTGTTTACTGAATGGTAGGTAGGTGGAACAGAAAACCAGTGATGGTCATAAGATATGAAATGCTCTCCTTAACATATGTGTGTGTGGTGATTGTGTCCCCTTGGCGACAATAGGATGTCAAATTGTGGTGGAGCGTCAAATGTCATGTAGAATTTTGAGCCATGATATTTGTGCCCCTCTCATTGGAGTGTATCTGAATCAAGAATATTTTTTAATTTGTAGCATTTCCAGAATATAGTTTGATTTTTTGTTGTTCACTCCAATGCCTCAATTATCATTGTTATTCATCTAAAATTTCATTATTTATATTTATTTGGGCCATTTGTCCATCGGTTATCCCACCATCAACTTGTTCCTTTGAACGAATTCTTCTCAACAACTGCTGGACCGATTTCAATTAAATCACCTTTAGGGCATTGAACAAACAAGAGGCCAAAGGGGCCTGTATCACCACCTGGAACATAGGCATTTCAACTAAAAAGTCTATAAGTAGAATCGAAAGGCTTTTGAAAAACTTAGAAGTTGACCATAATTGTACCATAAATACAGCGGCCATGTTTCTTTAGGTATCAACTTCCTTTCTTTGAATAAACCTTAATGGACCGTATTCACTAATCATATCTCCCAAATTTTGGCCCGATCCATTCAATGGTTCTAGAGTAATTTTTGCAAAAACTATGTCATCCAAGATGGCCACCAAAGCATTTGGCTAATCAAGTTCCCTTGAAAAAACTTCAGCTTCTGCCCTAGATGGCATTTCATGAGTTTTGAATCAATTCACAAAGCCGTAGCAGGGAAGATTTTTAAAGACGTTTATAAAAATTGGACAAAATCCAAGATTGCCAAATTGGGCGTTCATCTTCGTTTGAACAAACTTGGGTCTCCATGCCCTAAGGGTGCTTTCTGTCAAATATAATTTAAATCGGCCCAACAATTCTCGTGAAGACATTTTAGCATGAGAGTTTTCAGCGGGAAAATGATCTACGATGGCCACGAAACCGTTTATCCGACAGTTTCAAGTGGCAATTTAGAAATTATCATACCCATACCCAAAAACCTGTATAAAACCAGTTTCTGCATCAAAATTAATCAAATAAAAAAATCTAAAAGACTGCCAAACATACTACATTTTGATTGTTTCACAGCAGCCATGTTTTTCTACCTATTAACGTCTCCTGAACAAACTATAATGACCCTTACGCCCTAATTATATTTCCCAAATTTCATCCCGATTCCTTCAGCGAAGTTGTGTGTAAAAAAACTAGGCTATCCAAGAAGGCCGCTGAACCATTTGGTCAATCAGGTTCTCTTGAACAAACTTGGCTTACCTCTTGCCTAGATGATGTTTCATGAGTTCTGAATCGATTCCCCAAGCTGTTTCGGAGATCTTAAAGAAGTTTTAAAAAATCGGATAAAATCAAAGATGCCTGTCGGCCCAATTGGCTATTGGCTTCATTTGAACAAACTTGGATCTACATGCCCTAAGGATGCTTCTTGCCAAATAAAATTGAAATCGGCCCCGTAGTTTTTGAGAAGTTGTTTAAAGAAAAGGTTGACAGACGCCTAGTAGCAGGATGCCGGTTGGTCGTCTTTGAATAAGCTCACTTGGCCATTCTGGCCAGGTGAGCTAATAACTCAAATCCTTTTTGTAACATTCAACAGCTTCCAAACATGCAATGGATGAATCCAATGTCATAATCATATCATCTTGCATGTGTATGTAGGCTGAGATCACAAAAAAAAAATGTAATGAATGACGTATCTAAGTCCGTCGTGAATGCTTAATGGTCCATCAAGTGTACGACTTGTATGTACATGAACTATTTAATAAACAGTCTCTAACTTGACTGGGCAAATCAAACTAGTCAAATTAGTTTTAAAATATTCAAGAGCTTACCTGTCTAGTTACCTTGATTTTGGGATTCTTAGAATGCAGGGTTCTAATTATATAAATCGATCCGAACACACGCAAAGCGTGGGCAGAGCCTACCTAAAAATGGGCGGGACAAAGCTAGAAATGGATCCTACTATTGTGGATGGCTATGGTGGAATAGACAAGAGGCCCAAAGGCCTGTGGCGCTCACCTGGATCATTAGCATTTGAACCATTTCATTTAAAGACATGAAGGATAATTTTTGGAAATGCAAGATGGCCACCCAAAAATTGACCAATCAAAATTCTGCATACTAGATTTGAAGCCTGCCGCCATAGGGTCCTTCCATCCAAGTAAATGAGTAGCGTTTTAAGCGATATCCGATAAATCTTCATCAAAAAATGTACCCACCAAGATTCTGTATACAAGTTCTGAAACCTACACACCTATAGCTAGTTGGAAATCCACCAAGCAGTTAATGAAGAGTAGTAGCATTTTGACAATTTCTGGTATTTTTTTTACAAAATCTAAGATTTTCACCCAAAAAATTAGTCAATCAAATTGTGAATAGATATTCTAGAGCCTACCACCATTCATCTACTCAAATTTGGTTGAAATATGTCAGGAAGCTAAGTATTAGAATTTTTAACATTTCCGAAGATTTTCACACAAAAATTCAATCAATCAAAATTCTGAAGAGGTTTTAGAGCCTACGACCATAGAATCCATTTACTCAAATTTGGTTGAAATATGTCAAGTAGCTAAGGAAGAGTAGCATTTTGATCATTTCCGTTAGACTTTTCATAAAATCTCAGATTTTCACCTAAAAAATTCTAGTCAAATTTGGTTGAAATATGTCAAACAGCTAAGGAGTAGCATTTCGACCATTTCCTGTAGACTTCATAAAATCTCAGATTTTCACCCAAAAAATTGATCAATCAAAATTCTGAAAAGAATTTGTAGAGCCTAACATGAATGCATCGAATCAAATTTGGTTGAAATATGCCAAACAGCAAGGAGTAGCATTTTGACCATTTCCTGTAGACTTCATAAAATCTCAGATTTTCACCCAAAAAATTGATCAATCAAAATTCTGAAAAGAAGTTCTAGAGCCTACCACCATAGAATGCATCTAGTCAAATCTGGTTGAAATATGTCAAGCAGCTAAGGAGTAACATTTTGACCATTTCAGGTAGATTTTTCATAAAATCTCAGATCTTCACCCAAAAAATTGATAAATCAAAATTCTGAAAAAATGTCTGGAGGGTGCCAGCTTAGGATCCTTCCAGCCAAATTTGATTGAAATCGGTCAAACAGTTAAGGAGAAGAAGCGATTTGATGGATGAACAGACAGACAGACGATGGCCAGACAATGGATGGCCGTCATGCCATAAGCTCACTTGGCCTTTCAGGCCAGATGAGCTAATAATACTAATTAAGTCATATGGATATTTTGCTAATTAATTAACTAATTAATGAATAACACAAGTAAGTTGGTGCACACACCAGTGAAGAAGACAAACCATTACAATCACTCATGCATTCTAAAGCCAATTAGCATTTCTTTCAGCTAATTCAAATATATCATAATTTTAAGGCCCGCTTGCAGAATCAGTAGATGAGCCTGCTTGTAAAATAGTATTTGGGCCTGCTTGTAAAATCTGTATTTGAACTAAAAATATGAAAATTCAATCTGAAACAAATGTCAGAAATGAAGGAACACACTACAAGAACGTTAAATGGTTATTACACCTTGAAGATTTTGAGTTTCTCTTCAAGAACTTCTTCTTACTTAATTGATGATGATTCTTCTCCATCACCAGTAACTGACTAGCGTTGCTGCGACAACGACTACTGGTAACGATGAAGAATGACGGCAGTCAGGCTCGCCTCGTCGACAGATGGTTAAGTGACGATATTTACTTGATGACTGCTGGGCCTATCTGACTAACTCTATTCCAAGCAAGGACTGGATGTTGCTTCCAGCTCACTACTAGATTCCTAAACTACTAAATGATTTGACAAACTCTAGTCTTACATAAACGTAAGATTATACTTTTTATTAAGTATAAGTTTTGAAACAAAAGCAAAATCGCTCACAATACAAACTGGTACAAAATAATGTACAAACTATCGAAGGCTATCTATTTCCTAAGGCTACTTCTAACAGAGCTTCGTTACGCAAACTCAACGCTCACGAGGTGTTCAGTGAACCATAGATGACGGATGATTAAATTATAAGACCGAAATCTCGTCTTATATACAATTTAATCCGTCTCTCTGACCAAGTTCTATAATAATGCTAATACTTAGATTTTTCTCAAATCTATTCCTACAACTGTTCTAGGTATGCCATAAGCACATTTTCACTGGCTAAATAATCAGTCCACCAATCAACCCCTGCTTATTTCTTCCTAGAAGTTCTGACCTGATAAATGTTGGTCTTTTCAACCAATCAGTGATCCCCTCATCCTTTGCCCGTTACATAAATCTATTCTTTATAATTCTTTATTACAGAGTTTGACCGACGCTGGTTGGTTATGACATCATCCTAACCAATCATACTCTATCCTATTCTTCCAGGGAGATGGTGCCTCACATAGACAAAGCGGCGGGGACCGGTTCTGATTTGATGTGATCTGTCATCTAACTAACAACTTTACGGAATGTGTTGTTGTCGCATACCAACATTTGAGTGACATATAGTTGATACACAAATTTCGATTATGTTATTAATTCCTGAAGGACTCTACAATGTCCATGTCCTATCCATTGCCTATTGATGGAGAAGTCTCGAGAATACTAGGGTGTATAGGCACATGAGCTGTATGATCTCATTGCCAGGTGGTGTTGTTTCAACCTAGTGTGAGAGACTAGATCACCCACGTCATCAACTACGTCCTTTTGTCACGTTCAGTTTCATATCTCCCAACACTAATTATTATACATCGATTATTTTCTAAACTACCATTCCTAACCACTGTTGAATATCATAAAAGTGTGTGCCGACTGAACAGCAACAACTTCTATCCAAACTATTTTCAAATACACATCAACTCAGAACCACATAATCCTTTCCAATCAATTCACTTATTTCAAATATTACATTATTAACTTAATCTATTAGCATCTATTAGTTTCACTGTACTATATCCAGCACCCTAGCCATTTACCAGAAATGTATATGGTCGATGTTGTTAAACTATTATCAGCTACTATGCTGATTCCAATTTATCAGAATCATAAATATATATCCTTAAAATAACAATGTCATCTGGACCTTTAGCTCACCTGGTATTTTCAAAGAATAATTTCTTTTGGGACTTACTTGAAATACAAGACATCCTGCGGGGTCATGACTTCCCACAAGACAATCCCATATTTACAACCTGAATGACTGATCGGATTGTTAACACGTTCACGATAGACAGCCAAACTTGGCATCTACAGTGGTCTTGAAGAATGTCAATTTGCAGTCATTCCGGTGATAAATTAAAAAAATAGTCATCTCTTGGCTGGCAATTGGACATCCAACAAGCCAATATTTAGATATTCTCCACCAAATTTTGCTGCTAATGAGTCAAATTCCTATTCAGTATGCAAAAACCAAAACCTACATGATAATATATTCACTGTTAAAATACATCAACTAATTAACAAAAGCTCAATTTCCCTTGAGTGAAGTTGAATGCACAATTAATCTCTAATCATATTTACAATGCTTGGGAACAATATCGCGAACGGCGCTGGAGGAGAAGTGATTTTAGCATCCAAGATGGCTGCCATACCAATTGACTGATTCTTTTAAACAACGTTGGTTCAGTCAATACACTAGATGAATGTTTCTTTGTTTACGGTTTAAATTAATCAGTCAAGCATTTTCTGAGAAAATTAAAGGAATTTCTAACTAGAGCCTATGACTATAGGATTCTTTCAGCCCAAATTGGTCAAAATGGTAAAGAGATGAGGCAATTGGACAATTTCCGGTAAATTTTTAATAAAATCTAATTTTTTCAACCAAAATATTTATGAATCAAAATTCTGAATGCATGTTCTATACCCTATGACCATAGGATCCTTTCAGCCAAATTTGATTGAAATCGGTCAAACGGGTAAGGAGAAATAATTTGACAATTTCCGGTAAATTTTTAATAGAATCTAGGATTTTCACTCAAAATATTTACGCAAAAAAAATTTGACTGATTCTTTTAAACAACGTTGGTTCAGTCAATACACTAGATGAATGTTTCTTTGTTTAAGGTTTAAATTAATCAGTCAAGCATTTTCTGAGAAAATTAAAGGAATTTCTAACTAGAGCCTATGACCATAGGATTCTTTCAGCCCAATTTGGTTGAAATCGGTCAAAATGGTAAGGAGAAGCAGCAATTTGACAATTTCCGGTAAATTTTTAATAAAATCTATGTTTTTCACCCAAAATATTTACGAATCTAAATTCTGAATGCGAGTTCTACAACCTATGACCATAGGGTCCTTTCAGCCAAATTTGATTGAAATCGGTCAAACGGGTAAGGAGATGAAGCAATTTGACAATTTCCAGTAAATTTTTAATAAAATCTCGGATTTTCACTCAAAATATTTACGCAACAAAATTCTGAATGGAGGTTCCGGAGCCTATGACCACAGGATCATTACAGCCAAATTTGACTGAAATCAGTCAAAAGGGTAAGGAGATGAAGCAATTTAACAATTTCCAAAAAATTTATGAATCAAAATTCCAAATGGACGTTCCGGATCCGAGCACAATAGCATCCTTTGACCAAAATTTAGTTAAGATTCGGCTATTGGTTAAGGAGGAGTAGTGTTTTAAATCAAAAGTTGGCGGACGATGAACAAGACGATGGACGGACGATGAACAAGACGACGGACGGACGACAGATGGTCGCCACAGCATAAGCTCAATTGGCCTTTCAGGCCAGTTGAGCTAATAATCAGCTGTTGGAAATTCAGGGAAGTCTCAAGAACACCAGATATTATACATAATTTAGCCGTAATTGCCATGGATAAATTACAAACAAGAGGACCAAGGAATGATATGCATATAATTGGTTGTTTTGGAGCTAGTAAACCATGCTAACCATTTACTGGTCAAAATTTAATTTTCGCTTAGAGAATGTCAATTTGCCAGCCAAGAAGGCTATTTTGAAATTTACTATTGGAATGACCGACGTATGTACATGTATCGAACATGATAGCCAGTGGGAATCTCTAAAAGAAAAATCGTCTTGACCTGCAAATACATCTTCTTCAATGTGTCGCCAAGAGTTAATTCATGTAAATCTTTGAAATATGAGTCAGAACTTAAATCACTAAAGGCTAAAATTACAATATAATAATTTTGAAATTTCTGTTGAGCAAAAAAATCTCTAGATCGCAGTGTATTGACAAATCAGACTAAGTACATGTAGCTATAGTCAATTGCAGATATTTAGGAATGTGTAATTGTCGGAAATGGCAGCTGCTACATATTGTAGATATGGGAGTGTCTTTGTGGGAAGTCATGACCCCACTGGACATCTTGTATGTACGAGTAAGTCCCGAGTGAAATTCAGATGTGAATACCAGGTGAACTAATAGACTGTCACCATGTATATTAAGATGTACCGATCAGCGGCTATGTTTAGATACGTTACTAGCACTGATCATCATCTATACTTAGATGCATTACCAGCATCTTATTATTTGGATATATATTATCAGCACTGGATGACTGGCAGCAGGTACGTCAGCTAGTGCGCAGGTACCGCTTCGCAGAAACTGAATCGAGTATGAATCATGATGGTTAGCACCAGGTTGGAATCAATCAAAGGGATTAGATATGACAAACGGACTTAGTTAGTTACGTAGCGGTCTGTGGTAACTCGTGTGCCGATTAACTCTAGCATTCTACAAGTTGTCGACTAATAGGTAATAAACATGACATGGACATTGTAGCGTCCTGTAGGCATTAGGTACACAATCGAAAGTTATTATCAAAAACATATAAATCGTAGAGGCGTGCTAATCCACCAGTAAGCCTTGTTATCAAACAAGCATTCGTCATTCTTGGCAGGGCATCCGTCAGAAGAGGCATGGTAATCCAGCCCAAACCCTTGTTATCAAACAAGCATTCGTCATTCTTGGCAGGGCATCCGTCAGAATGACATGGGAAGTCAGCTGGAATTCTAAAATAAAGTTAGGGGGATGACTGATCCCATCACTCAAGAACCAGCCAAACCGCATGTGCTAGGTAGAAAGCACCCTCCCGGGGAGGGAAGGTCAGAGTTTTGATTAATCAAAGTGATATCACAATCCAATGAGAATCAGAGCAACCTCCGGTGGTGCGAAACCAAGATGGAGGGAGAATAGAAACTAAGATAGTATATAAGGGGGACTTTAACTTTAATCGAGAGTTCGGTCCACCTCGCACCTTGTGAAACGCTATTGCTGAATGGCCTTTAGTAGGCAAGAGTTGATTGAAGTTTAGGGAAACTTAGGAAACATAATTAAATAGTCATTGCTGTAAATACGAAATCTGGTAACGGCATAAGTTGCCAAACTTTGTAGGCTTTATTGTACAGTTAAGTTAGCGAAATAAAACGATCACCTTGTGGTATATAACAAGGCAAAAGTTTGGCATATAATTGTTGTTACTCTAGAGAACACGGAAGACCACCGTGTCGAACCAATCCTTCTGAAGAGCGCAGTTAGATCAGGCCAAGGCACTTCTATAAATATCGTCAGGTCCCTGCACCTACGAGGCGAGCTAGTGTCGCGCTCTATCTTCATCGGTACGACCGGCTGTCGCAGCAGCCATCCGCACAAGGTTGTATCGAAGAAGGGAGAGCCTCCGTCAGCATTAACAAGAGTAGATAACCCGAAATCTTCAGGAGACGATCCGAAATCTGCAATATGTTTCAAAAAGAATATTGCAAAACCTGTTGTTAGTTAAAACAACAGCAGATTACACGTTAAATGCTTAAATTAAAAAATTATTACTGAAAGACGTGACAACAAAAGATGTCATATAAACACTTTATTCTCAAACAATTACAAATCAAAATTGTAAAAGTTAAATTTGTGGCACATAGATAGATGTAAAAAATTGAGTACACAAACTAGCCCTTCACACATTTTGGTTTTGATAGTCTCTTTCATGTGGCTTGTCAATTACATGTGCTCATCTGAACTAATGCCCCACAAGTCACCATCTAGGAGGGAAATGAGTGGATGTAGCACATTCACACTGACATACTTTTCTTGGGAAAGTATGGCAGTGAAATCCACAACCGTTTCCATGCAGCACAGGCAGCTTCCAGGACATGGAAATTAAATTAAAACAAAAATCTTATGGACATTTAACTCATTATCACTCAAGCCAGCCACAAATTACTTGTGCAGTAGTCTTGAGAAATGGCCATACGCACACCAAGATAAAACTACTTTTTTATAGCAAATTTACCATTGGATTGACTAGCTCAATAACTGAGCCAGTTATTTCAGTGATAAATTTTCAACAAGAACTTTCCTTTGATCTATAAATGGAAAGTTCTATGAGAACATGTTTTCGAACAAATCTTAGGATTATATGGTTAAAATCACAGTGTGATCTATGGCTATGATCTTTGCCAGAGTCATTGATATGTCAGTGCCTCAATTTTAAGATGACTACAGTACAGCTCAGACATAGCTTAACATGTTTCAAAACAAAACAAAATGTATAAATTTTTGTTCAATTAGGCAGCAAACTCTTCTAATCCAATTATGTTCAAAATATTGAACATAGTATTTCTTACTCTCATGTTTCTGTGTTTGTTTTGGAAACATGTAAACTTATTTTGAGCTGTACTGTATACAGGACAGCCGTTGAATATTGTGAAACTAATTTGACTGAAACCTGGTGCCGCCCTAAGCATCAACAGATCCCATGGAAATTGGTTTCAAAATATTCAACATATTTCATACATCAAAAGGAATTTGTTTGTGGTCCGTATAGCCTTGACCACAGGCAAAACAGAACAAAACTAGATGACCACTAGCATGAGTGAAAAAATTTACTAATCTAATTTGTGTGTAGAAGTTTTAGCCAAGTTTTTTTAAAGGAAAGGATCAAAGAACTAACATATGATCTTGAAAGACAGCTTTATATAACAAGAGGCCCAAGAGCCTGTGACACTCACCTGTACCATTAGCATTTGAAACATTTGCATTTAAATATACATGATTCTGTACATTAAACAAGATGGGAAAAAATTTCAAGCAAAATTCTGAAAGGAAATTCTGGCGCCTATGACCATAGGTTAATTTTATCAATTTGTGGCAAATTTTTAATAAAATGTTAGATTTTAACCCAATATAATTTGATGAATCAAAATTCTGAATGCAAGTTCTAGAGCCTACCATCATAAAATCCATCTAGTCAAATTTGGTTTAAATATGTCAAGCAGCTATGGAGCAGTAGCATTTTGACACTTTCCAGTAAATTTTTCATAAACCGATTTTCACCACAAAATATTTATCAATCAAAATTCTGAATAGAAGTTCTAGAACCTACTACCATAGAATCCATCCAGCCAAATCTGATTGAAATATGCGAAGCAGCTATGGAGCAGCAGCATTTTGACCATTTCTGGTAAATTTTTCATATAATCTAAGATTTTCACCCAAAAAATTGATCAATCACAATTCTCAATAGAGGTTCTAGAACTTACCACCATAGCATGAGTCTAGCCAAATTTGTTTGAAATATGTCGAGTAGCTAAGGAGTATCATTTTTACACTTTCCGGTAAATATTTCATAAACAGATTTTCACCCCAAAAATTGACCGATCAAAATTCTGGAAAATAAAATGTATGGAGGCTACCAGCATAGGATCCTTCCAGCCAAATTTAGTTGAAATCGATCAACCCATTATCGGCGAAACAGCAATTTGATGGATGGATGGATGACAGATGACGGACAGCCACCATGGCATAAGTTCACTTGGCCTTTCAGGCCAGGCGAGCTATTAATGAACCTACATGTATAGCCACCAGTAAACAAGAGGTCCTGTGTGCCTGTGACGCTCACCTGGACCATTATCATTTGAAACATTTGCATTTCAATATACATGATTCTTTACATTCAACAAGATGGCCACCAGAAAAATTTACCAATCAAAATTCTGTATACAAATTCTGAAGCTAGGTTTGGTTAAAATCGGCAAAGCGGTTAATGAGTAGGCGTTTAAATGATTTAGAACATTTTCCAAAAGTCCAAGATAGCCGCCGGAAAAGTTGACCAATCAAAATTCTATATACAAGTTCTGAAGTCTACCGCCAGTGAGGGTCCTTTCAGCCAAGTCTGGTTGAAATCGCCCAAGCAGTTAATTAGGAGTAGTGTATTAAGCGATTTCCTGCCATTTTTCCCCAGAAAATTCAAGATGGCCAGCGAACAGACTGACCAATCAAGATTATGTATAAATAATCTGAATTATACACCTAGACTAGGGTGCTTCTAACCTAGTTTGCTTGAAATTTTCAGAAAATCCAAGATGGCTGCCAGAAAATTTAACCAATCAAAATTCTGTATACAAGTTCGGAAACCTATTCGCCTAGTATTCTTGCCACCAAATCTGGTTGAAATTTCCCAAGCAATTAATGAAGAGCAGCATTTTAAACGATTTTCAGCTATTTTCCAGAAAATTCAAGATTGCTGCTGAGAAAATTGACCAATCAAAATTCTATATACAAATTCCGAAGCATACCAGTCTAGAGTCCTTCCAGCCAAGTTTGCGTAGTTAATGAGGAGTAGCCTTTTATCTCATTTCCCGAAATTTTCTGAAAATCCAACATTATTTCTTGAAACTTTACCACTGGAATGACTGGCTTGGTTATCGAGCTAATCATTCCAGTGCTAGCTTAAAAACAAATAGTCTTCTCTTGGTCTGTAAACAGACATTTCTCAAGACCACAACAGAAGTCGTTTTTGGGTATTAAATGGTAATGGTTAATCTGTCATCAATGAATTATCTATATCTTTGGAGTGTAGGCCTGTAAGGATCAGTGTATTATACAGATAAAGTGAGCTATCACACGTACATTAACATAGCCAACAGTAAGTATATGACAAATATGACTGGAATTGAAGTGGAATTTATCAATTCCAGTCAATTTAAAATATCAATTCCAATTCAGGTGTCTTAAAGGAATGGAAAAGGGAAATAACAAACAAGAAATGTTACACTGATGATATATTGGTGATGATTTAGGCATTTTTACCGTCTTTGACATTTTGACATTATGAATGCTCAGAGTACTTGTCTGTCTTTGAACAAGTAATGGGCTTGCAAGCTTATGCTATGGTGTAGATTGCTCATCTTTAATATGCTAACCTGGATTTCTGTCAGAATGTTAGCATAGCCATACACACATGTACAAATACTGGTGAAAAATTGTGATAATTAAAGTTACCAGTAATCATGGTATTGCTGATTAGTTATGCGAATCACTTGTAATCCTAGATAATATCTTGATCTTAAGCTAAAAATTTAACCTAAAAACAAAGTTTCAAAGTTCCCACTTCACAGTGACCGTGACCGTTGCACAGTGACCGTGACCGTTGACCTCAAATTCAATGTGCTGCATCCCTTCAATATAGGGAAGCATGTGTACAAGTGTGGTCCCAATCGGGTGAACCAATCCTGGGATATAAGACTAAGTTGAGCTAAACTAAAACCTTAACCAGAATTGGATGCCGACAGACAAATGGACAAACAGACAAACTGACAAATGGAACCAATTCAAATATTGGCCAAACCTTTTATTTTCGCCAATATGATGTTTATTGATAATCTCATACAATATTAAATAAACTTGATTATCGAGCCAGCCATTCCAGTGTTATATTTTCAAAAATACTCATCTCTTTAACCGCAGCGGGACAATCCTCAAGACTCGCTGAGGCTAAATGATGGTTAAAATGTCACATATGTGTAACAAGAGGCCCAAGGTTGGAACCATTTGCTTTTAAATAGACATGAATCGTTAAATTAAATTCCACAGGAAAAATCTACCAATCAAAATTTCGAATGGAAATTCTGGCGCCTATATTCATAGATAGGATCATTTTAGCTAAGTTTGGTTAAAATTGCTAAAAGTAGTAAGAAGAAGCAATTTAACTATTCCCAGTAAATTTTTAATAAAATATAACATTTTTAACCAACAAATTTGATGAATCAAAGTTCTGAATGCAAGTTCTAGAGTTTAGGATCATAGGATCCTTTTGGCCATATTTGCTTGAAATCAGTTAAGTTGACAAGCAGAAGAAATTTTACAATTTCCAGTAAATTTGTCATAAGATCTAAGATTTTCACCCAAAAATAGCTCAATCAAAATTCCGATGGAAGTTCTGGAGCCTACCACCATAGAACCCAGCTAACCAAATTTGGTTGAAATATGTCAAGCAGCCATGGAGGAGTAGCATTTTGACCATTTCCGGTAAATTTTTCATAAAATCTCAGATTTTCACCCAAAAAATAGACAAATCAAAATTCTGAATGGAAATTAGAGCCCATCAGCACAGGATCCTATCAGCCAAAGTTGGTTGAAATCGCTCAGAATGGTAAGAAAAGGCAATTTGTCAATTTCCAGGACATTTTTCATAAAATCTAAGGTTTTCACCCAAAAAATTAATGAATCAAAATTCTGAATGGCGGTTCAAGAGCCTATGACGATAGAGTACTTCCTGTCAAATTTGGTTGAAAACGGCCAAGTGGTTAATGAGGAGTAGTGTTTTAAAGCAAAAGTTGATGGACAGATGACGGACATACTCCACGACATAAGCTCACTTGGAAATAAATTGGGATTATTTGCGAAAAAGCATTTACTAAATCTAGGCGCGCTTAACTTGGAGCCAATTAGTGACAAAGCTGGTGCTTTGCACTCCGCCGTGTGTCAACTGTGTGTGCAGGTATACTGCATAGGCATACCTGAATATAACAAAAGCACACCTGAATATAGTTTTGTAAGTGGCATGAATAGTATTCTCTATAGGCACCGATGTAGCACGATTAACTCGCTACTACTAATTCACTATTGATCCTTTTGAAAATGTTAAACATGTATTTGAAAGTCACTTTTCTAGTGGAAGCAACGCGTTTCAGTCAAAATGATTGCAAAATACACTGCAGGTTTCCAAGGTCACAATATAATGCCTACTGAATATTTTGACATTCGTGTGACTGAATATAGACCATGTCTCTGGAAACAATGGCTTTCAGTCAAATTGTTTTAAAACTAGACAATATTTTACCTGTAGCATGCAGTGTCTAATCAGCTTAGCGCGAATATAACTGAGCTTATACGACCAGCTAGAGCGGGTATTATTTGTTTGCTCAGCATACACACCAGAGTGCATGGATCCAACTTCGCCACTAATTGGTTCCCGCCAAAATGCCATAAATTGTATTTAGCTGCTTTTTCCTAATTATTCTGATTTATTTGTGTCTTTCACTGGTGGGTATAGGTTGATTATTATATAAAGCTGTTATTCAAGAGCATATGTTACTTCCCTTATCCTTTCCTTTAAAATTCATCAATTCCAATTCTGGAGTCCTAAGATTGATCAATTCTAATTCCAAATCCGGAATTGAATTGGAATTGACGCATCTATTCCAATTCCAATCGGAATTGATCCCAACCATGCGGCCAAACATTATATTTTGATTGTTCCACGGCGGCCATGTTTATTTACGTATCAACATCCATTGACCAAACTTAAATGACCCTTAGTACCTAACCATATCTTCCGAATTCCAGTCCGATACATTTAGTTATGTTAGTGGTTCTAGAGAAGTAATTTTTTTAAAATATAGGTCATCCTAGATGGCCTCCAAAGCATTTGGCGAACCAAGCTCACTTGAACAAATCTGGGTCAGCTGTTGCCCTAAATGATGTTTCATGAATTTAGAATCGATCCCCAAGTGGCTTCGGAGGACATTTGTAGACGTTTCTAAAATTCTGTTGAAATCCAAGATGGCCACTGGCCAAATTCGCTGATCGGCCTCATTTGACAAAAGTTTGATTTCTGATGCCCTACGGATACATTCTGTCAAATGCAATTGAAATCGGCTCACGGTGGTTCTCGAGAAGACATTTTAAATGCCAAACTGCTTATCCAACAGTTTCGAAAGTGGCAAATTTGAAATCAGTATACACAAGAAACTATACATGTACCTGTAAAATCCCATCAAATAATAAAATCCAATATGGCCAACAAACATGCAACATGTTGTGTGGACTGTGGCAGTCATGTTTTTTTATGAATAGACCTATCTCCCTTGAACAAATTTTAATGTCCTTTAGCGCCTAATCATATCTCCTAAATTTCAGCATGATCCGATCAGCGATTCCGGAGAAATTGTTTTCGTGAAGACGAGGATGACGCATTTGGCCAGTCAAGCTTCTGTGAGCAAGCTTGCACTTGCATGATATTTCATAAGGTTTGAATCGATCCCCCAACTGGTTTCGGAGATTTAAAAAAACACGTTTTTCTAAATATCAAGCAAAATCCAAGAGCGACTGGCCAAATTGGCCGATTGGCTTCCTTTGTATGAACTCGGATCTCTATGCCCTACCGACGTGTCCTGTCAAATTTGGTTGAAATCAGCTGTCAAAAGTTTCAAGATTAAGTTGACGGACAGACGGTCGTCATGGCATATGCTCACTTGGCCACGAGCTAATAAATGTCAATGTGCAGGCGAAGAAAAAAGTATTTTTTAATTTAATGCTAGAATGACTAGCTGGATTATCTACATGTAAGTCAGTCATTCAAGTGGGAAAATTATAAACAAGAATTCCGCGGAATTAAATGTCTCGCCTGTCTCCTGTTTGTCAGAGTTACCTTTACATTTGACCTTCTGCCCTCCATGTTATCATGCTGCTTCCTAATATTATAGGTAACCATGTAACTAAGCTTAGTTGCAATAGGCTTAACCAATTCTGAAATATAAGCTGAAAAGTTTTGCTAAATGCAAAAACTTAATGTTGAAGTCACAGTGACTTTGACCTTGCGATCCTAACCTCATCAAGCTGCTGCCTATCATTATAGGAAACCATGTATCCATGTTCAGTTGCAATAGGCTTAACCAATACTAAAATATAAGCTGAAAATTTTTGCTAAACGCAAAAACTTATTGGTAAACTACCATTGTTCTGTTTCAAGGTCCCAGTGACCGTGATCTTTAACCTTGTGATCCCAGCATCATCATGCTACTTCCTATCATTATAGGTAACCGTGTATCCAAGTTTAGTTGCAATATGCTTAACCAACCCTGAAATATAAGCTGAAAGGTTTTGCCAAATGCAAAAACTAATGTCGACAGTTCTGTATCAAGGTCACAGTGACCTTGACCTTTGACGTTGTGACCCCAACATCATCATGCTGCTTCCTAAGAGTATAAGTAACTAGGTATCCAAGTTTAGCTGCAATAGGTTTAACCAATCATGAAATATAAGCTGAGAAGTTTTGCTAAACGCAAACACTTAATGCTGAAATAAAAGAGTTCTGTATCAAGGTCACAGTGACCTTTGATTTTGTGCCCCCCAACATCATCATGCTGCTTCCTATCATTATAGATAACCAAGTTTAGTTGCAATGGGCTTAGCTAATCCTGAAATATAAGCTGAGAGGTTTTGCTAAACGCAGAACCTTATAATGTTGACGCAGTTGCCGTCGGAAAAGTGATACCTAGGTCTCGCTTTTTCTGCTCCACAGGCGAGACAATAAAATATTAACAAAGATTATACCGTGACCTTTGACCCCATAACCGTGATCTCATGTCTGCATCAGCATGCTGCTTCCGTTAAATGTAAATCATCATGCACCCAAGTTTGGTTCCAATTGGATAAGGCATTGTTGATATATAAGGCAATCACTTTTGTTTAACGCAAAAACTTAACATAAAATATTAACAAAGATTATACCGTGAACTTTAACACCATAAACTTGGCCTCGTGATGCCTGCATCAGTGTGCTGCTTCCTTTCGATGTATATCTATCTCCCATGTACCCAAATTTGGTTCCAATTGGATCAGGCATTGTTGAGATATAAGACAATAAGTTTTACTTAACGTAAAATATTAACAAAGATTATACCGTGACCTTTGACCCCACAACCTTTAACGCATGATGCCTACATCAGCATGCTGCTTCCTTTCGATCTATATCTCCGTGTATCCAAGTTTGGTTCCAATTGGATCAGGCATTGCTGAGATATAAGACAATAACTTTTGTTTAACACAAAAACTTAACGTAAAATATTAACAAAGCTTATACTGTGACCTTAACAAAGCTTATACTGTGCCCTTTGACTCCATAACCTTGCCGTCATGACCGCTTTATCGGTGGGCTGCTTCCATTCCATGTACCCAAGTTTGGTTCCAATTGGATAAGGCATTGCTGAGATATAAGGCAATAACTTTTGTTTAATGCAAAAACTTAACTTAAAATATTAACAAAGATTATACTGTGACCTTTGACCCCATAACCTTGACAGCATGGTCCGCATCAGCATGCTGCTTCCTTTTGATGTATATCACCATGTACCCAAGTTTGGTTCCAATTGGATCAGGCATTGCTGAAATATAAGGCAATAAGTTTTGTTTAACGCAAAAACTTAATGTAAAATATTAACAAAGATTATACTGTGACCTTTGACGCCATAGCCTTGAACGCATGATGCCTACATCAGCATGCTGCTTCCTTTCGATCTATATCTCCATGTATCCAAGTGTGGTTCCAATTGGATCAGGCAACGCTGAGATATAAGACAATAACTTTTGTTTAACACAAAAACTTAACGTAAAATATTAACAAAGATTATACTGTGACCTTTGACCCCATAGTCTTGACGTCATGACCGCTTTATCAGTGGGCTGCTTCCATTGAATGTATATCACCATGTACCCAAGTTTGGTTCTAATTGGATCAGGCATTGCTGAGATAGAAACAACTTAAAAGTTTACGTCGCCGCCGGAAAAGTGATACCTATGTCTCGATCCTGCTATGGAGGTGAGACAAAAATTACCATCTGGCCTGCAAATGTACATGTACATGACCAGTTTCTTGACCAGTCATATCCTCCATCAGGCATGTCGAGTGGTTAGATTTACATTATTGCTCACCACCTATCAGGCCCAGGACCCGTTGCTCTGTAGGTGTGGCTTAGAATACACCTTCCGTATCCTCTGCGTGTCGTAAGAGGCGACTAAAGGAGGTAAGGGTGAGGTAACCCTGACAGAAACCTCGAGTGCTGAAGACGGAGGTTCCAGGCCGCACGGCGACTAATAAACCATGAATCCACGCACTTAACGCTTATGATCATGTCGATAGTCACTTACATGACTGGCGGTATGAGCAGTGAACAACAACAACAAGAAGAAGAAGGCCCAGGATCCATCAATGCCCCTAGAAGCAGGAGTATTGAAATCTGAGACAGATTTTGAGCCATTTCAGAACGTTAATAGCATCATAAGATCTCATAGATAGCCATAAAATGTCGCAGAATTCATCTCTGAAAGATTGTCAAATTAATTTTTAAAATGAACTGAAAAAAATGGCCTAATTATATCTCCCAGATTTTGTTCCAACCTGTACAGCGGTTCTGGGGAAGTCGTTTTCGCAAAAACTAGGTCATCCAAAAAGGGCCGTCGAAGCATTTAAACAATCAAGTTACCTTGAACACGGTTGGTTCATCTCTTACCCAAACTGATATTTCATGAGTTTGAAATCTCAACCTCCCCCCACCCACCAGTTTCAGATAAGATTTTTAGACGTTCATAAAAATCGGCCAAAATCCAACATGGCCGCCAGCCAAATTGGCTGATCTGCTTTGTTTGAACAAACAAGGATCTATATGCCCTAAGAATGCTTCCTGTCAAATTTACTTGAAATAGGTCCAGTGGTTCTCGAGAAGACATTTAAAATTTCCCATTGCTTTATTATGGCACGTATGGGGGCTTTTGGCTGGAAAACGATCAATGATGGCTGACAAACCGTTTATCCGACAGTTTCAAAAGTGGTAAATTTGAAATCTGCATACTCAAAAACCTATATAAAACCATAGAAAAAATCCAAAATGGCGGCAAGTAACATTTTGAGTGCTCATCAACCTCCCTTGAACAATCTTTAATGGTCCTTTGGCTGTAAGGTTATCTCCCAATTTTGGGCCCAATTCGTTCAGCGGTTCTGTGGAAGAAGTCGTTTTCACGAAAAACGAGGTCATCCAAGATGGCTATTGAACTATTTGGCCAATTAAGTTCCCTTGAACAAACTTGGTTCAGCTCTTCTCCCATGATCATATTTCATGTTTTGAATCGATGTCCCAAGTGATTTCGGAGAAGATTTTTAGATATTTCAAAAAATCGGCCAAAATCCAAGATGGCCGCTGAGCAGATTGGCCGATCGCCTTCGTTTGAACAAACTTGAATCTCTGCTCTAAGGATGGTTCCTGCCAAATATAATTGAAATTGGCCTTGAGGTCCTTGAAGATGGCATTTAAAATTTCCCATAGCTTTAGTATGAGAGTTTTTGGCGGGAAAATGATCTAAGATGGCCGCCAAACCATTTATCCGACAGTTTCACAAATGGCACATTTGAAATCAGAACGCTCCCAGAAAAAATAAATAATACCAATTTCGGCCTCAGAATCCATCAAATAAAAAAAATCCAATATGGCTGCCAAATATGCTACATTTTGGTTGGCTCCCGGGCGATGGCAGCCATGTTTTCTGATGGATTAAATTCCCTTGCACAAATGTTAATGGCCCTTAGTCCCTAATCATACAGCCTACATTTCAAACCGATTCATTTAGCAGTTCTGGACAAGTAGTTTTCACGAAAACTAGGTCATCCAAGATGGCCGACAAACTATTGGCCAACTTGAACAAACTTGGTTCAGGCCTTGCCCTAGATGATATTTCATGAGTTTGAATCGATCGCCAAAGTGGTTTCGGAGATTTTTAAAGACGTTTCAAAAAATCTGGCAAAATCCAAGATGGCCGTCGGCCAAATTGCCATATCATTTTCATTTGGACAAACTTGAATCTCTATACCCTAAAGATGCTTCCTGCCAAATATAATTGAAATCGACCAAGTGGTTCTGGAGAGGTTATTTAAATGAATTGTTGACGGATGATGGACGGACGGCTGCCATAATCTCACTTGGTCTTTCAGGCCAGGTGAGCTAAAAATGTAGTTTCTTTGTTATTCATTTTTGTCCATGAAAGCTGTTGAATATTTTGAAATTAATTAGGCTGGAACCTATTGCTGCCATACCATACATACATGTAGCTGACAATGCCTGAGGGAGCGACAGCTCCGAGTCAAATTGGTTTAGAAATATCAAAAGAATATTCTATACATGTACGTCAAAAAGAATTTGTCGTATTTGGTTTGTAAGGGTTAACACAAAGTCACACCTGGTCAGACTAGTCTGTGATACACCATTTATCACTCAACCAGAGTAAAACGGCTTCTGCAGTGGTCTTGGGAAATGTTTATTTGCAAACAAAGGACTATTTTTGAAAATTTACCACTGGAATGACTGACCATACAACTGAGCCAGTCATTCCAGCGGTAATTTATTAAAAATAATCCCATAGTCGGCAAATGATTTTTTTCTATAAGAAAATTAATATTTTCTCAAACAAATTTGACTGTTAAAGGGTGAAATAATAAAAAAATACAAGTGAATGGTGGATTGAAGGAAATTTCATTTTACCTTTGTCCGAGATCTAACAATACTCACCATTCTATTACTTCTGATACAGCTAGCCCTGATAGCTGGGCCCTAGGACTATAGACTTAGTAAGCTTTACCGACTCCGGGAACCGGGTACTCGTCTCCCAACTACCGAGTACCCGTTTGCCATGAAGCTCATATTGTTTGCATAGCCACCAAACAAGAGATACCCATGGCTTGCCTCCATGGGGCTGGGAGGCTGGGTCCGTAATAGAATGGTGAGTATTGTTAGATCTCGGAGAAAGGGAAATTGAAATTTCCTTCATTCTCCTTCGATCAATACTTACCATTCTATTACTTCTGATATACACCAGATTTAGTCAGTAACCTGGTGGGAAGGGGCAAGCCATCAATTGCTACTTTTGCCCCTTGGAGAAAGAGCTAGACTTAAACTTGATTAATGGAGACCTAAAAGGACCGTCAAGTTAACGGAACCGAATCACATTCGCATCACTGCCCTTCCCCCCCCCCCCCTTTTTTTTCCTAAGGAAAGGCAGAGAACTCACGAACATGCATCTCGCCTTAAAACACAAATATGCCAAGAGGGTTAACTGCTCTTTGCATATATTAGCCTGGGAACGAGCATGAATATATAAGATGAATGATCATGATATATAGACATAATACAAAAAACTCAATCTTGAATTACCTCATGATATTTGGATTTCAGACGTGGAGCCTCCAACCATTCACTTGTCCGGCCATCAGTGACACAATCTGGTTGATATGCTCTCGCTCGACCATGTCTGCTTCTTAATTCCTTCTTACAAATGCCAAAAAGGAAGAAGAGCAGTGTGGTCATATAGATATCGTCTCAAAACAGCTAAAGCGAGTGGATTGGCGAAGTCTGACACATCCCTCATATAGTAATCCGTGAAAGAGGACTCACAGTGCCATTGTGCAACAGCCATGCTGTCCTTTAACGGAACACCATTGTAAAGGGTGGTAGAGGCGGCTCTGAATGCATTCGACTACCCAACGAGAGATAGAATCCATGGATGCGTCGCCATATGGCTTCTTATGGCAGATCCACAGATGTCTATCATTCGACCGTAATGAGTTTGTCCGTTTTGTACTTAGTCAAAGCACGGACTGGGCACCAGACACTGGCATCACGATCAAACCTACTTAGTTTCGGTATAATGATCGGTTTGCCGGGATATCTCAAAGATTGATTCTTTGACATAAACTCTGCTATTGGCAGTATACGCAGACCCTCTCTGGAGACAATAAATCGGTCCCTCTGCTGAAAGTGCATGGATCTCACTGTGCCTTCTAGCTGAGGAAGCTGCCAATAGAAAGACCGCCTTTAGAGTCAAATGCTTTAGACTAGCCGAACGCAACGGTTCGAAAGGGTGCTTGGCCAGTACATTAAGCACTAAAGATAGACTCCAGGCTGGAATGACTACCGGTTGTCTCGGTCGGAGATTGCTCATTCCCTTCACCATCACACTCAACTGGGCCACCTCTGGACTATCCCTGTTGGCTAGACAAGGGATAACTGATGCCAAAGCTGACTTGTATCCAGCAATTGTGACAGGAGCTAGTCCTGAAAAGAACAGTTCACAGAGAAAGTCTGCTATTTGGTGAATAATGGAATGAAAGGTATCAATACCCTTTTCTTCACACCAGTCTGCAAATCTGTTAACCTTGTTGTTATATGACTTGAAGGTTGGCCTCCTCGCAGCTGCGATGAAACCTGTAGCTTGTCGGGAAAAGCCCTCCGACGTGGAATGGTGTTTGATAACATCCACGCAGTCAATTTGAACATTTCGGGATGCTCGTGTAGGAAGCGTCCCTTGGCCATGGCGATTATGTTCGGAATCTCGGGTAACTGCACTGGATTTTCCACCAGCAGATCTCGAAGATCCGTGAACCACGCCCTGCTGGGCCAAAATGGCGCTATTAGCAGGACCAGGCACGGGTTCCTCCCTGATCTTCGGTAGAAGAATGGTGGGTGGGTACGCGAAAGCGTGCATCCCTCTCCAGCTTAATGCCAGAGCGTCTGTATCGACGGCATTAGGATCTGGAATCGGCGAGACATAAGTCATGATTTGATCATTTTCCCTTGTGGCGAACAAGTCCACGTTGGGTTTGCCCCAATGCTCGAAGATCCTGTGAAGAACTGGAGGGTTGAGAGACCATTCTGTTGGCAGAATTCTCTGTCTGCGAGACAAAGCATCCGCCAGAATGTTCAATCGCCCAGGAATATGAGCTGCTTTCAAAACAACCGAGTAATTCCTGCACCATTGAATCAAGTGCCACACTTTGATACATAGTGTGGGTGACTTGGTGATTTATGTATGATACAACTGTCGAGTTGTCCGACCGTATCAATATCGCCTTGCCCCTGACTTTTGGAAGAAACTTTTCCAATGCCAGTTCCACTGCCATCATTTCCAACAGATTGATATGCAGCTGGCTCTCTTGGAAAGTCCATGTGCCCAAGACCTGGTGTTCTCCCAGGCAGGCCCCCCCCCCCCCTCATCCCTCCAGCGATGCATCCGTGTACACGGACAGCTGGGGGTGGGGTAGGTGCAGCGAAAACTCCTAGGAGATTCTGACGCTTTTTTCACCATACAAGATGCGACATTATTGGCTCCAAAACTGGCACCAGTTTTGACAGGGGTTCTGTTCTCTGTTTCCACAGAGACATCAGATACAACTGGATAGGTCTTCGCATCAGAGCAGCGTACGGGATTACCTGCTCCATGGAGACCATCATGCCCAGCATCTGAAGAAACTGCCTCGCCTGAATGTGGTTTCCCAATCGAAAACTCTTGAGGATGGCTAACAGAGACACCACTCTGGGCGCTGATGGGTAAACCCAGCCCTCTTCGAGATCGAATCGCATCCTTAAATAAATGAAATGTTGAGTGGGTGTCAACTCGGATTTCTCCTTGTTGACTATCCAGCCTAGATCTGAAAGCAACTTCAGAGTCAGAGCAGTCTCCACCTCTAACCTGGCTGATGATCAGCCAATCGTCTATGTAGGTGTGAAGCGCCACGTTCTCTTTTCTGAGACGCTGTCACCACAAGGACCACTCGGGTGAAAACCCTTGGAGCTGTCGACAGGCCGAATGGGAGGATATAAACTCCCATACTTGATTCTGATACGCAAATCTCAGAAACCTGTGACAACTCCTGTTCATTGGAATGTGGAAACATGCATCTCTCAGATCGATCCTGCCATTACCGACCTCAGAGTTTCCATCTGAAACCGAGGCGTATGGATAAACCAATTCAATGGCCTGAGATTGAGTACGGGTCTCCACCCCCTGTGCTCTTGGGGACAAGGAACATGTTTGAATAGAAGCCTGGAGTGTTCCGGTTTGCTGGTTTTATTCCTCCCTTCAGAAGCAAACCTGACACTTCGTTTTGAATGGCTTCTAACTTGTCTGGTTCCCTTGGAACGGGTGTCCAGACAGGTGCCAAAGACAGATTCTCTGGTGGAAAGTCCCACCACTCTGGCATGTACCCCTGGGATAATAATCCCAGGACCAGACTGTCTGACGTCACACCTCGCCAAGCCTCGACGAAACGCATGAGCCTTCCACCCACTATAGACGCCTCGATGCCTAATCGGGGTGTCTGCCTCGTGATCAGCTCCCCCCCCCCTCTCTTGACGAGAGAGAGTGAGAGAACCATTTTGGTCTTGGCTTGGCCGGTCTAACTGGCACCGCTGTTCCTTTTGCACAGGTGCGGTCCAGGCAGATGCGAAGGGAACCCTCGGGTATGATCCGCTCCCTTCTGTCCGCCCTTTGAGGACTTACAATTCCCCTTGCCCTTCCCGCCTCTCGGGCGATCAGGAGCAACATTGGGGAGGGTAGGGGCCCCCCACAACCTTCTTGGCTTTCTTCGCCGTAGGCGGCTGAGAAAACCCAGCAGAAAACAGAAGCAGCACTAGGCTTAGCTTTCACCTTGCTTTTGTGCTTCTTAGAAGGTTGCCCGGTCAGTGGCTTGACTACACCCCCTAGTGCGTGCGCTTGACGCACTAGCTCTAGCTGCAGATTAACCGCCAACCGATTCTGTGCAATGCTGGCCATGTCCTCTAAGATGGCCCGCGCCTGGCCACCAAAGATGCTAGGGCCTGTCAAGGGCATCCCAAGAAGACGCTCCCTGACGGCAGTAGCTGGACGCATATGGTCAAGGACCATCTGCCTCCTGGACTTAGTCACACACGCCTGCATCCTTGCCAATGCGTCCATAGACAGCACCAGGCCGTCATTAACGCACGAAAGCGCCACAGGTGGCACAGGGTGGCCTGCCCCTGCTTCAGCCCACACCGACTGAAGAAGACGATAAGAGTGGTTGACAGCATTCATTGCTGTCCTCACACCCCCATCACATAGGGACAGGACTTCATTATGGTGTACCTGAGCTTTGTCCACCAGTGCCGGGTCGAGGCCATCTGCTCCAGCACTCTGGACACCCAGCGGTCATCCACGGTGACCGACGGGACAACACCATACCTGTCGTATTCCCCCCATGGAATACGACACCTCGCCTGCCTCTCCCTGGAGGCCGCAGGAAGCTGCCCCTTGGTCATGCGTTGTTTGCTATAAATAGCATCAAGCAACTCCATAAACCTTGGATCCAGTCCAACAGACTGGATCCGGGCTGCGGGCAAGATCCCCGTCCTAATCGATGCAACCGATGGACGGGGTGCATCCTCCTCGGCCGTGGTCGAAACCAGACGGGTCTACCCTGGCTAGCCAAGCCAGAGCCTCAGACCAATCTGTCTCCGAGGAGGACACTCACGTGAACACGTCACCCGTTGACATGTTCACGGCCCTACCAGCAACGGCCTCCCGGCTAGGAGCCATTGCTGATATGCCAGGAACTCCGGTACCATATGGTTGCGCCGCCACCCCATGGAACACACCAGTCCACAAAGGCGAGATAGGTGAGTACCATGCCTGGCCAGCCACACCCATCACCGTGTCGGTTGGTGGCAAACCAACCATCACGGGACCGGTGCCCGGTACCGGAGTGGCCTCAACCACAGGCGGAGCCACTGCCCTAAGATAAGATAAGATAAGATAAGAATCTTTATTTATCGAGGGTAAATCTTCAGAGCAATGCCCTGATCTCCCAGAGGCCCTCGCCAAATAACTATATGAACTAATTAGAATTATATTTACAAAATTTACAAATCATGCACAAAATATATACAAAACTATACATAATTGTTGCAATGAAAACCTATTTTCAACCATTTCAATATCAAATATCAAATGGCGGAAAGACGACAATAATAAGTATGTATTTGTAATTCTATGCTAATGTAATAAACATGCTGTTGAGTATTTTGAAACTAATTTGACTGGGTGTCGTTTAAAGTTATTAGCCCTGGGCCCCGAGCAGGTTAAATTCGGCTCTTATGGTTAGATACTATTATATTTTGCAATCGATAAATTATTATTATTATTATTATTATTATTATTATTATTATTAATTATTATTATTATTATTATTATTATTATTATTATTATTATTAATGCAGGTACGTTGAAACAAAGCATAAAATCATTGAAAGTGTGTATGTATGTGCATGTTGTGCTTAAAAGATGATAGCGTTTCTGAATTTATAACACACGTAGGAAGGGAATTCCAATTTTGACTAGCTGTGTATGTGAAACTGTATTTTCCATAGTTGGTTCGTATTTTCGGAGGCTTCAAATGGCTATTAGTTTTAGATCGTAGATGTAATGTGTGTGCTGTCTCTATGGGTGTAAGCATGTCGCTGATGTACTTAGGTGTATGGTTGTTTAGTGCTTTGTATGTCATAATGTTTGATTTAATAGTTATACGTTGAGATAGTGGCGTCAATTTTAATTCATCATATAATTCCCGCGATGGTGTTCTATGTGGGACGTCTAAGATGATTCTCGCTGCACGTTTTTGAAGTTTTTCTAGTTTGCTCAACAATGTTGGCATACCTGCGTAATATACGAGAGAACAGTAATCAATGTGCGAAAGTATGTATGATTTGTAAAATAAGGTTCGTTGCTCAACATTCATGTACCGTTTATTTTTCTTTAACATAAAAATTAGGGAAGATATTTTGCTACAAATTTTGTTGATGTGTTGTTGCCAGGAGAGATTGTTGTTAATATTTAAGCCTAAGAGTTTTGCATTTTCTACACTTTCTATTTCTCCATCGACGATAGATATTTTAATTTCCGGATTTATCTGTTTTAGTTTGAATTTAGTGCCTATCATTAGTAATTTGGTCTTGTCGGTATTTATAACCATTTTATTGTTTTGACACCAATCATGGACGAATGCCATATCAGCTGTTAATTTTTCAGTTATATTTGCTACATTATCGAAATGGCAATGCATGGTTGTATCGTCACAATACATATCGACATTACAGGTAAGATTCATATGGAGGTCATTCACGTAGATAATAAATAGCAAAGGTCCTAACACCGAGCCTTGCGGTACGCCTACAGTGACTGGTAACATGCCAGATGTTTTGTCCGAGATTGAAACATACTGCTGTCTGTTTTCTAAATACGATCTAAACCATTTTTGCGCAAATGCATGAAACTTATAAATGCCTAGTTTTCGTAGCAGTATGTCGTGGTTTACAAGGTCAAACGCTTTTCTGAAGTCTATCATAATAGCTCCAACGAATTCTCCATTATCGACTGCAAATCGCCACGTGTCTATTAATTTTAGCAACACGGTTTCGCAGGAGTGTTTGGGTCTAAAGCCGGACTGAGATTCGCATAATAGATCATATGTAGTCAAAAATTTATATAGATAATTGTGTACATGTCTTTCCAGAATTTTCGATAAAATTGGCAGAATAGAAATGGGCCTATAATTACTAATTTCGCTTTTATTATCGGACTTGTGTAAGGGTTTAACTTTTGCGCATTTCCACATGGTAGGAAATACTCCTGTATCAATACTCTTATTAATAATGGCGGTGATTGATGGTGCGATAACTGGAGCGGCCAGCTTTAGGAAATGCGCGTTCAAAGTATCATACCCTGCGGATTTATTAGTTTTTAAACGGGAAATTTCACGGTAAACATAATCTACTGTTATTCCAGGTATTTTAAACTGGACATCGTTTGGAACTCTACTGTTAACATGCATTACAAGATCCTGTGAAATCGCGTGGTTTTTATTTTGTATGGCATTCGCAAGGTCGGATGCAACAGTAGCAAAGTATTTATTGAACATCTCACAATGTTGTCCGGTATCTCTAACCTCGTTTCCCTGGTTATCTAATAATATTAATGGCATTTTGTTTGTTTTGGGGCTGATGCTTTTTAAGATCTTCCATATATTTGAAGGATTATGCTTATTTTCTGTCAGCTGTATACCGAAATAGTGCCGCTTCGCGTTTTCTATCAATGACATTACCGTATTCTTCAATTCCCGGTATCTGACAATATTTTTAAACTTTTTGTGATAATCTCGGTCTTTCATCGTTTTCAAGATGTCTTGGTTCATCCATCCAGGTTGGGAGTACTTTTTAACTCGTCGCTCGACAATCGGGGCGTGGTTATTTAAAATATTAAGGAATGTTTCATGCCAAACGCTTAGTGCTTCGTTTGGATCGTTGACGAAATTAATTATATCCCAATTATATTCTAATAAATTTTGAATAAACTTGTTGCTGTTAAATTTTTTCTTACATCTGTATTTTATTGAATGATGACTATTAGTTTTATTAGTGACACTATGCCGCACTGCAAATACGGGAAAATGGTCGCTTAGCGCAAGCTCGCCTACACTCGCAGAAGTAAGCTTGCTTTTTTCAGTGCAATATACATGATCGATTATTTTAGCAGTCGTTTCTGTTATTCTGGTCGGTTTATCTATTAACTGCACTAAGTGAAATGCATCCATTAATGATTGCCATTTTGCTATTATGGGAACATTAAAATCTATATTAAAATCGCCTATCAGTACAATATCAGTATTATATAAATATGCGGCCTCGAGTAAAGATTCGAATTCGTCAATCCAGCTAGACGGTGAATCCGGCGGTCTATAAACACAGCCTAATAAAAATGGTTTTGTTTTGTACGGCTTAACTTCAATCCATAGTGCCTCCAAAGTCTCAGATTCTAGCTCCGCCCTCCTAAAATATGATTGGCTCTCCTCAACGTAAACTACAATGCCGCCTCCCGAGCGATTTGACCTATCTTTTCTCTCGATATTATAGCTATTAATTTCGATTAGGTTATTAGTCGAGATACTGCTAAGAAAAGTTTCTGTTGTACCAAGAATTTCAATTTGTTTTTTGCTTGTTTCCATCATTATTTTCAATTGGCTTATTTTGGGCAACAAGTGCTGTACGTTTAAGTGGCCTATGCGTATGCCTTTCGCATTTGAATTGAACAATGGGGAGTCATATTGTTTTGTTAATTTGATAAAAGCATTGTTACATTTCCATTGATCAAGAGGTGACCTAACACTTGCATGTGTTTGTTGGTCGGTTATCTTTCCAACGACACAGTATGAAATAATATTGATGAAATTTAGAAAACTTACTTTGGACATGTTCATGTAGTAGAAAATATTTACGAATTTTAGATAATTATTATCCGCAATCCTCATATTACAATTCTCTCCACTCATGGTATTATTTGCAAAGGAGAGATTATTATTATTATTATTATTATTATTATTATTGTTATTATCATAACATAGATTAGCACTAGTAGCGGTATGTGGAAATGTGGTAATATGAGCACTATAATGAACGCGTGGAGATGCGACAACTGGGTTGGCGGGTATACAAGCATTATCAGGGGTGCATGGGTTGGCGGGTATACACGCATTTTCAGGGGCGCATGGGTTTGCGGGTATACAAACACTACCCGGGGCGCATGTCTTGGCGGGTATAAAAGCGCTATCAGGGGCGCATGACTTGGCGGTTATACAAGCGCTATCAGGGGCGCATGACTTGGCGGTTATACAAGCGCTATCAGGGACGCATGGAACATCATTTGGAATGGCAATAGGTATATGACTTGTATCATCATCAAGACAGCACTTTGTAGTAGGTGTCATAGAATTAACATTAGCGATAACAGTTACTGTATTAGTGACAGTAGAAGTAGCACTAGCAGTTCCTAATACAACAGAAGGAGACTTTGAACTGATAGGTGGATGGTCATAATTTGATGATATACGGCTATTATTCTCATCATCGAAATATCTTAATAAATCATATCTGTTACTGGTTACAACATTATACATATATTCCGTGGAATAAATACACGTACAATTATTATTATTATTATTATTATTATTATTATTATTATTATACTTTGTTTGAGAAATATTTTTGTTAATTTTACACAGTTTGTTTACAATAGGCGCTCCTTCTTGGCCGGCCAATTAATGTCCAAGGCACCGATTTGATTTATGACCGTAGCCGTAACAGGAATAGCATTGAACCAGTTGACCATGACGACACATGGATGATTTGTGATTGGGCTCACCACAAAACCTACACACCGCGTTTCGAAGAATGGTCACGTAATCATTTATGCAACGTACCAGTAGAGAAGATCCGGTTTTGTTTATATGCACTTTATCTGCATAAAACAGGGAATTGTTTATCATACCCGCTCGTGAATAAAATAAGTCCGCCGACTCAATAAGAGTGAAGTCCAAGAACTGCTCCCGCACCTCTAAATGGCGATTGTATCTAGTGATGAAGTCATTACGCTTTCGATCGTCACCCCGTGGACACAGCTGACAGATGTACAACTGACATTGCGGTGCCAGCGTGTGTAGGTCACTTAGTAATTTGTCAAAGTCATGCAACACCTCACCGATCGGACTATTCGAATTGTTCGTACCTGCCATGATGATGATATTTCTATAATTCTGTAGGTCTATGGAGTATAGAACCTCTAGAATGTCCATAATCTTAGCTCCTCTGCAACACATAACCTGTACAGAGGGATCTAAGCCGCTTTCATTTACGCCCTTGACGATTGATGACCCTATTAACAGTGTTTGTTTAGCGGGATTTGAAGCATAGCCATCAAACTGTTTGGTCGCCGATTTCGTGACATTTGTTATAATGCCGATGGTTTGAGGGGGATGGCTCTTGTCACTTTCTGATAGTTTCACAGGACGATCCGGTTGATTGTTCGTCACTGTACCTGCTGGTTCGTCAGTAGACACCACTGTTATCGCCTCCGTCCGCGCTATAGCCACGGTTGACGTCCCGCTCACTGTCTTCTTGACCGATTTGCACTCGGATTTAGTGACCCGGTATTTATGTTTAAGGGACTGCACTGGGTCGCTACTCGTTCAGGTACATTCACACTTTTGTCCACCGTAGGTTTACTTATGATATTTGTAGCTAATTTACCTCGGAGGTTGGTATTTTCCTGTACGAGTCTACTTATCCTGGGTTCTTTCTCCATCACCATATTGTTTAGCGCGATTACCTGGTCAATTAGTTCCTTTACTGACTTTGTACTACTAGCACATGTCGGTGTGCTAGTGAAAAACCCTGGGGAAAATAGTTCCTTTGGTTTGGTCTGTGTGGGGCTACGCAACGATAAGTCCAACACTCCATCACACGATATCTCATCAGCAACATGAGTCCTATATTTACTGCGCGACATGTCGTCTTTCTTAGAGCTGTGCTTACTGCCTACTACGAGAGCGCTGACACCAACAACACCGCTGGCACCGTGGTCACCAGCATTGCAAGCGTCATCGTCGCTTATGCCGCAGGCGTCGCCTCCACTGCCAGCCTCGTCATCGCCTACATCACGAGTTTCGTTATCATCGTCATTACAAGCGTCCATATATTCTATGTTGCGCGATAGATAAACCAAATCAGTGGCCACCCAATATCGACAGTTCGTGCCCTGGACATGGATAACAGAGGTGGTCTTATAAGCTGTCACTGTCACATTGCACTGCGCATTGTCCGACACAAAGTGATTTACACGAAAAATCACGCCATTCTCTTCTTTCGCCGTACCTTTCCCATAACTTTCCTCTAATTTGCCGATCCAGCGAGAAATTGAATTGAGTTTTTTCAAATGTATCATCACGGAATATGTATTATATTTAATTAAAAACGTATCATTTTCTTCAATTCTCACAGTTTGTAAATCAACGCTTGTGTTCGTAAAAAATAAATCATTTTGAGTTGTTAAAAGACTTAGACATAACTGCCCCGACGTCTCCATTCTAACACAACATTGAGTGTGCCTACCCAAAATATCGACGCATTGTGTATAACACCGGATGTCTATTGACCCATGTTAAATTCACGTCCTTTCCTTAAGAAAACATAGGACGGCCAAGGTCACTAATGTAGTGCAAACGACTGATATATTTTGAAATAAACGTCACATAAATTACTATATTTCTACAAAAGTACTACATACTTTAAAAAACCGATTTCACCACTCTAACCACAGTAATCTTAGCTTCAAACTGATACTAATTTTAATACACAATTCGATTGAAAAACATACTAAACTAAGAAAAGATTGCGGAGCACATTTTCGTGTTTGTCCTTGAAGCTCGCTCGGTTTAGATTCGCGCCAAGCCAGACAGATGGAGGACGGTTCCGTACAGGATGGAATCGCCCTACATGCTCTCCACCCGTGGCATCACAGGCTGCAGCAACCTCTCCTCCTCTGCTGGAGATGGACTGACATACATTCCAGACAGATGGGCAGACATACAATTCTCCAGATAGCACATGCTCATTTATTGGCAACTGAACTCCTGTATGTTTAGTTACTAATCTTTTGAAACGTGGCAACTTTTAGCATTATCACCTAACAGTTGCCAAACGTCCTAACATCGCTCATTTCCAGTTAAACCATTTTGCCTGCTTCAGTACAATCAAATGCATTTCTCTAAATATCTCAAATAATATATATGTACCAGAGGGACTGGATGGAATTATTGATGTTTGATTGTAATTCCATCCCGTCCCGTATGGTACATAGATATTATGTGTCCTCCCTTGTTGAGAGTATCCACCTTTTATTTCACAATGCATTCTTCATCTCTCATAATATCTATGCACCATATGAGATGGATTGAATTACAATCAAATATCAAATTTCATTTAATTTACTAATTATGTGTCAACTTAAGCTGATGATATTAACCAGTTAGTATTAATGAGTAATTTGCGCTACCGTAAATGGTGGTAAAGCCCGATCCTAAGTATTTAAATCGGGTCACTATTTCTAGCTCGACTCCATTGTAATGCCATTTCTCATCTTGTCTCAACCCCCCCCCCCCCCCCACCCCCACGTCGTCTAGATACCAGAGCCTTTTTTTTCAATATGTATCGTTAAACACAATTGATTGCAGTAATTAGCCAATATATCTAAGCCATTTTGTAAGTCGTCTCTGCTTTCAGACAATAATATGATGTCATCCGGGATACAGAATTAAAACTAATTTTAAAATCACTAAAGCAATGCCATCAAAACCATTTCTGAACGGACGTGTTAACATTTTCATACATTGACATAAGAATGTTTATCATATTTCCCTTTACTCCCAATTTTAACAATTTATACCATAGACATTCCCACACCACATTATCAAACGCTTTCGTGAAATCAATAAAGAATACAATACAATTTCCCTATTATTTAGCAAATGAGAAATTAAACCATTTAAAACAGTATATCATCTACAGTACTGACCCCCGCCCTAAACCCTGCCTACGCTTCTACATATTTGCCATTTTTTGGCCCAGATATTAAGTCTCTTATTAAGAAATTTTGTAAGTAATTTACCAAGGGTACTTAGCAGAGTTATCCCTGTATAGCTTTTAACGTCGTTTATATTTCCCTTTTTTATGAATAGGTACTAACATGCCATGTTTTCGGAAATATGGCACTTCTAAAAATACCGTTGAAGAGTATCTATATATTTGGCACCAATTCATCAATTGCATTTGACTAAAATTCATTTATCAATAGGTCTGGTTCAGCACTTTTTCCATTTTGTAATTATTTATTTCTGTTTACCGCATGATGAATATTGAGCGTTTTCCAAATGATCGTTTAAAGATGCAGTTATTTCCGGATCTGCTTGATAAAAATCACCCTCACCAATGTCTATATTTATTCTCTTTCATTTTAACACTTTTCTTGAATTCTGTCTTGCCCTCGCCAAATTTATGCGAGAGTCAACTGATTTTCTTTTCTATGCCAATCAAGTGCGTGGAAAACCTCTGATCTTTTTATTTGACACTCATTAGGTCAGTGAGTAATATTTATGTGTCTCCTGTTCTCTTTATTTGAACCATTTCGAATGACCTTCATAACAAGCTCTTCGGTTGCTTTTGTAATAGTTCTTGTAAAGTTCTGGTTTCCACACAAATTTCTTATTTATTAATTTACAATTTTAGTGTCTATATTTACTTTCGTCTTGCATATTATCTACACATATTTGACACCTGAAATCTGTTATTAGGTCAAAAGTGGAGCATAAAATATAATCAGCTAGACTTTCCCCTTTTGAGTAATTTCTTATTTATTAAGTTACATTTTGGTTTCTTTCATACCAGGTATCGATGACACGTGACCCTCGTGGTTGTCTGCTCTATTTCGGGATATCTCGATTAAATAGCACATGATTACAATCAGGAAACATCACTAACTACCTCTCGTCCCACAACCAGCTTGTCTGTTTTCTGACTTGTTTGGTGCATCAATAATCTGGCCACAATTGCCCATGCACATCAATGGTCTGTGTTGGATAGTCTCGGCTCACTGAATATTGGCTACCACTCAAAACACTCGTAGCCTTTAAAATACTATCAATATCCATGCAGTCCCAGAACAACGTGATTAATGGACGAGGTTTTGACTGTTCTGTTTTAATGGACCTAGATGATGGCCGCGCTGGATAATAATACTAGCGCCATTCATTGCCATAAGTTTATGTTGCAAAATATTTTTAAGAGGACTCACCGGATCTTCATCATACTGCTTATCAATTAAAAACACCTAAGTCCTGTCTTCTACTCCTCTCCTCCAACTCAATGCATTTATGCTATATGTGTTTGATATGAGTAAAAAGTATGTCAATGTCTCTGTCGGTGCTGGAGATCACGTTTGTGTTATCTTCGACTTTAACCATTAGCACACATATGCTGTCTTTGATTATATTTAATTCGTCCTGCCGAGACATTATTGCATTTAATTTCTCATCGATTGACATGCACACAGCATTTTCAGTCATGTACATATTGTTTAGTCCTTGTTGTGTCATGCTTGAACGCAGATATGTTTTATTCCATGAAGAGCACTGAAGGAACGCTCACGCAGAGCGTTTGAGGCTGGCAGCACAAGAATTAATCATGCCAGCTTTCCCAGTTCTGGATAAAGTTCTGTATTCTGAGGATACCACTCCATAAATTCTACAAAACATTTGAACTTTAGAACTGATTGGCTGATGTTACAAGCTCCATTTGTAAATAGTATGCGTCAAGATCCTCAGCATACAGTTCCCAAATTACATTTAAATCTTTCTAATATTTTATTCCAATAGTAACACTTACTGACATTTTATAGATTCAGATATATCCAGTAACCTAACTGATCAAACCTATTAACTATGCTATTAATAGGTAAATCCAATACTTCATAGTACTGGATTCTGCAGTGATCTTTTAAGCAGGTTGGCTGGTTAGCCGTGCCACTATGTTCGTCAAACTGCTTTGTCTGTTTGCTCATTCTACCACTCTTACTCTCGGGTATATCTAGTTCTTCTGACTTATTCTGTACTCTGTTGTAAAACTTCTCAAAGTCCTCCTCTGACCTCAGCTTTTCAAGTATCAGCTTAGTATCTTGTGCAACCTAGAGTAGGAGAGTGGAAATGGTAATAATACTGCGTTTAATGCATGCTCAGAAGTACCATGGCAGTCATCTTGACTGGGCGTATGTGCGAAACCCTAGATTGATGAGTATGAGTGCAGGAAATTAAATATGTTTACCACATAATAAAAATGGGTGAAGTAGAACTATCTGTGTGCATAAGGCTATATGCATATCTTATCCGAAATGCAATTAAAATATCAATGTTATCTGCACAATATTGTTGCAGAAGACAATTCTTATTTCAACACATGAATTTTCCAACTGAATATAATCATGCTCCAGGAACTAAATTTCAATTCCATATTCCCATATTCATAATTTTATCTAAACCTGCTATTACCACTATGACACCAGAATAGGTCAATATAGATGACGCCACCCCCACCCCCGAATATATGTGTGCATTCTGTTGACTATGTAAAGGTGTCCACGATAATGAGACCTAATGTGGATATTTAGTTTCTCAAGGTCCATGCCTATTTTACTTCCTAAATCACTACGATGTTTCAGTATGGGGTTAATTATTTTTCTAGCCTGTTCAATTATGTCAACTTTAGATTAACCTTTACGTTTTGCGCATGTGTGAAGCTTAAAGTGCGGCGATCGCTGATTTGCCCATGTATATTTATGTCCCTCTTACAATATTGTTCTTTATTTATTGGAATATTTGTTTATGTTTCTATGTGTTCATTCTCAACTTTGGTCATTTTGGTGATGGGGATTTTGAGATAATTAGCATTTTTGTCAGATTTTGACAAAACGGCATTGATATATTTCTCTAAAACTGGTTAATCCGGCACTCCAGTTTCTGTCAAATAAACACTCATTCCAGTCTTTCGGCAGAGAATTGATGCAGGATACGCTGCACATCAAACTATTTTTTTTTCATCTCAGCAATATTTTATCCCACCTTTATGGCGCCAAATGTTGCGGACAGTTACAAAAGATTTGAATGAGGAAATGAAAGAATATTGCCATCATTGAGCAATGGGAAAGGTAACATTGATCAATGGAGCAGCCATCCCAGACTCTTGTTTTAACAATTGAATGAAACGTGCTACATATGCATTTCACCCAAAGGGTTCGATACTTAAAACGTCTTTAAGAACCAGAGTTATGGTCCTTGTTTCAAGTTGTGCCCCTTCATCTTGACAGTGCAAATAGTTTCACTGAAGAACATATCTGCTAAATGTGGTTTTAACCCTTCAGGAATTGACGAAACAAATGTATTTTCCCCATTAGCTTCAATAGTTTAAAGTCTTAATGAAACATGGCCCGTGTTTAATGGTGTGGCCTCCTTATATTCATAGTTCAAAGAGATATTTGACTGAAGGAACATATCTTCTAAATTTGGTTTTAATCTATCAACAATTTACGAAACATGTATTTTCCCCATAGGGTTCACTACTTAAAACGCTTTAATGCACCAGCGTGATGACCCTTGTTTAAGGTAGTGACCACTTCATGTTCCCAGCTCGGGTAGGACTCCTGTGTTTCAACATTTATTATGTTAACTTTATTATCCCCAGTTTCTAGACAGAGCTTACATTCTTTGGTTACGTTAGCATGTTTAACCATCAGCAGCTTATGTTTGCGAGTAACAGCTGCACATTTGTCATTAATCCAGTGATTTCCGGCCTAGCACAGGGTGGCATTCATCTGCCATTGCCTTTTACATTTTGGGCAGTTAATATTGTATTGTGTGGCGTTGGATTCAATTGTTCATTTATCGAGTTGAGCACATCTTTAACTTTTTTTGTTGAACTGATTTGGTCTTAGGTGGGATGACATGCTTAGTATGGAAATCTGTATTCTTGAATTTTTTATGTTACCATTCACTAAGATCGGTGACTTTGTATGGTACAGATTAATGGTATAATCAGGTTTGGTAGCATCAGAGGTTATAGTGAGTACCTTGCTCGTAGTGAAGAGTGGTCGTCCTTGACAATCTCTGTTATCATGGGTTGTCGCTACATTGGTAAGGTAATTGGAAATAGGGTTCCTGAAGAACTCGTAGGCACCAACATTGAAGAATGTTTGGATGCCCCAAAGGGTTTTAACGATGACAGCATCGTGCATCCTGTTTGCAGCTTGCATCTTTTTGTCCACAATAGTCTTTGAGAACATTTAATACTCCTGAGTAGTAGTAGCAGGGGTGTGCTGGGGAGTGATGGGTTCTCCATTTGCTGGTACACAATGCGCTGGAGATATGGACGTGCAATGACATGCAGTATGTGAGTGTGTATCCCCTGCCATGCTTGTTGAAGGTTCGAGTTGTGATTGCGAGTCTAAAGGCATGGCCAGGTCATGATTTGGTGCTGCTGATGTTGAACCGATGTAGTTTGTATAATTTGTTAGTATCTTCGTGGGTATGCAGAGTAATTATTGGCTACATCAGTGTTAAGAAGCGGATAAAATGTTTGTTGTACATGCATGTATTATAATAGGAAGCGGATAACATAGTTGCATAGTGTAAATATGGGATTGTCACATGGGAAGTCATGACCCCGACCCCACGGGAGATCCTATATTTTGCGTAAGACCTAAAATTAAATTAAGTAAATTTTGAAAATACCAGGTGAGCTAAAAGTCCAGGTGAGCTAAAGATGGATGTTACATGATTGCATCAACGATATATATATATATATATATATATATGATTGGGAAGTTATGATGCGTAATAGTCATCCAAGTACATGGCTAAGTCGACCACCTGTTATTTATAAATATGTCAATCATGGAACGGTGGAAAGTCGAACCAGCCAGGTCATCTCTTTATATGTAGTAATATGCACTACTGTTAAATGGATAGGGATGCCGTTTATAGCACTGTGTAACCAGCCGATGAGATTAACCTTTTAATATGATAATGATGGAAATAGGGAGATTTAGTTTAGATGGTTCTATGGTTGTGAATTGATGTGCATTTGAGAACGATTTAGTTAGAGGTTGTTGCTGTTTAGTAGGCAACTACTTTTAGTATATTCAGCAGTTGTTGATAGTTGTAGTTTTGGAATAAAGTAATGTTTATTGGTTAGTGTTGGGATCATGGAATTGTAATATAAATTGAACATGACTAGCTGACACAGTTGATGACGTAATCATTCTAGTATTTGATCGTGGGCTAGAACAACACCATCCGGTAATGAATCATCCAGCACGTGTGCCTAGCACCCTAAAATCCTCGAGACTTCTCCATTAGTATAGAATGGACAGGACGCAATGGACAGGACATTAGAGCATTTGGAAAGTATTCATAAAAGAATCGAAATTTATTGATAAACTATCATTTTATGGTATGCATCAACACAGCATAACATAATGTTGTTAGTTAGCTGACAGATCACATCAAACCAGAACCAGTTACCACTGCCTTGAGTATGCGAGGCACAATCTTCTTGGAAGGATTGGGCAGAGTATAATTGGTCAGAGTATAATTGGTCAGAATGACGCCATAACCAATCAGGATCAGTCAGACTCTGTAGCAAAGAATGATACAGAATAAAGTTATGTTCCATAGCAAGTGAGGGAGCAATCACTGGGTGGCTGGAAGGACCAATTAGTTATCAGGTCACAACTTCTAGGAAGAGATAAGCGGAAATTGATTGGGCGACTATTGTTGGACCAGTCAAAGTGCACTTATCGGTTGCCTAGAAGAATCATAACAATATGTTCTGAGAGCAGTTGATATTGAGAGAAAAAAGAAAAAACATCTACAGCCAGTCACTACGATACAAACGCATTCATCAAAGAAACAAAAATCCAGGCCATCTTAGAAAAACCCAACCCCCCCCCCCCCCCGAGAGAGCATCCTTCACAAGCACCGCATGCAGAAACAACCCAGACGAGCTTGCATCTTACAATACCACCCATCTCTAGAACACATAGGAAGATCCATCAGAACCTACTGGGAAAAATACATCCTAGCATCACCGATCCTATCACCTATATTCCCATCTTACCCAGTAGTTGCCTTTAGAAAGAACAAATTAATAAGAGATTCCCTAGTCCACTCTAGTTTAATTAAAATAAAAAGGCCAGTACCAACCACCCACATTACACCAACACCAGATGACACGGAAACCATACTAGGCACAACCAAGAGGTGCAATAACACCAAGTGCATCACATGCAACCACTATTTAAATACTAGTTCACTAGCTATGTCACTGGAAAAGAATACAGCACCAACACGCAAATGAGATGCTCCACTACAAATCTCATATACCTTATTGAATGTAAACAGTGAAGCTCTCAATACATAGGGGAAACAGGACAAACACTAAAGAAACGACTTGCACAACACATTTATGCAATCAGACACAAAACAGACACGAGAATTGCCTGGCATTTCAACCAACCATGACATTCTGTAACAGATCTCCAAATAATGCCCATTGAAAGGATTTTTGCAGATAACAAAAAACTCAGGCTAAACAGAGAACATTATTGGATTATGAAACTCAGAACAATCCACCCATTTGGTATAAACAAAAAAGTTTAGACAATAGACGCACAGAAACATACACACACGCATGCACACACCAAGGATTGGCAGACATGCGCCTCCAATAGCGTAAATGTCTGGATCCAAATAAAACACACACGCACGCACACATACATACATACACGCACGTACACACACACACACACACACACACACACACACACACACGCGCGCGCGCACACACACGCACAGGAGGTTTGACGGATATGGATGAAAGATGGATGGTTTATCGAAACAACGGTAAGTTGTATGATACACCCCATCATAATATCCTATTTTTTAGAACGTTACTTTTCTTTATAATCCATCATTTTGTATCTTTTTATAGATTCCTCACGTCCAATCCCCACACACCCATAGCTGTCCACTCACCCAACCCTCCAACATAAAAACCTAGACCCCACCGTTTCCTCACCCCGCCACACACCCATAAACACCTAGACCCCACCTTTTCCTCACCCCACCACACACCCAACATGCAACACCCATCCCACCCCACCAGCATCCAACGGTCAACTTGCCCCCAAACCCCACCCCACCCCACTCACCCCAGCCAATTATCTCCATCGAACCACCCCATCCATGGATAATATACACAGTTGACCTAGAATTCCTTTGAAACAATGGTTTGAACATTTTACTGTGTCACTCTTTTATGTCTTTTCCCCGGTGTACTATCATAAGTGACAGCATTTGCAAAGACCTGCCCTTACTGAACCAGCAAACCACTCTACAAATGTTTCCTGGAGCCACCATAGAGAGGATAATGCGGAAGATAACAAGAAACAAAATTCACCTACACAGCGACATTATTATACTGCACATAGGGACCAACCACATCAATGAAGATTCGCCACCAACAATCCAAAAGAAGTTGAACGACCTCATCACATTGATTCACCACAAGACACCACACACCCCAACGATCGCCATCAGCTCCATTCTACCACGTCCCGGAGACCACAACAGAACAGACGAGAGGTGCAGCGTTACATACATCCTTTTCAGCAAGCTAGGCGGTACTAAATTCTTAAAAACATTCAGAGTATTTTTTAAAAACATTCAGAGTATTTTTAAAGTATGGACGACCTGACCAAGACTTATTCACAGACGGCCTACATCTCACAACAGAAGGAAAGGCTAAATTGTCAAATTTCTTCACACATTTGTTGAGCCACCAATCAATCCAATCTACCCTTTAACCCCTTAGTGCCTAAATTTATTCCTGGAAATTTTAAATATTTGCTTTTTGAATGTCCATTTGCGGGCCTGGGGGCCTATTTTTGATGATTTGCCACTAAAATGACTGGCCCGTTTATCGGGCCAGTCATTACGGTTGTAAATTTTCAGAATTGATCTTCTCTTGGTCTGCAAAGGGGCATTCCGCTAGATCACTAAGAAGGCGGGTTTTGGCCGGTATAGTCACTAAAGGATTAAAAGTTTTTAAAAAACCCTTATTTTAAATATGTTTTTGTTCAACTATTTAATGACTTTGTCAACTTACTTTAAAAATTTTTTAATATTTAAATCATTTTATATTTAAATTTTTTAATTAATTAATTAATTAATTGTTTGAATACTTTTTCTAAAAACGTTTTTTAAAAATTTTAACTAACATTTTTTGTTTAACTATTTAATGACTTCGTTCATTCATTTGTACGTTTCCTTCGTTGGGTTGTCGCCAGTCCGTCAATCCAAAATTCACAAAATTCATTCAAAATAGATTCAAAATATATTCAATCCAAATATTATCATAATCTGTCCAGTCATACTCCTGCTTTTACACATTTCGAAATTTGTAACTGATTCATTCACCACCCACCCATTAGCCCGGATATACAATCTTTCACTCTTTTATTCCATTTAAACTGTACTTTAAACAGTCTTCACTCCGCCGCCACCCACTCAGGCGCACAACCCCAATCCCAACACCCCTCCCACGGCCACACCCACCCCAGTCCACCCACCCCATGCAGACCACCCTATCAACAACACCCGCACACAAAGAACCCCCCCCCCCACCCCCACCCCCACCCCACCCAAAAAAAACCCCCACCAAACAGACCACCTATATGCAAGGACCACCACTTTAAATATAAATTTAAAAATAGATTATATTCATATCCTTTTAATCTTTCTGTTAAATTTTCTGTATACTTAATTTTCCGTATATCTAAATTAATTACAGTGGATGCAGGGATTTGTTGTATAGTTAATCATATAGTTAATTATATATTTAATTATGTATTTAACATAAAAATAAAAAATAAAAAAGAAATTTGTACATTATAGTAACATAACATTTTATAGTTTAGACAATATAGTAGTATATTTACTATAATTTAATAGTTAAACAACTTTCACATAATTTCACTCATTCAAGGCATGACAAAGGAACACCCGCCCTTTGATCCAATCTAATCAATGTCAATACTGACCGACCATTCCTTTAAGCGTTCAAGATCTGAAGAAAGACAAGTCATACCTATATTCACCCTTTGATCTTGAACTACTTAGTCAAAGAGAAATTTTTGTCACCAATCCCTTTGAACATTTACCACCTCTAAATAATGCAATGGTATAGACCTGACCGCCAAACAGAAATTTCGTAGAAAAGCACTAGAATGCCCCCACCCCACCCACCCTGAGTAAATTAATCAAACCACTACTCCAGCCAGATCAGACCCTATAAATACAGGCCTACCCGACCACATAAATTAAGTCCTCTGAAGAAGGTTACACCACCGAAAGGATCCTCAGGACCATTAGACCCGCGTTTTTAGATTAAGACAACTTTTTATAATTTAGTGTAGATCATATTTTAGTGTATTTTCAGAAAGATATATTTTAGTGTAGGGCAATATTTATTATATAATTAGGAAGTGTTTGTATTATTAGGAAATGATAGTTTAGTTTAGTTTATATTATTAGGAAGTGCTAGTTTAGCTTAGGACTACCTACAAGGAGACATGGATTATGGCCACCATTAAAGGAAGTCAAACGTAAGTCAAAACACAGACCGTTGTATCATAAATCTGTTATAGCACACTATAATATAGCTACTGTACATATGTTTAATATTTCGTATTAACACACAATAATCAACTAAGACGAATCCACGCACACAGACAACAGCCATGAAGCGGCACAGTGATGCAACACCTGAACATACACCAGAAACACCTATAGAACCAAGCAAATTGGTAAAAAAAATCCCGCAGACATGCACACCTCCCATATTCAGTCAGACAGAGCTAGATCACCCAGTAGCCACAAAACACGAACACACACTCCAACAACTCTACAAATCACTATACAAGATAGAACAGCTACAACACCACATACACAACATAGAAACCTCAACCAAAAACAACACGCACATAATCAAACCTGACATCACGCTAGCCAGACTCCACTACCACAAGCAACAGGCAAACACGCACGAGGGAAACTTATTGGATACACACACTCACGAAGCAGACAGAGCAGTCGCCAAGGCACACATAACAGTTTCAAGATTCACAAAAACGGGTATAAAAACAAACAAAACCACCACGCCAAAACCCGACAGAACAGTTCCAGGCCCACACAAAGGGAGCATCCCAGCTCATGAATCTACACACCCACCATAAGCCAACCCAGACACGGCAACACCAACAACTCCACAAACAACCATTACTGCCAACACCAATGCTAGCACCAACACTACAGCAGAAACCGCGACAACAACATGAAAAGCAATACCAACAACCTCACCAACACCGACAACATCACCCATACACAAACATAGGTCAAGGACAGCAGCAGAAACCGCAGCACCAACCCCAACAACACAACCAACACGAACCACATTATCAACAACATCACCAACACGAACCACATTATCAACAACATCGCCAAGCCCAAGAACATCGCTTATACAAGCACACACAAACAACCCTGACCCAAAGACCCACATATACCAAACACAGTGCATCACACCATAGACCCATACAGAACCATGTGCACGCACATACCACGTATGTAGGTAAACTACATAACACCAACAACAGCAGCGACAACCAACACCCACTGCCAAAAAACGGAGAAAATTTACACATACAGAACAAACAACATGGACCACAAACAACGTTACAAAGACATGTCCCACAGACCAGCATACACCATGCACACCACCTATATATCACACCACATGCGCAGCCACCACTCCGTCCCCACCACACACAAGCACCACAGACAACAACAGTAAGCCGCCACCCCAACACACAAGCTCCTTCCACCAACCAAACCAGACCCAACCAACAAACAACACAGGCACACTACAGACCAGATCGTATGCGCAAGCAATCAAACAGTCCAAAAACGAAAATCTGAAGAAACTATTGCTCGAAATAATCAACGAACTAGACGTTTGAAAACCAGTACAAAAACACAAAAACGCAGACAACAACACAGTCTTAAAAAACAAACAAACACCACAGACATTGTAGTCAACCTGTCTAGTCATAAGCTAACCAGGGCAGAAAGCTCTATTTTAAACAATGGGCTGTCATTCGTACCCACACCACACCACCAATCAATACACACGCAACTACAGGCAATAGATCAGTTTATCAGAAAATTAGAATGTAAATGCTATTTTTACAGCAACAATTTAGAGAAACCTAAAGCACCACCTAAGTTCAAAATACCTTCAGAATGGAGACCCAGCACTACATCTATTGCAATCAACAAACTCAAGGCGGCACTCAACAAGCTAGTCACCAAAAAGCCTTAATAAGCCATCACACTCAAACATCACAGCCACAGACAAAACAGCGCTGAAAGCACTTGCAAACAACAAAAACATAGTCATCAGACCGGCCGACAAGGGATCGGCAATTGTCATACTAAACAAAACCGACTACCTGGCAGAAATACATTGACAACATTCAGATGACTTATGCTACTCTAAGCTCACGGAAAACCCCACATTAGAATACAAAGCCACAATCGATTCTTATACTGATGAGTTACTCGTCACTGGAGCCATCACAGAACTACTACACAGATACCTAACTGAGTTCAAAGTCAGAACCCCATGACTCTATATTAACCCCAAAATACACAAAGGCAAAACTCCACCACCCGGTCGCCCTATTGTATCCAATTGTGATGGTCCCACATGCCGTGTTAATGAATTCACAGATTACCTACTAACAGACACTGAGAATGACATCCCAAATCTATTGCGAGACACAACCTCTTTCATCCAGAGCATAGAAAACACAAAAACAGACAACGCATCCATTCTTTGCACCATGGACATTAGATCCCTCTACACAAACATCCCGCATGAAGAAGGCATACATATTGTCACTGAACATTACAGACAAACACTAGATAAAACAACATTGAACACGATCCAGCATACATTCAAGCTGACGAATTAGAACAACTTATGAGATACATCCTCACTAAAAACAGTTTCCAATTAAACGAAGATTTTTACATACAAACACACGGAACAGCCATGGGAGCCAATTTTAGACAGAATGCTCTCAGCATGGACTGGAAATTCTCCATCACATTTGGTAAGATTTATGGATGATATATTTTTCATTTGGAACAGTGATGAAGAGGAGCTACATAACTTTCACACACACACATGAATAAGGAACACCCCACAATTAAATTTGATTTAGATTTTTCAAGGGAGAAAATCCCATTTTTAGACATAATGGTTTATAGAAAACCAATAGACAAACAACAATATCTTCACAAAGAATCATGCCACCCGCAGAACCCAAAGCACTCTATCATCTACAGCCAGTCACTACGAGACAAACGCCTAATAACAGATCCTAGGATTTTAGAACAATGCACACAGGAACTCACACAAGCATTCATCAATCGGGGATACAAAGAAACAGAAATCCAGGCCATCTTAGAAAAAACCAAAAACACACCCTGAGAGAACATCCTTCACAAGCACCGCATGCAGAAACAACCCAGACCAACTTGCATCTTACAATACCACCCATCTCTAGAACACATAGGAAGATCCATCAGACCCTACTGGGAAAAATACATCCTATCATCACCGATCCTATCACCTATATTCCCATCGTACCCAGTAGTTGCCTTTAGAAAGAACAAATCTATAAGAGATTCCCTAGTCCACTCTAGTTTAATTGAAATAAAAAGCCCATTACCAACCACCCACATTACACCAACACCAGATGACACGGAAACCGTACTAGGCACAACCAAGAGGCGCAATAACACCAAGTGCATCACATGCAACCACTATTTAATACTTTCAACAAGTTCACTAACTATGTCACTGGAAAAGAATACAGCACCAACACGCAAATGAGATGCTCCACTACAAATCTCATATATCTTATTGAATGTAAACAGTGAAGCTCTCAATACATAGGGGAAACAGGACAAACACTAAAGAAACGACTTGCACAACACATTTATGCAATCAGACACGAGAATTGCCTGGCATTTCAACCAACCCAGACATTCTGTAACAGATCTCCAAATAATGCCCATTGAAAGGATTTTTGCAGATAACAAAAAACTCAGGCTAAACAGAGAACATTATTGGATTATGGAACTCAGAACAATCCACGCATTTGGCATAAACAAAAAAGTTTAGACAATATACGCACACAAACATGCACACCCAAATACACACACCAAGGATTGGCAGACATGCGCCTCCAATAGCATAAATGTCTGGATCCAAATAAAACACACACGCACACACACACCTACATACGAACACACACCCCTTGACATACACACACGCACACACACACTCCAAGGATCGGCAGACACGCGCCTCCGATAACGTAAATGCCTGGATCCAAATATAACATGTACGCATACATACACGCACACACGCACACACCAAGGATTGGCAGACATGCGCCTCCAATAGAGTAAATATCTGGATCCAAATAGAATTCCACATTCTGATCACACCCATTGATAAAGGCACAACCAACCTACATACGCACACACGATCTCGCTCCCCCAACCAACCTTGCGCACTCACACATGCACACAGGCGCAAGCTCACACACGCACGCGTGCACATCACTCAGATGTTTGACAGATATTTGCCGATTGGCAGGTATGCATGTTGCCATGTAAATACCTGGATCCGCGTTTTAAATAAGCTTGGTAACACAAATTTGGTCTGTCATTTTGTATCTATCTATCTATATATATATATATATATATATATATATATATATATATATATATATATATATATATATACATATATATATATATATATATATATATATATATATATATATATGTATATATATATATATAAATATATATATATATATATATATATATATATATATATATATATATATATATAGATCCCTCACAGCACATACACACGCACACATACACATACATACACGCACGCACACACACACGCACGCACGCACGCACGCACACATCACACACACACACACACACACGAGGTTTGACGGATATGGATGAAGGATGAATGGTTTATCGAAACAACGGGAAGTTGTATTGTACACCCCATCATAATATCCTATTTTTTAGAAAGTTTAAATGGTTCTATGGTTGTGAATTGATGTGTATTTGAGCTGCTTAGTAGGCAACTACTTTTAGTATATTCAGCAGTTGTTGATAGGTGTAGTTTTGAAATAAAGTAATGTTTAGTGTTGGTGTTGGGATCATGGAATTGTAATATAAATTGAACGTGACTAACTGACACAGTTGATGAATGTGTGCCTAGCACCCTAAAATCCTCGAGACTTCTCCATTAGTATAGAATGGACATGACGCAATGGACAGGACATTAGAGCATTTGGAAAGTATTCATAAAAGAATCAAGATTTATTGATAAACTATCATTTTATGGTATGCGTCAACACAGCATACCAGAATGTTGTTAGTTAGCTGACAGATCACATCAGACCAAACCAGTTACCACTGCTTTGAGTATGCGAAGCACAATCTTCTTGGAAGGGTTGGGCAGAGTATGATTGGTCAGAATGACGTCATAACCAATCATGATCAGTCAGACTCTGTAGCAAACAATGATACAGAATAAATTTATGTTCCATAGCAAGTGAGGGAGCAATCACTGGGTGGTTGGAAGGACCAATTAGTTATCAGGTCACAACTTCTAGGAAGAGATAAGCGGAAATTGATTGGGTGGCTATTGTTGGACCAGTCAATGTGCACTTATCGGTTGCCTAGAAGAATCATAACAATATGTTCTGAGAGCAGTTGTGTATTTCTGTGAAATGCCCAGAGCACTGCGATGCAATAATCTGTAGCTTTAAAAGATGATACTTCTCTCAGAACAAATCAATCCGGTTCATCGAGCCATCCGATTCAGTCCGCTACTCGGGAGTCAAGCTATGGCTATGCCTAACGAAGCTTGCTGTAGGTTAGGAGTAGAGTAGGATATGATAGGTTAGAGTAATATTTTATGTACATGAAATTGTACAAGTTTTCTTTGTATGAGCGATCTTGCTCAACCATTTGTACAGCTTGTATTATATGTAAATACAGTTTTTTGTAAGACAGGAGTTTGTCCATACCTTAGGAATCTAACTGAGCTGGGAGAAACATCCAGTCCTTACTTAGAATCTTAGTCCAGTCAGATAGGCCCAGCAGTTCAGAAGAAATATTGTCCATCTCACTATCAGTCGGACGAGGTGAGCGAACTGCAATTCGCTTCGTATTATTATCATCGGCGACCTTGTCGCAGTAACACCCTAAAGTCTCGGTAGTAAGCGGAAGTGATCCTCAAGTGTCAATCATTGGTAGTTCTTAGTAAGTCGAGTCTTAGGAGTTCGTCGAGCTCGCCAGGACGTTAGATTCAGTTACGAAATTGAGCACGGACTTATATATTCCGCACTGGAGTGTAATCTGTGAAGCTGTAAGGACTTGTTAGCTATGAGCAATCCAGCCGGAAAAGAAGTCATTTCCGTATTAACAGATCTGAACGATCGAGTTACATTTTTCATCGATTTTGCTAAATTATCAGACAGTCTAAAAGTAATTCAGCATCATGAAAATAGTGTAATTCATGTTACGACTGACGTGAGGTGTGAACCGCAACCTCGCTTAAGACATATCGTAGTCCAGTTATACTACGAATAGACAATAACTTAGGGCTCTATTAGTAGTTAATTTCAACAGTATTATGTTCTAGAATGGCAACATCATCAGCTATGCAGAGTACCCTCGAGGTAGTCAGCGCAGTCAGAATGAAGATTGCCGGCGCAGTGTCCAAAGAAGAGGACAGACGAGAAGGTGACCTCATACATCGACAAGAAGCATGTGAGCTTATGCAGCGGGTTAAGCCGTGCGACGGTTTAATTCTGGAGGAAGTGAGACCGTTTTTGGATGAGACTTGCCGCATCATACAGGCAACTCATGGAACATTGACAGGAATCCCTGTCTATGTGATGACCCGGGCGTTGAGAGAAGCGCTGTGCGGAGCCCTCGACCAGTTTATCCTGCACAAGGATAGAGCCACGCTTACCTTCAACAAGTTGGCGAAGTTCATTACCCGTAACTTCATCTTCGCCAACGAGAAAGAAAGAATCAAGTATGACCTTGATGCAGAGATCGAGCAAGCCGATTATTGGTTTTAATCGTCGACATAAGAAGCTTGCAAGGCGAGCATACCCTATCACCGACGAGGACACCACAAGAATAGTTCTGTCCACATACATCAGGGCCCTCCACGACCAGGATATGGGAAGATGCGTAGTTCGCAAGAAGGCGAAGAACTGTGAAGAAGCAATGAAATTAACAGAAGACGAAGAAGGTCACAGCGATCTGTTGCAGGAAATCAAGCTACCCGTACATCAAGAAGAGGAGATGGAGATTGATGGCATTTACATCAAAGAAGGTCGCAATATCTGGAAGATAATAAGGGAAATGAAAAGCCAGATACAACAACAGAACAAAATGATAGAAAGGTTATGTTCTGTGATTGAGGATTTACAGGCTACGCCTCAACCATGACATCAACAACAATAGCGAGCCATGCCCAAAGCAGCGCAGAAGAAGCGAGAGCCACTGACATGCTATAACAGCAGTCGGAAAGGACACATCAAGAAAGACTGTAGATCTCCACAACAACCACCACGAAATGGGGGTCAACAGCAACGGGATCAGCAGGCACCAAGAGCCGCTCAGCCAATTAAGTGTTTTAACTGTGGCAAATTAGGCCATATGGCCTCTGAATGCTATTCCGCACCTAGCACACCTAGTCAGCCGAAGCATAGTGACGTGCTCTAGATGTCAAAAGACGGGGCACTTCCAGACCACTTCCACATCGGGCGATGAAACGTCCGCATCAGCATGATAATTCCAGCTATGGATCTCTTATTAATGCGTTCATTTCAGTTTTACCACACTGCGTCGGACCACAGACAATCATGGTAAAGGGGTGACGTAACTTCGTATTACAGTCAAGCATTGACGCCATCACATTCACTCACAAACGTAATCATTCAACTGGCATAGCATATGCACAAACACACATATATATATATATATATATATATATATATATATATATATATATATATATATATATGTATATATATATATATATATATATATATATATATACACCTGTGCAAAAGTTAAGCACCAGCAAAAACAATAGAACGTAGAAACATGATGGTACAACTAGGCTGCCATACTTTTTGTCCCCGCGTTAGCTGACATAATTCCAAGTACGAAATGCACATGCATGCATGACTTCACGCCGCTTGATGTCCGTGCGTGGCGGGAAACAGCACACGTGTTCAGTTATGTAAAAGTCCAGTTTGAGGTGTAGAACATTACATACAGATTTAGGCGACAAGATTAGGAATTTTGTGTTCATGACCGTGGTTTATTTGTACAGAGAGAATTAGCTCTTGATTGTGAACCGCTATGGCAAGACGAAGGTTAAGTGATCGTGTGAAATGGCAAATCATAGGCATGCATACCACTGGTATGTCATGCAGAGAGATTGGCAGACAGCTGAACATTAACCATACTGTAATCAGTCGTTTGATTGCAAAACATGGGCAAACTAACGAGGTGAAGGACAGGCCTAGATCTGGAAGACCGAAGAAGACTACTGCCCGTGATGATCGAGCCCTAGAACGCCTTGTTAGGAGATCTCCATTCACCAACAGCAGAGTGCTCAGCCAGCAATCGGAAACGCGCAATAGAGTGTCAATGTCTACCGTCAAAAGGAGACTGTATGCTGCTGGCATGAAAGCTAGGAGACCTGTCAGACGTCCTCTCCTCACTGCACACCACAAAGAGGAGCGTCTGAGGTGGTGCAACGAAAGAAGACACGAACATGAGATCCTGGAGACGGGTGCACTGGTCCGATGAAAGTCGGTTCCTGCTTCATGCCACAGATGGTCGAACTCGTGTATGGAGGTCCAGACGCACGGCGTACGACCAACGTAACATCATGGAAGAAGTTCCATTTGGTGGAGGTTCCGTTATGATATGGGGGTGCATCTCATTTGATTGTAAGCTGGATCTGTTGACTGTACCTGGAACACTAAATGGACAAAGATATCAAGATTCCATACTGGATAGAGTTGTGGTCCCTCATTTTGTAAATCATGCACCTGGAACCCACCCTATATTCATGGATGACAACGCCCGACCACATCGTGCTAGAGCTGTGCATGAATACCTCCGCCAGAATGCCATCGAAACCCTACCATGGCCAGCAAGGAGCCCTGACATGAACCCTATTCTGGGAAACATGGTGAGAAGGAGGGATCCTCCTGTGCAGAACCTACCGGAATTAACAGACGCACTCCATCTTGAATGGCAACGAATACCACAATGGCGTATCAGTCGGTTGGTGACCAGCATGAGACATCGTGTCCAGGCCGTCATCCAGGCACAAGGTGGATATACCCGGTATTAATAATGACAGTCTCAAACTCGTGCACAGATGTTAAACTTCGTTTTCAGACACCATTAATGACAATCTAGCCACGTGTGTCAACTGTAGGGCAATAGTTGTCAGTTGTGTCAACGTAACCATATTCAGGCCTCGTTTTCAAGTTCAAACAAAAACATACAGTGTTTCCCCACCATCATAATCAGCATTCCTCTAGTTGCATTATTACCTCTTGCACTAAGATGGATGGGTACATAAATGTTTATGCTATTGCTTTCTTCATAGCACATGAATATACCCTCGCATGTGCGTAAAAATAGGGTGGTGCTTAACTTTTGCACAGGTGTATATATATATATATATATATATATATATATATATATATATATATATATATATATATTGGTGGTGACCCTATCAGAAGCACGATGACGTGATATGTAGTAATCACACATGTTCGCGTTTATGAGACATGATTGTATGAAATGCACGCAAATGCGCTAATCTGTGAACCGTTACTACATCAATAATGCACACTCGCCAATCATTATTTGGCAAAGATCATAATACCATTGTCGTTAAATTATATTCAAATTTGTAACAGCACATTTTACTCGGCTTTGAAAAAAGTTATTTATGAGCTGGATTTTACTGCGGAGAGCGGCAACACGCTCTCTGCGACAGCCGTTCTAATATTCTGAATGGCGCGTGTCTAGCTGCGTGCTATGATAATACATGCGGATCTGTATTTTTGGCATGGGTGGGATTTGTAACAAGCCACACTTAAGCATATGAAATATAAAATATATCCCAACAGGCTCATGACGTGATTTCAACGTGGATTCAACATTGAAACAACATCGTGTGCCTGCTGGGTATATGTTTTAGCCAGTCATTCCAGTTGAAATAGGTTTTTAAAAATAAGCTTTCCTATACTTGAAAATAGTTCCCTCAATGTTATACAAACTATTTTAAACCGTCAGCATAAAATAATTATGACGTTTTTCAGTAAAAATATACATATGCTATTCAAGTGCTTTTTTCACTATTATTATGAAGGCAGTCATTTCATATGTGAATTTTCAAAAACCATTTTCTACATATAAAATATGTTTTCACTCATCCTGCTTTTATCTCTAAGAACCTTTATGGTTAGGTGAAGATTATTATGAAGGAAGTCATTTCATATGTGAATTTAAAAAAACCAAACATCAGTGGTAACCCTAACAGTAGCACGATGACATGATATGACGTAATGCAGCATGATCGTGTTTACGAGACATGACTAACTGAAATGCACGCATAATGCTCACTAATCTTTGAACCGTTACTCCATAAATAATGCTTTGCACACTCATCAGTCATTATGTGGTAACGATCAAAATGCAGTTGGCGTGTGTTGGAAAGTACTGCATGCTTCAGCCTGCATTTTGGCGCACGTTATGGAGAGATCACCACAGTGATCCATTCAGCTGCATTTTGTAGCGTGTTTTTGGTGAGTGCAATGTGTGCAGATGTGTTGCATTAACATACCAACGCATATTGCCAATAGAGTGTGGGGGTGATGGGTGCACCATTCAATGGCATGATTGACAACGAGTATACAAATTAAATCATTTTAAAATTAATTATTAATACTGACATCGTAAACGACAGAACATATTATTACATCCATATGATTCTAGTACGCAACATCAAACTGCGATATGTTTACTAATACTACAATATTAAGACAATATATTAATTAAAGGCAATGATATTAAGGGTATCGATATTATGGTGTTAACAGTTGTTTAACATATATTACATAGGTGATGAACCTAAACCATGAAGTCATACACAACCGGTACAAATCAGTACTTTACCCTTTAGTGACTAATTTGGTCCTGCATCAAACTGCGATACAACGATATGATTACTAATACTGCAATATTAAGACAATATATTAATTAAAGGCAATTATATTATGGCGTTATCAATTGTTTAACATATATTACATCGGTGACGCGCCTAAACCATGACAATAATATATCATGCTTAACCCTTTAATGGCAAAAACGTCCATAACTGCCCTCCTTAGCGGGCTAGAGGAAGACCCATTTGCGGACCGAGAGAAGACTAATTTTGAAAATTTACCACCGGAATGACTGCCACAGGTATCTAAACAGGTATCTAAATCTTGATGCAGTGGTTGTTTAAGTCTGATGAATATTTTAAAATTAATTGGGCTGTGCGGTGACATAGGTAGCTACAAACTCGCATTCATGTTAGTTTCGTAATATTCAACAGCATAGATATATAGTTGATAGACCGCTAAGGAGGGAGTCTATGGATGGTTTGCCATTAAAGGGTTAAGCCTGATATGTTAATTAAAGGCGTCAATGTTATGACATTAACAGTTGTTTATCATATATTACATCAAAGTTGTGCATTAACCATGATGTCATACACACAAAAGCAGTACATCGTTACTATTTATATTTATACATTGTTCTTCTGCATGTTCACATATGGTTTGATTGACCGATTCTTGCGCATTTTGTGCATAGTACAAACATGAGCCGCTTACTTATTCTAGTAGGTAATACTGGAAAGTATAAATCACAAGGAGGGAGGACTTTGTATTTAATAAGACCAAAGAAGTCATGCACCATCTTAGCATTCAAATCGTCGCCTCTTACTACCTTGTATGCACCTTCTGGAAAACGACATTGTTTTATCACTGATGGGTACATGGAAACGCAGTCTAAATATTTTAGCTTAGTATGTTCATCCACTTCCAGAAATAATCGAATTGCGGGTGTACGCCCACCAAATAGTGCGTCACGCGGAGCTATGGGGTGTGCTAAGTCCAATTCGGTGATAAAATCATTTAGTCCATCTGTATTAGCGATTAGTTTCTTAAATCGCATTCCCACATAATTCTCACCATATATCCGTGCGATTCGAATAATGAAATGCGATATTGAAGAGCGGAATATGCTTCTTCGTATGTCTGATCACCGTGTGGTATATATGTCTGCTCACGTTTATTGCCACAACAATCAGACTCATGACCATGAAATTTACACCCGCAAAACTAGATAACAATATTTTTGTGTGGAGCGAAACCATCTACATAATGCCAACAAACCTTTTGCTCACCCTGGTTTAGCATGTGTAAGATTTGGTAACCCTCGCTTAACCTAATCCATTCCATCCATTCAACAGCGATCATGCTATATGCACGTTTTGCTCTTACCGAGTAGTCGGGTAAAGTTTGAATGCTATCAGGGTATAGACAAAAAGTGTGATATGCTACATTACATGCACCTGCTAGCGTTATCCCTGATGCGAATGGATTGTGTCCATCCGTTGATTCAGAAAATAAGGACTTAAATCTAGACACAGCTAAACCTAAGACGGTTACGTCATCGTTTCAATATTCGATGAGATTTTTGTCGACATCATAGTGTGCGTCTCTAGATATCTGCTCATTGTACCATTGATCAAATTCGAGCAATTCATTCGCTTTCATATTTTGTACGCCGAATACCTTCCTCTCAGGAAAGGGTATTACCGTACCCCAATACTGAGGTGAGTTCAGCTGATGGGGAAATATTCCGTTGCGCACAGGAAGATTAAAAGCATCGCCGACCTTACATAATGAAAGAGGAGAAAGGTTAATGGAATCGATGAAATGAATTGTTCCTAATTCAAATGAGAGAATTGAACGGCCATGCATGATGATGTTTGAGGGTTTTAGATGAAGGTTAATGTGCTTGCATATGCATTGAAGGATTAAAAGCGTATCATATGCACACACATTATGCGCAATAACGAGGTGGTCAGAGAAAACATAATTTCGCCGGACACGTTTTTTAACACGCTTAGATTTTATGCGCGTTAACCATTTAACAAACATCCATAGCGTCTAATCCGTGAAAGCGAATGTATCCATTATTCATGCTTTGCCGGCATGTAGCGCACTTAGCTTCGAGTGGCTGCTCAATGCACGTGTCACAGCATACGTTCGCTACCATGAGATTAACTTTATGCTCACCGACAATATTAGTGTTGTTAACGGCTTCTAAATATGTTTCAGTATCATAAATGATGTATTTTTGATAAGATTCGTACGTTAGATCCTCATCATCCATTTTACGTGTATGAAGCAGAGGGGACAGGCCTTTACGATTTTGCATGCCCCATTTGCGCCATGATTTGTCATACATCGCTCGTTACAAAACTTACGATGACAATCATTACATATTATCATATGCGATGCGACTAGAATTACACGCATCGATACCTGATTTAGGAGAGAAACATCAGCGACAGAGTGCTATGCAATCGTGAGTATTACTATATGATACGTTGCAATGGGGACAGTAATTGCGCACCATAAGAAATGTTATTAAAGAAATGTGATTATCGCGTTCCGAATGTAAAAGATGCATTGACTCGGAGTAGACTCGGATACTAAATTTGTTGCCGAAATGTTGATGAAAATTTAAACCAGTCAGTGCAATTAATCTCGTGTTCAGGAATACAACATGCTGCATGATACTCACGCGCCATATGCGTCTTATGTTTTATTTCGAATCAAATTGTACCATTCGTGTTTAGTGATCTGATTTTTTGTTTTCTCAATAAATTTTATGCCTAAATATATACTGGCTGCGAAACAGAATGGATATTACAATACCTTTTTTGACGCACATGTACTCGTCTTTATCATCACAATGTATATTTAGCAGATTTAAATGCTTACGATTGATCGCACTGCGGTGAATATCATGCTGGCCGCCAGAGTTGTAGTCCTCTACGCGAAAAACATGAAACTCAAAGCCATCTGATAGTTTGCATTTAGTGTTTGACTGAATTACTTTTTCAATCGAATCCAAAATTTGATCCGTTGTAATTTTATTCCACGTCATAAAATCCATCGTGATTGAATAATCTCAATTCTTATGTGGCCATTTGATTGAACATTGCTACAGGTACCGCGCCTGATATAAACTCTGAATGAGTTAATGGCGAATCGGTAATAGGATACTTCTTAAATGTTACACTATATTTTTTACTACGGAACTTACGTATAGTCTGATGTTATATAGTCTGAATAATCGATCAGACCACCACCTACCGGAGGTTGGATAGGAGCGTATGCAACGTCATTATATAAGAGGAATTGATCATTATTGATCGATAGATCGTGGTCATCATGTAACAAATATTGATTATGAGCATATTAGCGAGTGGAATGCGTGCAGATATTTGCTGTATAATGTTCTCTGACGACATTTTGCATGATTCGCTGTTCAGTTTGATCGAAGATAGGCACTGGTCGTGTAGGTACATTTATATAGTCACCATATTCCAATACATCAACGAACTGAGGTTGGGTAGAAGAAGGTACAACTTCGTGCGGTAAACAGTCAGATATTTGCTGCATAATATTCGCATCCATCGTGATGTCGATAGGAGCAGGTATGCTGTCATTATCCAACAAATCTAATAGAAATTGTTCATTATTGCTAAATAGCTCATGGTCAACATGTTGCAAATATTGATTAAGATCGTCATTAGTAAGTGGAATACATGATGATATTTGCTGCATAAAGTTTGCCACGTAGTTACTAGTCTCGTTTTGAACAACAAGTTGTTCTGGTTGATCGAAGATAGGAACTTGATGAGCATGGCCAAGTATTCTTTCACATGGTGTCTGATACACGCGTTGTGTAGTGTCATTGTTTAATGTCATGCGATCCTCATCGGGCATCTGCTGTAAGATCGTATTAATAGCATTCTCTTGTTCGTTTAGTTTATCATCCATAATTGTTTGAATAAATCGATATCCTAACGCTAAATGGTCAAATATAGTTCACTACTCGCTTTAAGAAACAAGATTGCTATCGAGAGAATAAGTTCGCTATATATTGACAACTTCTTTGCACATTAAACTCTCATTATTTATTTTAACACAATTCTATTAATGTCTTCGATCAATTTTATAGCATGTAGCGGTCGATACATGCGCTTATGTTAAATCATATAGCTTTTATACTAACTATAACCCATTTTGTTCATGCAGGTGGTCGCTGTGCGCTATTGTTCATAAGTGGTCGCGGTGTGCTATTGTTCATAAGTGGGCGCTGGACGTGATTGTTCTAATGGTCCAGCTGTGCGCTATGATTCATGCAGGTGGCCGCTGGATGCTATTGTTCTAAAAGTCATACAATGTTTAGCTTTAGTGTCCTCCATGATAAGGTCTGATGTGTCTGAAGTCATACAATGTTTAGCTTTAGTGTCCTCCATGATAAGGTCTGATGCGTCTGAAGTCATACAATGTTTAGCTTTAGTGTCCTCCATGATAAGGTCTGATGTGTCTAAAGTCATACAATGTTTAGCTTTATTGTCCTCGATGATATGATCTGATGTGTCCGAAGTCATACAATGTTTAGCTTTAGTGTCCTCCATGATAAGGTCTGATGCGTCTGAAGTCATACAATGATTAACTTTATTGTCCTCGATGATAAGATCTGATGCGTCTGAAGTCATACAATGATTAACTTTATTGTCCTCGATGATAAGATCTGAACTCATCTTCGCCCATTCATACGCTGCTTACTATATGTCACACATGCTACCGAAGTAATATCTTTCTCTCATGGGGTCCCATAGTGTATATATATGCCACACATGCTACCGAAGTGATATCTTTCCCTCATGGGGTCCCATAGTGTATAACTATGCCACACATGCTACCGAGGTGATATCCCCCATCGGGTCTCGTAGTGTATAAATATGCAACACATGCTACCGAAATAATATCTTTCCCTCATGGCCAAATTGCTAGGGCTTAAGATTTTCGCGAATTTTTATATAATTTCACCTATTCATTCATTCATTCATTCATTCATTCATTGATCTTGTTTGTTTGTTCATTCTTAAAATGAGCGATTATCAAATAATATATAGTAAAAATCATACAATATTAAATGTACTATCACACCATCATTGTAAAATGACTTAATCAGTGACATTTAACATTCCCTGTATAATGCGGCCATAATACATGGTTCTAGGTAATACCACTATTATTATGTCAGTCCTATTTAAAATTAGAACAATTTATAATGACAACATGATTATGACATTCATATCCAAGATGACATCACAAAGACTAGGGTCAAATACCAAGGTCGCCAAGGTCAAGAGGTTAATGTAAATAATAGTTGGGTTTCGATGATTGTCAAGGCTAGCTATTCCTTGAGTCCCATTTTCACAAGGTAAACACTGTCTGGCTTGTAGAAATTGCTTGAAACAACACTTAAGTTTTTCCAGTGGAATAACAATAACCGCTTGCAACTTTCGAATTCAGGATCTGAACCGTGCTACCATCTCTAAATACTCATCAGTGAGTGATGGCTTGGAAGCGCTTCCAGAACACAAATCCTCGACTTCGGAAATAGAAGCTGGCATAAACTAACCAACTCAGACATTTGACTCATTGGCTCGGAAAATTCTAAGTTGGTTATCCTGTTCTCGATCACATGCAAGACAATGAAAGAAGGTTTGATAGCACAATCCTTGACGAATTTCTGTGCACCTGTGTTCTGGAGCATTCTTGTTTGTGTCCTCTTCTGCCAAAATAAATTGTGAGATTGTAAGCAGTGAGTATGAGAATTACACACGAGCAGAACATTGACAGACTGATTGCTCTGCACCGGCTCACTACTGAAGTTATCATTGATAGTTTTATGCATATGTTGTTCAGGGGAACGAATATGCTGCTAATTAATAGTATCAGCAGCATGGTTATCAGCACACTGTGTTATAAGACTGTCAAAAAGATGGACCTGTCCAGTTTTATCTATAACCCGCCCATCACTAGCTCAGCTCCACCCACCCCTCGCTGTGTTAGGATTGATCGATCCTTGAATGCCCTAACTATCAATTTCCTGAAAACTATACAAGTAAGCTGTTGACTATTTTGTAACTACAGCGCCCAGTAGAATATTTTTTAAATAGTAAAGACAAACAATCCATACAACAATGCATAGCCTGTCTTCAAATATGCGTTGGTTACGTACTTATCTGCGTCACTCATGACGTCATTCATTATGATGTGATTCTACACGTCACATAGTTGAATATGACATATGATGGATGGATAAAGTGGAAAGGTCCATTTCTTAGAAAAATATCGCTGTGCCGAGATAAAGCTGCAGCCTGGACATCCAAGTCAACTGAATAACGTTTAACCTGATCCATCAGGCTGTCAATCTTGTTCTGCATAGGTGCGATTTTTGCACATTGAGTCATGGATGTTTCATCCAATTTAGCCACTGATTGCTCAGATGAAATCAACGCTTTCTGCAAATCCGTGATTGAGTCTCGCGCATCTTTGTTTCTATTATGAAGATCAGTGTTGATTTTATTAAGATCCGAGATAGATGCTTGCAATGTCACACATTTCTTACATAATAATGTATTCATAGTTACAGTTTTCTGTCCAACAACTGATAGCATGCATTCAGAAAGCTTAATGATCTGTTCCGCGAGTTGTATAACACACTCACTCTTACACTTAAAATTCAAATGCAAGTCGTGAAACTCCTTAGCATAGGCACAGTCTTTCTCAACTAAGCTACGTTTCAGGGTGGCACATACCTGAGTAGACAACAAGATCACATCTAGCAATTTGGTCTGCATCTCCCCATCAGTTCAGCACAATCAGTATGGGTAGTTGTACCGGCGTTGAAGGATGTAGAATGATCAATAAGGTCACCGGTACCACAACTAACAGATGTGCCAGTGTGTAGCATCAGATGCCATTTGTTCATTACAGTGGCTGATGATGTAACACCTTGTGCAGCGGTACTGTAGACTTCCAGAGGCATAGCTGTACAGAGGCTGCATTGAAATTTTCGACTCGTACTTGAAAATATGTATATGTGGTAGCTTGGTAGATACGTACATTCAAAATAGATTCACTGCTCTGCATTCACTTCAGCGAATCATAAAACCATGGTCGAGAGATTTCAAGCTTCAAAATTATTTATTTTCATATTTATCCATCATTGCCGGAAATTACAACAGACAGTCCACCAAAGGAAAGCCTTTGAAGTGGTGGACTCCTAACATATAAATATTAATAGCAAAATATAGTATAACATATATAATATGATGTAACATAAACAGACATATATTAACATGAACATTATTATTATTATTATTATTATTATTATTATTATTATTATTACTGCTATGTGCAGCGATTACAGCACTTAGCTCGGCCCGGTTGTTTGTTGGGACAATATCATCATCATGCATGCGTATACTTAAATTATGTTCTGAATCATAACCCCAGGTCACCTCAATTCCGCCATTATTGATACAAGCCTCAACACAATAGACCAATAGTGTGTCAGGTGGAATTTCTTAGCTTCGCACTGATGAGCTGATAACGTTAGCTGCAGCTGAATGCAAAGGTGTGTGACTGACTCCATTAGTATCCGCCCAGTATACAGATATATCCTTGTTCTTCATGCAAATTAAGAAACACACAAGCGCCTATTAAATCTGTAAATTTCTTATGCAACGTACCTGTGAAGCCCTTGACCAATGCTTAGCATGACACCCACTCCAAATGAATGCCAGTTTGTTTGCCCAAGCCTAAAGCGAAGTACTTAACTTTAGCATGATTGGATGTTGTGTACTCCGATACCAAGGCATTTGAACTAGCAGCTAAAGTACTAGTCTCCATCATGAATATTTAGGGAGACATTTTATAGACACATTTTAAAACACATGCGGCAAATGACTGCTTGAAACCACACATGAAAACTCACTTAAGACATGAGATTTTCAACATAGCTCATCCGCATCCTACAAATATCACAGAATTAGTGCAAACAATACAATAACATGTCTTTATTCTGACAAGGTCAGTAACACTGGGATTTGTGAGCACAAGCACTGTTCCTTTAATGTGTACAAATGGGCTTCTTTCCCATGTCCTACCTGTCTTGTATGCATTCAAAATATTTCCTTCAATTTTCCCCAAAAATTAATTGTAAGGGAGCTAATCGTATGAATTGTATGTCACAATTTTATGGACGTTGATTGGATAGTGGCGATCGAAAGTGTAAATTGTCAACTTTCTGACGGGAGTTCTAAAGCCTAATTTTTTAACGATTTCCTAGAAGAATTTATGGGGAATATATTCCTTAAAAAGTTTCAGTCCACTTACATGGTTCGAAGGGTCAAATTTGATCTACAGGGCTTTAGTAATTATAGGATTTTTCAATATTTGCAATCAGCCTTTAGTAGAGTAATGAAGAAATATGCAACGAACGAGTGATAAAATTCAAAATCAAATGTTTACTTTCTTTATAATGTACAATATTTATAATTCTAAATAATACCTAATCCTAAAATTATCCTATATGTAAATGGTCCAAAATTTTGAAGAAGTTGACAAAACCTTTAATTTTTCATTAACTTAAATTCCTTTCATTGATAACTTGACATCCAAACTTCCAGTGTCCAAATTTTATTGCATCGATTCACTGACTGATCAATGACACCATCTCTGCTCCGGTACAGTATTGAATTTACATGAGTAAAATTTCTCCCCTCACTGACCCCCTGAACAACCATAAAAAAAAATATAACAAAGAATTTATTAGATCAGTTATCATCAACATTTTAAAATACGTTTCCATGTTTGCGAATGTATATTCAATAATGTGTCAACATTTTATACATGCACATACATGGCGGCAAGCATGTCAAATTCAATTTCAAGGAAACACCAACTATAAATAATAGGTTCTTATACTATGTTAGATCACTGTATTATTATAAATTCTCAGATTAAGGCGGCAGCCATAGTAAACTTGAAAGAACAATGACTTAGAGGGCGGCAAATCAATGTCAAATAATTTCACAATTTTCCTGCCATGGAGGTTCCAAAATATAATAATCCATGTGAAGTCATTGACCATCATTATCTTCTCAATTAGTAAGATTTTGAAAATAATGAATATTCAATCACCTCAGAACAAAGATAGTAACTTAATTAGACTTTCATATCTTTCCACATATTTCTGAACTGGATATTACATTGTAGATCACACCAAGTAAGAGCAAAGTCATGATTCCATATGATTACGATGTTTCAATATACACCAAATACTTCTCTACTCTGTCACATTTCATCGCCAAATATTTCAAAGAGAAATACAATCCCAAACGCAATGTCACCCCGGAACATAATTGATTTTTTATCAATAATGTTTCAAGATACAGTGAGTCACAGATTACATCCATCCATTTTAAACTGAATATTCTTTTGGATATGGGCTGGACTATAGAAAACCTGGGATAACAGCTTATAGATACCGATATACCAATTCAAATCTCTTTAGAGTAACAAGGTCAGTACAAGTTTGAAAATAGATTACATCAATACAAATATAAATCTGAAATCTCATGTCAAAATTCTTAAACTTCTATTTAAACTAATGTATGAACTGGTGTTCATTGTTCAACCAATTTGGCGGAAGGTGATGCTGTCCTATACAGCAACATATTCCCCAAAAAAACATTGAAAAATGCACCCAAGTTCCTTAGCCTTTGACAACATAAAAAGGTAATATTGACATCATTGTGCCATGGGTTTAAAGCCGAATTTAAATTAACTAGTTTGATAGCAATCTAAAATATTTCCTAAATTCAATTTTCACATTTATGCCAAAATTAAATGAGATATTCGCGAACCATTGTACATGTCATTCGTGTCTCTGGTCTATTTCGAGTCATCACAATATTAGATGAAATTCTGAAAACAATTCAACTGCAAATTGGGAGATCCCAACTTTGAAGTAAAATTGTTCTGCAAAATTCCCATTTTACAACAGCGCCATTGGAAACCTATAGAAAGCCTTCAACCAATTTTGTTCAAGATAAACATTGATGATACTTTTGAAAACACTTTGACTGTGCATTCCGTTTCCCAATAGTCAATGGAACTGAACAGGCAAGCTGTCCAAAGTATATTCAAATCCAAGTCATTCACAAACACTAAGTTACCTCAATCTAATCCTGATAAGGATTTGACCATCAACCAAGATTGCAATCAAGCTCAAATGATCAAACATCAAATCCCAGCCAAAATCAAATTGTAGCCATGAATAGCTTCCTAGATGGAAATTCTGTCCGCAGAAACGTTAAAATCCTTTAATATCTAGGTCACGCTGACATTGTTGTCAATAAACAGCTTTTTAACAAAGATGAACATTGAAAACCGTGTCAAACTGTCGTCCAAATGCAAATATCAATTTTAGCAAAACTTCCTACCAGACAGAAACTTCCCATGTCATTTCCCAAAATCTACAGCGCTTACCGGAATATACAGGACAAGAATGTCAGGTCCGACACATCACCGCTTCAGCATTTTATTACCCATCACGCAACAACATACGCCTCATCCTGTAAAGAATGAAACAAGAGTAAATTATCTTTGTCTATAACAAAACTCTCCAGTAAGTCATGGCTGTCATACATACAACAGCTCCTCTTGAAATATTGTCTACCGCCGGCCCATGTTCTCCTAGCACAGCCTCCCTCAAAAATAGAATGGAAACACCAGGTCAACAAAAGAATAGCAAGCTTCTGGGCCGTGCACCTATGGGACACAGCATCTCAAAAAGGACTGACTGTCTTGGTCTCCCCCACTGTCTTCCAGCGCCAGAAGGCTGCTTTGGACTGTTTATGTAGGGTCAATATATGCTTCGGAATTGATCTTAGTCCTCGCTTCAATATCATGGTCTTACGAGGGATGGCCTTTGCTGCGTCTCCCGTGAGTGCACATGTGAGATCACTGACTGCTACTTCGACTTTCTCTGGAGTTTCCAGTCGAGAGTCCAGTATGTGTTGTGTACGGAATGTCACTTCATTTTTGTAACTTTGAATGTCTGGCTTGCGCCACACCCATAAGGATTTCCTTAATTCTTTACATGCTTGACAACATTTTTGGTGTGTGTATTCTGCTTTTGCAATAGACAGTTTTGCTATAACCGGGTCATGATCTGAGCCATTGGACTGGGCAAATAATGTACTATAGTCAAGTGTAGAAACCTCTTCTATGACTGAGCTGCAGGTGGAGAGCACATAGTCTATTTATGATGTGTGGAGTTCATGTTCCTTACCAACGTCGTCCCGCTTCCTATTCCAGAAAAAGGTTGGTTTTACTGGATAGGTGGCAATGGGGCTTATACCTTTGCTGCTGCAGAACTCCCTGAAGGCAATATCAGACTCGTTTGGAGGGTTGCGATGCAGAGGCATTCATGTCGCCGCACAGGAAAACTTCGTGCCCAGCATACGTCATCATGATCTCGTTGATTTCGGCTAAAATTCCTTGGTACATCTGCAGTGTCTCGGTAGGGCGTGATCTGTCATATGATGGCCTGTATGCATTTACTAGTAGGTAATTAGACTTGTGTCCTTTTATGGTCGCACATATTACTCTGTTGTTACCATTAGGCAAAGGGTTAATGAGTTGATCAAGCTGTTTATGCCAGAGTAGGGTGACACCTGCTTTACCTCTGCTGCGAAGGCTATGATTGGGGATGGCATCATTGTGCGTTTTGACTTCTGCATGAAAATCTGTATGGAATTCGGATAGAATGTGGGATTCATACATATTGTAAATATGGGATTGTCTTGTGGGAGTCATGACCCCGCCGGATGTCTTATATTTTCGAGTAAGTCCCAAGAGAAATTTATACTTTGAAAATACCAGGTGAGCTAGTGGACCGGTTGACATTTATTTAACTTGATGAATTATATCAGCTAGTGCTGATGATGTTATTAATATTTAGGTTTCCAGTAAATGGATGGTGTGCGACTATAGCACACTCGAACTTGTTGGATAAAGTTTTATGATCATAACCGAAATAGTCGAATTGATTAGAATAGATCCCATGGTTCTGAGTTGCAGTCAAACTTTGAGTAGTAGTAGGCACTTGTGGTTCTGTACTATTAAGTACCAGTGTGGTTATAAGCGATTTTTGCTCCAACTTATTGTCTTGTAAATTTGTACAGTTATATTAATAAAATCATCATCTTACGTATATGTAAGACACGAGTTTGGTTAGTTAATCCAGATAGAAATTTAGCATCAGGAATCTGATCTTTGAGTCGGAGGCAACCTCCGATCCTTACCAGCAAATCTTCTTAGTCAGATTAGGCCCAGCAGTCTTCTACAAATATCGTCATCACCATCTTCTCGACGAGACGAGCCGGACTGTCCTGTATCATTCTCCGCCACCGGCAAGTGGTTGTCGCAGCAACCCTACATCATAAACTTACCGGTAGCGAAGTGGGACCACCGACCCGTTAACAAGAAGTAATTTTAGTACCCGGAGATCCGAAATCTTCAATATGTAGCCAGTGTTCCTGCAGAGCGATTATATTGCTTAAGTCACATAATTCTACTAGGCTGGATTTGTTGAACCACGCCCCTTCGATATTATATGTGGCAATGTTTATATTGACTGCCGGATTGATGATTCCTTTCCATCGGTCTTGGTTTTTTCCTTGGGCTCTGCTCTAAAAAATGAGATGAGTCTGGTGTGCTTTTTTCGTCCACACTATGCTGCACATCTGGAGTTATATCCAATGGGCTGTCAAGACTAGGCTCATTTATATGGAGAGATGTCTGGTTTTCAGGCGTACTCGTGTTATGTGGTGTGTTTTCGCTAGGTATGGTGGCTGCCGGATTGTTTTCATCGGCTGTATCACGCTGCTGGCTCTGAGAGGGTTTCTGGCTTCGTGAGTGCGGGTTTGGCCTCTAGGCGTGCTAATTCTGGCTTTGCCGGCCTGCTTCTGAGCAGATCCAGGATGGTTTCCTGCTGATGGCTTGGTAGGGTTATGATCCTTTTCATGTCTCTGTAAGACACTGCGGCTAAGAGGCACTACAGTGGATCGCTGTGCTGGCATGGTAGCAGGTGTTTGTGGTGGTCTTGTGTTGGATTGCTTTGCTGACCGAAATGACGAATCCAGGTGGTGGCCTTGCATTGGGCTGTTGCACTGACTGTGATAACCTTAAGTTAGACCGCTGTAGTGGCTGTATACCGAAACCAGGTGGGGGTTGAATGCTTGACTGACGTGCCCGCTGTGTGACAAATCCTGGTAGTGGCCTTGCAGCCGTATCAGGTTGGTGAACAGACTGTGTGGTAGAATCAGATATGCTGCTTGGTCTCGCCGCTGGTGGGAACCCCGTTGGATATGGGGGCGGTGGATAAAGTATGTAGCTTGTATGCTGAGGCTGAGATGGTGCATAACCATAAAATGACGGCTGGCCTGTAAACTGCGATGCCTGAACTAGTGGCCGTGTGGGTCTTAGTTGTGCTGGTTGTGATGGCAAAAATATTGCCATTGATGGAGTGATTACGGATGGTTGATGAGCTGATGACAATTGTACAGCTGAAGGCGGCTGATACATGTACATTGAGGCAGATGATGTGGTTACTTGTGGATAGTATACTGAAGATGGCACCTGAGGAGGAGCTAGATGTGAAGGCGGTTAAGTCATCGTGGATGCCCATGTCGGACTTAGCAGAGTCATCATAGTTAACCATGTATCGAAGTTTAATTGCAATAGGCTGAGCAACAGAGTAACCACTCCTGAAATAGAAGCTGAAAAGCTTTGCTAAACGCAAAAACGTAATGTTGAAGTAACAGAGTTCTGTATCAAGGTCACAGTGACCTTGACTTTTGACCTTGTGACCCCAACATCATCATGCTGCTTCCTAACATTATAGGTAACCATGTATTCAAGTTCAGTTGCAATAGGCTTAACCAATCCTGAAATATAAGCTGAAAAGTTTTGCTAAATGCAAAAACTTAATGTCGCTGTCAGAAAAGTGATACCTATGTCTCGCTTTTTCTGCTTCACAGGGGAGACAAAACCTACTGACATTAAGATAGCATTTACCCTGCTGGAATAGGGGTGAGCCCATCGAGACTTGCGTTCCTGATACAGATACAGAATGGCCGCTCATTTTGTCAGAGGCTTATTCTCAGCATGAAGCCAAGGCACTATTTTTAGATTGCGATTTTACAAGCAATATTCTATGATTTTATATATCTATGTTTATAACTAAACGGGCTGGTACCCGACTCCTTATACCCGACTCCTCGTCAATTGGAGTCGGCTATACAATTTTTGGAGCCGATTACCCGCTTAAGGTGACAAAAGCGAAACTTCTAATGTCGGTCTAAAGTTACGATTAACCCTTGTTTTTGTGAAATTTCAACGACATCGAGCGCTTCACTTCATGGTAAAACATCATAATTAACTTATCCTTGTCAATCTACCGTTACAACCTATTTTATACGTCTTATATAAAATAGAATATTATTGATTTTTGTTCATTAAATGTGTTGAATCTGTTGAACCGGTTATTGTAAACATTTCCAAACAAAAGGTCGCCAAACCTCCGGAGCTACATCCTATTGATCAGCGTAGATCAATCATCAATGACGCCGCAATAACAGCGACAGTGTTTCATATCATCTGGAGAGGGGATGCACGTAAGCAGGTACAAATTCGCACGTAAAAATCACAACACTCATATGGTTGATGTTTTAAGCATATGTTGTTTATCAATCGTTGATTTTAAGGATTACAAACAAGAGCCAATATTGCATACCAGTCGATAATCTAAACAAGTTAGTACAACATCATCATCATCATCATCACCTCTTTAACTTAGATAAATGTAGTGTTTTACATTTAATACACAATAACGTGTACTATAGCTATAAAATGGGAAGCAATACACTAGCAAAAAGCATTGAAGAAAAAGATTTGGGAATAACGATTCAACAATCAATGAAAGTTCTCTAGAAAAAGAAGGTGATAGACAATAATAATAATAATAATAATGAAAATAATAATAGTAGAAACAGGATGAACTCCAGCCCCCCCCCCCAACCCCCACCCCCCTTCATCCCCTAGCCCATTCCAATGAGTGAAATATGTTACCCACAGTATGAAGAACAATAAAAAACAAGTGAACCATGTTTGTCAAATGTCTTGTCTTTTTCTCTTTTTTTCCGCTTCTTTTTCTATGTCAAATCCTATATTATTTGTCTGTAGTTATGTATAAATATATTGTCATAATGCTTTATGTCTACTTATGTTAAATCATGTGTAACTTGTATGTTATTCTATGTCAGGGGTCCACAAGCTAATAGGCACAGCCTCCAGTGGACTCCCTGTTATCATATTGTAATTTGTAATATTTACCAAGAGAATAAATCAAAGTGTCAAGACAATTTGATTCAATTCAATTCAAATATTTTTTATTTTATGGTAGCATTTCACATTTATATTACAAAGGACAGGTAGTCTATCAAAGGCAAAGCAAATTGATGTAATTTATCTTGATTTTAAGAAGGCTTTTGACTCTGTACCACACGAGCGATTGTTTATCAAGTTAAATGCAATTGGTATTTCGGGGAAACTCCTAGAATGGATTAAGTCATTTCTAATAGGAAGAAAGCAGAGAGTCGTGGTTAATGGGGCAGCCTCAGATTGGGCCATAGTCATAAGCGGTGTCCCACAGGGCGGTGTACTTGGCCCACTACTGCTTGTAATTTACGTAAATGACATGCCAAGAAACATAAAATCATAACTCTATCTATTCGCAGACGATACTAAACTGTTCAACTCAATAACTGATCTGAGTGATTGTGAAATCCTGCAAAATGATTTAGAGGCCATTCAAAACTGGGCCCAAAATTGGCAATTAATGTTCAACACAAACAAAAGCTCAGTTATGCACATTGGCCACAAGCCAAGTGCCAGTAATTGTAAGTACAAACTCCTTGATAATGATATAACAGTAGCCCTAAAGGAGGAGAGCGAGATCAATGACCTGGGTATAATAATCGATTCAAACTTAACATTTGAAACCCATATAAATAACATCATATCAAAAGCCAACAGAATGACAGGGCATATATGGAGAACATTTCATTCCATTACTACAGACATCTTTAAGATGCGGTACCAAAGTTTAATATGCCCTCATCTGGAGTATGCTGGCCCCGTTTGGTCCCCACACACATGGAAATTTGCCAAACAATTAGAAAAAGTCCAGAAACGAGCCACTAAAATGGTACCAGCTTTGCAGAACATGTCCTATGAAAATCGTCTTCGAAATCTAAACTTACCAACCTTAATGTATAGAAGAATACGAGGAGATCTCATAAATGTTTTTAAGTATCTTAATAATATCTACTCAGTAAATTCCAGTAAACTATTCACATTAAATCAAGATGGCAGAACACGTGGCCAGAAAGTCTAACTTAGAAAAACTAGAGCGAATACTAACAATAGACTGAATTTTTTCTCCAACAGAATCATAGACTGGTGGAATGCATTACCGGAAACAGTCGTTGACACACCTACCATAAACACATTTATAGCTAGACTAGACAAAATCTATGTAATGCACCCAGTGTACTACAACTATAGAGCATTAGATAAGCCGAATCACCCGAAAATCGCCATACATTAATAATTAATAATTGTAGTTTATACACCAGCTGATAATAGGACGTAAAAGTCCTGGTAAGCTGTATACTTGTTATGTTATGTTAAAGCCTTGTTGTGAGTCACTCCAAGTGATTTCATAGACAGGGGGTACATTTCTCGGGTATTTGTTGGCTTCTAGCTGTTGTCTGAGACATTAACTGTTGAGCAGTCTGAAGATTTAGTACTTGATCACTAAGGTGTTCATAGTTTTGTTTAATCGCTCCTATTTCACTTAAGATTTTTCTCAATATCTTGTCTTCAGTTTCAATGTCATCTGATAGTGGTTTAAAATTAGCTGCATTTGGACGTAGAGTCTCAATCATGCTATTTGTTATGTCATGTGAGCCTTGCATGGAGATAACAACTTCCTGATCTTTTTCAAATTTGTCTTTGTCTATTTGTGCTTTATCAGGAATTTGGACTGTGTCAGTAGTCACAGACTGGGATGGTAAAGAACCACCTGGGGAATCATGCGAATCTTGCATGGACATGTCTATTCTCATATCCTCTTCGGAGTTGTCTTTGTCCGATAGTGCTTTATTTGGCATTTGGATTGGCTCAGCAGCCATTGACAGGGAGGTCAAATGACCTAGGTGATCAGCATACTGTGCATACTCTCGATCATATGATGAAATATGCCAAGCAAGGAAATCTGCTATATGAGTAGACAGTGGCGTATATTTTGGGCATGAATATTTATGTTTGGAGTGAACAAGTGCAGAGAGCATGTATGGAGGAAGTTCAGAACATGTATAGTGGATCCAGTCTTTACATGTATCACACTTGATCATGTATTGGTTGCCAATGTTTCCACACTTATAATGGGGCTGTGGCTTGGTCTTAATAGTCTAGGACTTCTATCAAGGATAATATTACTTGGGGTTAGACTGACAGAAGAGGTAAAGATGGTAGTTGGAGGGGTTGTTATGGTCATTGTAATAGCAGAGACAGAGTTACTGCTCGCATCTGGAGAGGTTGTGGCATTTCCTGGAATGTGTGTGGTATTGGGTAAAAAATATTTCCTGTGGACTTCATCTTCTCTTATTGTATCACATTCATTGCACAGCCAGTAATCAGATGATCTAAATAGTGTGTGTTTTGTAGGATGTTTACAATCATGGCACGCCATTGTGGATTCTCTACAGATCAACAGATCGGATGTAAGATGTAAATCTATTATGCCTAACTGTCCATTCTAACGTGCAGAAGGCAATACAAAAAGGGTAGACCCGTACGTGTTAGTAGAAAATGTGAGGGTTATTTCTCTGCCCTGCGGCGCCTCAGGGAAAGTAAAGACAGGCGGAGCCGGAGGAATGACAGTACATAAAAAAGTAAGAGGTTGGATAGAAAGATTGGTAAGAAAACACATGTGCAAGATAATGTTACTATAGGTTATAGTGTTGTTTACATTTGATCTGATTCATTTTAATTTGGGATGATGTTTCAGCCTTAATGTTGCGCGAATAACACTAACTGATCGTAATATTTTAATGTATAAAGTACACCAGCCTACAATAGCATTGATATTTTAGTGAAGTTGGTGGATATCTTTTTTTTCTTTTCTTTTTTTTTTGATTTAAGATGGTGGCTCAGCTTTCAATTCAATTCAATTCAAATATTTTTTATTTTATAGTAGTATTTCACATTTATATTACAAAGGACAGGTAGTCCATCAAAGGCAAAGCCTATGTGGTGATGGACCCCTAACATATATTAGACAAAGAGACATTACAACATTAAATTACTGTACATATTACAAATAACAACATTACAACACTACACGTAACGCACACAAAAACATAATTAAGTTACTAGTAGTTAATTATAATAATATAAGATGTGAATTTTTTCCACTTTCACCCACAGTACATATGCATTATTTTTTTTTTTTTAACATTTAGTGCTAGATCTGCAGTTTTAAGTTGCTAGAGGTAAGTAATGGAGAGAGGGTTGGGGGGGGGGGAGATGTGTGGGGGGGGGGGCGTTCATTGAGCTTAAAGACAGTAATTCAGTATGTGATGTGTTATTATCATTATTATTATTATTGTTATTATTGATACTAATATAGTGTGTGATGAGTCATAATGTATGATGAGCCATGGTGATAGTGATCTTCCTAAAATTTATTGAAGATTGTTAAATCCATCAGACTTCCACAGCCATACTCCCTCCTCATGTGTTCTTCTAAAGTTGTCCTCCCTGTGGGTGATTAACCCTTTCCCTGATGAGTATCCTATATCTCGCTCAAGTCCAGAGGCAACAATTTATGAAAACTGTTGATATTTGAAATTACTCCAACTGGAAGTTTGACAGACGAACAATACAAACATTAAATTACATTGTTTCGAAGGATCCAATATCACATACTGAATTACTGTCTACTGCACATTACAAATATAAATATATAAATAATAGATGACTTTGGTTACTATCAGGGTTCCCAACACAGGTATGGAAGTCTGGAAAAAGTATGGAAATTTAAGAAAAGCATTTCTCAGGGCTGGAAAAGCTATGGAAAAATTTGATATTTCGCGGTACCGCTATGGAAAAGGTAAGGGAAAATTAAAATATCAGGTTTTGTAATTTTTTCCGGCAGCCATTTTGTCAACAAACAACTCCTTGTTCCTGGTTTTCGCAAGTCTGGATTGAATACCGGTAACCGCCAAGCTCCAATACATTGCGATTACCGGGAACGTAAAAATTAAAAAAAATTAATTAAATTAAAAGATTTTTTAAACTTATAAAAAATTTTTAGATTAAATTTATTATTTTTCCCCCTTAGAAAGGAAAATAAACATTTGTGTCAAATAAATTTTGTTGTAAATTTGAAAAACTCCAGAACTCACAGCAGTCATTCCTCCCAAGCAACCCATAGTCGTTTCTACACCATCAGCCTCGTTAGGATCATTCGTAGCAACAGATGAAGTCCTCTCATCCGAGATTTACTGGTGCCTTAATGTCATACAGAATCACATCTCATTCAAAAGTTGTGAGAAGGTTGGAGATTTATTCCGTATAATGTTTCCAGATAGTTATGTATCGCCTCGAAAATCTCTTGTGGACAAGACGAAGTGTGCTTATCTTTCTACTTTTGGCATCGCGCAATATTTTCAGTCACTGTTATTGTCAAAGGTGTTTTATTATTCGACGAAAGCCTTAATGGACATCTTCAGTCTAAACAAATGGATGTTCATGTTCGGTTCTGGCAAGCAGATCAGATTTCCCACTCGATTCTACACATCAGAATTCCTCAGCCATGTCACAGCAACAGATATTCATGAAAAACTCCAAGAATGTTATGATAAGTTAGGTCTTCGTGGCATGTTCCAACTGTCAATGGATGGCCACAATGTCAATTGGAAGACATATGATAGCCTTTCAAAAGGGCATAGAGGATGAAAATCAGAAGCAGATGATAAATATTGGTAGCTGTGGATTACACAGGTACACAATGCCATCAGAAGCGGGTAGTGTTAAAACTGTTTGCTAGTTTTAATTATGAAGTTTACTTATACATGTACATTGTTTTCTCATGTTTAACTGTGATATGATGTACAAAATAGAACCAATTAAAAGCCTCAAATGTTAAAAATAATTTTTTAAGCTTTTATTTTCCCCAAATGGTCCACTATTAAAATGTCTTAAATGGCTATGGAATATTCTCCCCAAGGTGTGGGAACCCTGTACTATAAAAATACACAGGCACATCCTTCCATTTACATCCACAGCTAACAATATGATTCCAGTCAGACCAAATTCAAACACCCAACCAGAACTAGCTGTGTATCATAAGCAATGAATTTTGTCAAGGGCTAATCAGCAAAAGGGTTAGTAGGCTTTAAAATAATTGTCTTGAGGTTCTTTTTTGTATGAGTGTTTGGTGATAATCTGTGTGCGGATGTCTGTTTCTGTGTTGTTCCATAGGTGTATTTCTTTTTTTGATGGCTTTTTGTCTGGTGGCTTCTGTGCAGCAGAGGGTTGTATGCAGATTTTTTCAGTGATCGTGTGTTGTGTGAGTGTATGTTTTCATTATTCTTGAAGAGGTTTAATAATGGGGCTGGTATATTATTGTTATAGAAGTCTCTGAGGACGGAGTATAGTTGGAGCTTTCCTATATCTTCAAGTTTCAATAGTTTTTCTGTTTTAAAAATATTTTGACCGCTGTTGGTTGTGAAAATATCTTCATAGCATTTTTCTGAAGTGTCTTTAATTTTTTTAGTTTTGATGGGTAAGCGTTAGTCAAAATAGTGTTGCAGTATGTGATTTGCGGTAATATTGACATGCTATGTAGCATTTTTATAAGGTGCTTTGGTACGTAGCTTTTTTAGTCGCCTCATAATACCAATGTTCTTTGCAACCTTTGACGTTACAATTTGTATAAGTTTCTCCCATGTGAGTTTAATTGTGCCTCACATATTTCTTGATTATCTACATAAATTTTAGGGAGACCAGTACTTTTCATTTTTTTGTTTGTGAATAAGATGTATTTGTTTTTGCAACATTGAGCAATAATTTGTTACCCGTAAACCAATGAACGGTATCGTCTGTTCTACTGGATAGGCAGCTTTTTATCCGGTCCAGTGCAATGCCTCGTATTCCGTAGTTTGAGAGTTTTTCTATTAAAATGTTATAGGCTATTGTATCGAATGCTTTAGATAAATCTATAAAAATTCCAAGAATATCT